>JAQFVV010012448.1:603197-1022765 GCA_028023455.1 Epiperipatus broadwayi | reverse complement strand
AATAGAAGAGCAACTCAGATGCCTTCAGACCACTCGAAGTATGGAGAGATTCATGTTAGGAATAACAAGAGAAGAGATAGAAAATGTAATATATGGATAAGAGAACAAACAGGTATTATTGACATCATTGAAAGAATTAAAAGACTGAAGTGGAATTGGGATGGACATATTGCTAGAAGAGATGATAATGATGGACAATTGAAATTTTAAACTGTATTTCAAGAGATTGTCAAAGACCCAGAAAGAGATCACATGTGAGATGGATGGATGAAATAAGAAAGTGTACAGGGTGACTTGGAGAGGAGAGGCTAGAGATCAGAGAAGATGAATCAAACTTGGAGAGACCTTCATCCTGCAGATGATTGATAATTGTTGACAATAATGATGATGATGATCTATTTACCCTAAACCTATTCGTTTTCAAAATATGCAGACAGACAAGCATTACCTAACTTTTTTATTACAAATATATGATCTTTAGATTTACAAATATTTTATAGTAAAATGTTCAAAGTTTAATGAGGTAAATTTACCTGTCATTTTACTTTTAAAAAAAGAAGTAAATAAATTACAAATTATTACTTCATATTTGGGCATCTATAAAAATTTCAAAATTAGGATAAACATTACTTGATAACTTTAAGCATTTATTAACATATAAAATCATGACAATAATTACATATATATATAACAATGCTTTATTTAGAGTTAACAACAAGTTATCAAAACATTATATTTTTGTTTGAAAAATCTATATATATTTTTGAATAAAGAATGGCAAATATATTTTCTCCATATTTTTTTTATATATGAAAGATTAATGAAGAACATTTTACTGGGAGAAAAAATCCAAGAATGTGGATCACTATTGTGACTATGTCTGCTTTTTTGAGATTGCTTTCCTGATGTTTTAATAATATCCCAGTTATATTTTTCAGAAAAGAATATACCAGAGTTCTTACATTCAAGCACCTGTACCTAAAAATCAAGTCGCAGCCTTGGTCCAGAAGAAAAAATATCACTAAATAGCAGCAAGTGATTATGAACAACATATATGGCCACAATAGTGAAAAGGATGTTTTTTACATAAATACAGTCCTTGTCCTGATATTACATAAAAAAAATATGAAAAAAATGTCTCATATGTACATGTAAATACATGTCTGATTTTTTAAAAAAAATATTTTTATTTACATAAAGAAAAATTAATTATTAATTGTAATCAAGGAAAGTGTTTGACAAAGGAAAAAATGTATTATGTGTTATAAAGCCTTAAGATATCTTATGAATCTATACATTTTACTGATACTAATGTAATCAGAAATCCCAAGAGGTAAATTTTTAGGTAACTTATAAAATATGTTGCTTAAATAGTTGTAGAAAAAAAAAGATTAAGAGCAATATTTTCATATTATGTTTCTTAATAAAGAATGATTGTGAGAGTTAGCAAATGTAAACTTTCTTGCAGCTATTTTATTAATGATTTTTCCCCCTTTTGATCCAGATTTGATTGCAAAATTATAGTTTATTTATTGGGTAAGTCACATTATACTGAGACTTCCATTTGGAATCATATAAGTTGTGTATTTAAGTATATATAAGTAATTATATAGCAGTGTATTTCACTGTTTCAAAGTACTCTCTCTGTGATTTATTTAATGCAAAACTTTTGTGAAAACCAAATTCACATTCGAAAACTCAGGAATTTAAAATGTAATAATAATGAAAAGTAGGTGTAAGCTTGTGGTTAAGACCTGCAGAGGTCCCTATCTTTGCATTTTCAAGCGCACTCATGATTTGAGGTTTATTGCCTTAGTAAATATTACTTTATAAAGATATAAAATGTAAATATTCATTATTTTTATTACAAAATTTATTCCACAACGGACATTTTATTTTATATAGTGGAAAAAATAAATATACAAAAATGAATTTAAAATATATAGATTAAAAATTTAGTTGTAGCATTTTAAATCTAATATTAAAAAAGATTTCTATTTTTTTATAATGATAAAACAGATTGGTTCTATTAAATATTTACATAAAATATTAATATTTAAAATACACTTCAGTTAAATTAAATCTATATTTCTTTTAGACTTTATCGTCATTTCACAGATATTTTTACGACTAATTTTAAAAATATGATTCTTAGAAATATGTGTATAATAGACATGTTTACTATGTAAATGATAATTAGCAAATATTTAGTATTTTTAATTGAAATAATTAAAAGAACGGCTTCCGTTTATATTTATTTTAAAACAGCTATATATTTTTCAAATTAGAACTATTTAATTAATGCCAGCTGTATTTATAATGAACGCAAAAACAGATTTATCTGTTTTAATTTAACAGAATTAGATATATATGCATATTTAAAAATATAATTAACTAGTAAATAAAAATTACATTATTATAAATATTTCCTGTTTTAATGCAACATAAACTTATTTATTTTTGTCAGCGGTAATGAACTTTTATTTAATCAAAAAATAGCGCGAGTAGAATATAGTTTTTAAAGTTTTACTATTTTCATTGATTATACTCTGAGCCTTGGTCATTCTTTTAAAGCTCGCGATTCACCCCCCTCCCCTTATTCAAGTTCAAAACTGAATAACTCGAATAAACTATTTCATTGGGGAAAAAAGTTCAAAGCAAAATATTTTGTTTTATTAAATATGACATTTTTCTAAAATGCTGCCCATAAATATTTCTCTCATTGCCAATAAATTTTAACTTGTGTATAAATTGATAAAACAAACAACAGTTAAGTAAGATGAATAAATTTCATTTCCCTAAAATGGATTCCTAGTAAATTAAAGGAAGTAAAACATTTATTTTACTTCATATATTATTTTAAAATTATTAAAGTCTACTATTTGAGGGTGTATTTAGATAATATATATATATATTTGCAAAAATATAAATTTCCTGTACTTATTGTATTTTTTCAACCTAAATTATTGAGAGCACCATTAAGTTTAGCTAAATCATATTTTAAAAAAAAAATCAAGCTTAAAATCTAATTCAATTATTTTATATATATATATATATAGCTATTGTAAAGAAATAGTAATCATTTTCAATTAAATAAATCTTTTTAATAACCTGAGTGGTTAGTCCAATGACAGAATGGCGAATTTAAGAATTCGTGGTTTATACATGCGATACAACTCGATCTCATTCGATGTTCGAGTTTTTTATAAATTTCTGATCAATAAATTGTTCAAATTATTTTTAAAGATCTTTTTAAAATGAGTTATTTATTTTTATATAACGCGATGTTTAGTTCTACAAAGATAAGTATTTTATTTGTGAAATGTCTGTTGAGATTTTAAGTCAAAACATTATTTACAGAATTTTATAATCAAACACAATACTTTTTCATAAAGTGCTTTTAACAAATTTTAGAGTAAAAGAGAACAAACTAAAAATAGGGATTAAAAAAAAGAAAGAAAGAAGCAGTCATAAAAAAAATAATACTGATAGCAAGATATAGAAGCAAATGAGAATGTTTATAATAATGAAAGTGTTAGATTAATATTCAGAAAAATAGCATATCAAAAATCTGAAATAAATAGTGATGATTAAAATTGTTGAAGGTATAAATGATAATGAAAAATCAAATATAATGTGCAAAAAAAAAAAAAAAAAAACAACAGTATCTGTTATAAAATCAGTAGTTAAAACAAAGGCAAAGTGTGGAGATAATAACATTTACAGAGTCTGACAACGTTTAAAATGTTAATAATATAAAAATACATGTTTTTTTTTTTCTATTTGGTAGCTAAATTTATTTTTAGCATGCCTTTAAAGTGCTAATGTTCTGAAATTCTACCTTCTTTTAATTCCCATATGCAGATTTATGTAAATTGGATAAAGCTGTATTAAAGATGGAAGATGATTATATTATCCTAGCCTTATCTAAAGATATAAACTAACATGGCTACTATAACAGTCATCATTCAGAAAAATGTAGCTTGTACAGAAATGTAAAATAATATTTTGGTAATTAGATTGAAAATCTATAAACTTTCTACATGTACTCCTTTGTATATACAATATAACATTTAAATAACTTTTAAAAATTCTTTAAATTTTTTATAATAATCTTGTATGTACACCACCACACATTTATATTAATATAATAGTTTTCTTCTAGAAATCTTCCTTATCTAATCTAATAATAACAACTATCTTCACTAATATCCATTCAATTTTTAATTTTTTTTAATATTCTGTCATTCTGTAGCTCCTATAATAATTCATTTTATTTTTATTTTATAGTCATGATATTTTAAAAAGACAATAATAAATATTTGTAAAACAAAATGTGAATAAAAAATGAATTTATTATTTAAATTCATATCCAATGTATTTTTCATATTTTCCAAAAAAAATCTTATGCTTACAAAAGCTTTAACAAAAAAATGAAGTCCAATTATGTTATAAAATACTGATTTTAATCTCTTTGCTAAAATATTCTTAAGCAAATCTACAAAAAGATCTATCTATCTTTATCAGAAACTTATTCTGTGTCAAGATGAAAAGCTTTTATCTGCTATTATCCTAATTCTCAAATCAAATATATCTGGGTCTCATTTTATGTGGAAAATAGGTTTCTCAGAAAATGCACACAAAAGAAATTGCACAAAAATAGACTTAACTTATCTTGAAAAATGGGGGATACGTACTCCAATTTTCCAAAAATCACATAAAAGCAAAGCAACAACGTAAAATTACTTTAAAATTCACATAAAAAAAATAAGAAAATAAAATATGACTAATAAAAAATTTCAAATTTGAAAAAAAATGATACAAGACAAACTTTTTTTACTTTTTTTTATTAATTACAGTATTTAATTTTATTCAAAACAATATATTTTTATGCGTAATTTTCATTTTTTTCATACATGTACGGTATTTTATCATTATTGCTATTTGAGACATCAAATTTGTCATGATGTGGTGTGATGTGAGGTACTGTAGCTTCTACTTAAACTAAGTCAGGAGGAAATACAACTAAAACATTTTCCAATTGCTGGTGATCCTTCCCATTTTGCTAAGTGATCTAAAATTGAAATTTTTGTTTACAAAGAAATTCATTTTGTTGGGTGTTTTTTTCTCTCCGTTAGAGTAAACTAAAAGTTTAAAATAAAAATAAGAACTTAGACTTGCAATAATAAAAAGACACCAACTCATCACTGTTGGACAAAATTTAATTAAAACAAGTAAAAATTAAATTCTTATTTTTGTCTTTAATTTTTTTAATTTTCAATTCCATTTAAAAATCAAATTTCATCACCTTAATTTCTGATCACATTACGTAATTTTTAAATTGTTAACTACAATTAAAAATCAGAATTTAATTGTCAAATTTAATTGTTTCCACTGCTGTTACTCACCTTTTAAAAATAAACTTGCAGACACTAAATGATTAATTGATTACATACTCTTTTTATAAAAAGCAAAAATAGAACGTAATTTAAAATGCAAAAACAATAACACACATAATATTTTTTATCTATAATGTTTGAACAGATTTACATTATAGTCTTGTAAAATTTATTACTTGTGGACACTAAATGATTAATTGATTAGTACTCTTTTTTAAAAAAGCAAAAATAGAATGTGATTTAAAACGCAAAAACAACATCATACATTCTATTTTTCATCTATAATGTTTGAACAGATTTACATTATAATCTTGTAAAATTTAATGTGTGTATGTAAAATGGGAGAATTCTGATTTTAAGTGACTTATGAACTTCTTTATTGCATAAAATCTACTACAGTACTATTATAAAGTGCTGAAAATATTGAAATTATTAGATGGAAGTCGAAACTCCGATAATGCGCTATTACTTTAAATATGACGTGAGTGCATAAAATTTATAATATTTAAAGTATCAGAGCTCGATTTCTGATCTAATAATTTTTATTGCATAAAAGAAAATCGCATATAAAGATATTAAGAAGAAACATGAATCGCATAACTTCAAAATCACATAAAATAAATCCCCATAAAATGAAACTCAGGTGTACATTATAATGATTTTGAATCAATTTTACTTATGCATAGATCATGTTGTTTTGATGATTATTTTTTAAAATAACATTGGCACTCATAGGAATAAGTTTACAATATTACACTGAGTGTTTATGTATATGTGTATGCATTGATAATGTTTAATAGTTTATATTGATACACAAATATATAGAAAAGTACTTAGCATATTTAACTGTCATATTTAAGCCTGTAATTCAAATATATATGGAATTTTTTTTAGGTACTTAAAGATTTCTAAGTAAGTCTAAGATTTATTTCAAGTATTTTTCCATATCCATTTACCAATTGATACTGACTTATTTTCATTAAAGAATGAATCAAGGACAGAAAACCATTGGTGGTTAGACTATTTTGGTAATTTATTGTCTACATATATTGCATAGAGTTAAAAGAATAAATATTTGTGCATACAAACAGATAAAATATTATATATATTTATGAATGTTACATACACCAGTAGTAACATTAAATCTCACCTTTTTTAATGACCCAATTGTTTTTCGTGAATCAAAAACTTTCAAGGTTGTTCTTATTTTTGCCATTATTATCTCTTCATCTTATATCAATTTAGAAGAACCACATTTATGAGATTTAAAATGTCTTTCTAAATTATCATTTTTAATATTTTACTAAAAATTGACAAAAATACTAATAATTTTAATTAATTATTGTTATAATATTTATTGACTTTTATAAAAGTTCTTCAAAATGGGTGTTGCATTTGGTACCAGCTTAATGTTAATATGGATAACAAAATTCTAGTCAAATTCATAATAATCACAACATATAATACAGCACTTTAAAAAGTTCATTTTATATTATTTAAAAATTATTTTCAAAAATAGTTCATATTATAAATAGTTTAAAGGAAAATATTTTTATATTTTTTATCATCTTTCCACATTGTCTAAAAAAGATTCTGTTCTCATAATTCAATTCAATTCTTATTTAATATAAAAATAGTAGTTATTAATGATTTTTATTATTATTACTATATAAGTTATTAATTCTATTTATAATTCTAAGGCAGTATATAACTTACTTATACTGAATGTTTCTCATATATATACATATATAAGTAGAAGGATTTGAACTCAGGATTTTTCAATCTATTCATCTTTCACTCTATCTCAAGCAACTAATACACATGATCATACACATGCAAAAAAGATACCTGATCCCCGATATACATATTTTATGAAGAACCAGCACTCATTAGTTGGGCCAGATCATAATCCCCCACACATGTATAAAATCAGTGTTTGATTTACTTTAGGATAGTAACGCTGAGTTCAAATCCCTCTATTTACATAACTTTATTTATCTGAAACAAAATTATTACCAAATTAATATAAATTTATCTGAAACAAAATTATTACCAAATTAATATAATTTTATTATACATTAATAATAATTACTTGGAGATCATGTGATCTTCAGAATCAAAATGGCAAGTTAAGTACAAATGTTCCATTCCAGACTGAACTGAATAAAATCACTTTACTCAACTTACAATTGATTGGAAAGACTTTAACACTAAGTCACTACTCTAACATTGCAGCTATATTGGTGATTTCTAATAATTAAAAAAATAAATTATATATAATTTCAATGACAATACCAAATCATGTCAAATTGAACCAAGATTTCAACATGCTGTTAATCTCATTATTAACAGGCAGCATTTTTTTTTACAGATTTTCAAGAAAAACAGCTAAATCAAATAATGTTTCAAAAAAAAAATTAACAAATTGAATAGTTTTTTGATTAAAGACATTCCCTGAAATCAAAACTCCATATATTTTTATTGTAAAGTTTATATATATATATATATATATATATATATATATATATATATATATATATATATATATATATATATATATATATATATTTGTACCAATTGAAATTTGGTTTAATTTCAGCATTTGAGATGAGATTAAGCATATACAACTGCTTGAAAGGCAGTTATGCTAACCGCTAGGCCACCAATGCTTTATTTTTTTAACTTTCTAAATAGGTTTAATAGATAATGCATTAATTTTTAAGTATTGAAATGATTGTTATGCTGACAAAATGTTAAAGCAAAAAATATGTTATTATTGCTACATAAATTAACAAATTAATCCTATTTGTTTAAGATACACATGTAAATAATATAATTTGTAATCTTAATAATGAAATTATTGTTTCTTTATTCTATGTATTTTCATTTACTATATTCATAAGTAATCAGTTATAAACATTACAAGCAAATATTTAATGTTCTAAGTGGATATGTTGTCATGTTTATGTTATACATTTATACACGTAATACTTGAGTTAGAATGATATATATAAAGTATATATTTGCAATGCAATATTGTGAGAATGTAGTGTAAATTGTTTTGGTTTGTGTTAAGTTAAAAGAATATTATTTGTGTTTTTAAATTGTAAATATTTTTTTATATATGTAATAGTTATGAAAAATTTTTTTTAAAATTATTATTGTTGTAAAAAAAATTTTAGTTTTTAAATGCAGGATGAATTTTATATTAGAGTGAAGGATGTGCATAACCTTGGTTTTTTGATGATAAATATGATGTCACTTATACAAGGTTATAAATCAGACTGAACAATTCGAATCTGTAACATCCTGACTTTTATTGAAGTAAGTCCATATTCTTTTATATATTGTATATTTATTTTATAAGTATCTCCTTGATAATTATGAACTAACAGAGTAGAAAGGATTGCATTTGTCTGAGAGGCTGGATTGGTTTCTTGAATATTTGTTAAAAGAAGGAGCAAGGGAATTTATAGCATTCAAATTCATCTTAATAATTATCCGATGAAGGAAGTTTGGTATGTATAAACAAAATGTTTTAATTATAAAACATTGAAATTGATAATATATAGGGTATATCAGCACAGACTTTCAGACGACCCATAACTCTCCACTCTATCTAATAACACTGATACATTAAAGCGCATATATGCTGAAAAGATAAATAATCACCAATATACATATATTGCTATATATGAGAATTATTTCTACCTACAGATATCAGTTTATAATACCAATGGAGTATTTTAACATAGAATTTGAGCCATTTTTTAAATATATCATAAGTCATAAATGGAGGCAGGTGTCTGCGCTATTACAATACCATATGTTTGTTAAATAGAGGATATAAAAATGTATATATTTACTACTTCAAGAATGTTGAAATCTGACAAGGATAAATATTATGATATGTTTTACTGCTTTAAAGCTCATAGAATAGACATTTAAACTATTGTGTTTCTTTGAAATACCTATATACTAGGACTGTATTCAGGTCGTATATTAATGTGTTTTATTAATATATTTATTTGTAATATATTTTACAAATATTATATGTTATTATATTTTATAAGTTAGTTAATTGTTTATTTATATATGTGAAATAAAAGAAAGTTAAGTTTAATTTAAATTTAAATCCTAAATTTTAATGGTTAAAATTCTAATTTGACGTTTCATATGTTTATTTATTGACCATAAATTATTTTAATATACATATTGTGAGTATTGAAGATTTAGAACAATTATATTATAACAATCATTTATTCATATTACATCTTGAAAATGAAGTGAGCGAATAATACTTATTATTATAATTTATCTTAATAAATTATTATATTGTGAATAATATATAATTATCATAGCTTTCTTGTATTTTAAATTGCGTGTGAGAGCAGCAACATTTTTGTCTTACATAAATTTTAAATATCATATAATAAACGTATTAATTTAGATGAGGGATATATTTTATGATGTTTAATTATAGTTTATGTCACAAATGTTTATTTGTTTGCTTATTTTTATATTTATTGTCAATAAATATTAATTCAATTAAACAAATAAATTGACTTCAGTCTCATTTTAGTTATTATTGCAAACCTATTGGCTAATAAAATTTTAATACATAGAGGTCATGTCTTGATTATATTTTATATTTTATAATAGATAATTATTAAATAATTCCGGAATCAAATTAATTGGATTGATATATATATTGTTATGTATTACATTCTTTCTTATAAATTCACTATATTATTATTATTTGAGCTAGATATATATTTTTTATATGATAATAGACTAATTTATTATAATTAGATGTTTATTAACTATAATTATTTTTCATAGTTATACATAATAGTTATTTCGAATAAAAACTCATATTCGAACTAGTTCAATAGTTTGTACTTTAATTATTTAAACTAAACAAAGGCGATTATAATCGAATGTTCGTTTATTATTTTACACTATTATTTATTAAATGTGTGTTACAATAACTTATTATTAGTTAGAAAAAATGGTAATATTATGTTGTCATAAAATTAGTAATTGTATGCATTAAAACTGATATTTTATTAATTAGAACGATTTAGTTTATTTAGATTTGAAGCTTATAGATGTAATTTATATTTAATTTAGATATTAAGTTTTTAATATTTACATCTATTTAAAATAAAGTACTAATAGTTCTAGGCATATGTGTTAATTATAATTTATAAGTTTATGTCTAAGTTTTATTAATTTGAAGGATAACTTATTGTAATTTGCTAATTGTATTTATAGAGGTATTAAATAAGAATCTTTCACTTATGTTATGTTGTTACGATTTGAGTACCATAATTTGTAGGATTATTTAAAGTATTGGTTTTCATTTCACGTTATCATAAGTTGGCACAAGTTATATTAGATAAGATGATCTTGTACATTTTACTTTTGTTATAGTTTTAGCATTGTAAACATTTTATTCCATTAAAATTCAGTGCTTCAATTTGCAAGGTGATCTAAAGTATTGGCTTTTCATAATTTTAGTCCATTACAATTGGCAATCAAGTTTAGGCTAGGTTTATTCCATTACAATTTGACTCCTAAATCTGTAAGACACACACACACATATATATAGTATTATTATTATTATTATTATTATTATTATTATTATTATTATTATTATTATTAATTATAAGTTAATGTGCACAAATTTGTAGGATAACAAAACTTCTTATCATCATTTTCATTTGTATCACTATTTTATTGACACTGTAAATTTCTAAGATATTTAGAGAAAATTATTTGGGTTGTGATAGTTATGGGCTAATTTACACAAATTTGTAGATCATAATGAAGCTTTTATCATTAACACTTTATATATTTATGTAACATTACAATTTGGCATTTCTAATTGAGGGTTTGAATGATGGCTAGTTATTCTTTTTCTTTATTATGTATTACTCTCATCTTTCTTTCTCCACTCTAATTATTTCCATTAAATATAAATATAATGTTTGGAGTTCATAAGAATGCCAGCATCAGTGATGAACTGAACTATGATCCATGAACTTTGACCTCCATATTCTGACATTTTACCACTGCATCAAACTATGCAGGATATTTATGTTGAAAAGCACCATGATTTATCCTTATTTATTGAACTGCATTTAAAGTGATAAATCTGCAATTTAATTAGCATGCTTATTTCTTATAAATTTAATCACTTAATGCTTTCTAATTATCTCTAAATAGCAATATATTGACACTAAGAACCCAACTTTCTAATATAATCTTTATTTAATATGTACATACAAAAATGTCCAATTGCACTGCTTGGTTTACTGTAGAGATCTAATGACTGACACTGCAGCTCAAAGTTTGTGAATTATGATTCCAGTTTTGTTACTTCTGGTGTTTGACCTTCTTACCAGACTTCTGAACAATAAAACCCTTTTGATTATATTTTTTAAATATCAAATTAAAAACATTTAAATAAATAGTTATATTATTAAAACTAATAAAATTTTATTATATATAAAGTACTGTTTTATTTGAATTACCCATAGGTTTCAGATATTAAATTTATTTTAATGTGTACATACTTAGAAAAATGCTTCTCTATCACACATGGAGAACAAGGTAAAACTTTTCAAACACTAGTTACAATTGTAGTATCTTTCACATTATTGTATTTTACAAAGATTTATGCATAATAAGTATACAAAAAATGTGATAAGAATAAATGTTTACATTTTTTAAATGAAAACAACAATGATACACTAACAAAATAGGACAGTATTTTTTGAGAGGAAAAAAGGGAATTAATCATTATTTTAGTGACTGAGAAGTAATGATTCATTATATCATTATTTTGCTCCACATCTGATTATATGCACTAACAGAGATCAATTTTGAATCATAGTTTTTATTGTTTTAATGCTATCAAAAGATTTTAATTGTGATACTGTACCGGTCAAAACATGTTTATCCATCTAACATGAGCTGAAACTCACAAAATGTATTTCAAACACAATTAAGCCTGAGATTTAGGTAAGGGACCAACCTGAATTTGAACCCACTCCATAAGTCCTAGATCCAACGTCTACTGAATAACATATAATGATGGCACATGAGAATTTATTTTAAATCCAGCCCACTAGTGGAGCGGAGAAGACAATGAGACTCAATATTAACTAAATTAAAATATGCATATACATAGTTATATGTGTGGAAGTGGAGAAAAGGAATTTGAACTACTCAAACAAGTTAAGCAATAAAAAAATTAGTTTAATAGCATGACAAATTATTTATATATGTTATGAATTAATTGCATACATTAGTATGTGTGTGAATGAGCAAGTCGTACCAAATGGTAGATAATTACATATGCTATTACTTCTCATATGCACTTTTATTAATTAAATAACATATACTATACATAAGCACACATCTTTGGTGGGTCCAATATTAAGATGTAAATCAATTATTAGAAAGATTACATAATATTGCCATTAACACTTTGATTTAAGGTTCTGAAACATGGTGGCTAACATTATTTCAGGGAGCATTCTGGGATTCATTACAGATATAATATAAACTATTTTCACACCATTACGGTCATGAAAATAAATAAAACACATTTGAAAATTACATTTAATTTTATGACAAAATATTTATTAAAAAAGAAACATTTAAAAGACAACCCTTGATTTCCCCCAATGCAGATACTCTTAAATACAGAAATACTAAATTACAATGGAAGGATTGTATAAGACTGAAATAACATTATTAATAAAAGTAGTGATACTCAGCATTATATATATATATATATATATATATATATATATGCTGAGTCTATATATTAAAATTGCACTATATATATATATATATATATATATAAGCAGAGTGCAATTTTAATATTAGAGCATTAAAGCTGGGTCATGAAACAAAAGAGATAATAATATGAAGAAGTTAGCGGTACTGACATCAGTGAAAAAAAATAAGAGGAAACAGTCATGCTTCTAGATGAAAACAAAGTCTGAGACCACCTTCCACAGTGCTTAGAGAAATGTGGATAAGGCATGCCATGAGCATCACCAATATGTAGAGTCCCTTTATACAAAGAAAGTGGTTCTGGAAAGGTCAACTATCTGCAGGACAAGGCTTGAGAAGAAATCTATGGGTTTGAACTTGTCACAGATAAGAAGCACATAATATATATATATATATATATATTGTGCCAAGGCCAAATTGGCACATGTATATAAAATAATTTTGTTCTAAAAAAAAAATTATTAAAATAATCTTTCGTAAAAGAAAAATGTATTTAAATGTTGAAGAGTGTATTACAGTTTGTTTTCGAAAAGATAAGAGTCAAATAGTTTTCTATCATTAGTTTTGAAATGAAAGTTAAAATTGATTCATTAAAAGAGGGGAGGGGAGTATTGGTTAGAAAAGTTAAACTAAAGGTTTTATAAAAAGGAAGTAAAGAATTTATTATTATTAGTTGAAATACAATTTAAAAGCTTTAAAAAAATATATAAATCTCTTCATTTAAATTAAAGAAGAAAAATAATCTTAAAACTATTTTTGATTTTAGAATAGTAACATATATATGTGCGTGCGAATGTAAATAAATGTAAGCTGTTAATAAGAGATATAATAAATGCATGTTAAAATCGAATTGAAAAACACATGAAAATAAATATTGAAATGAAAGTTAAAAAAGAAATTATATTTGGAAAACACAGCGATGGCTATTAAGTTAAGTAAAGATTTAAAAAAAACCACACCAGTGGTGGGCTACTAATTAAAGATATAAAAACAATATGTTTATGAAAGCTACTACTAATTAAACAATTGTCAAAAACATGTCATAGGATTAATTACCAATGGAATTCGACAACAGATATTTGCTGGAGGATATTACATGGACAACACATTGCAGATATAAATAGACTCTTTTTTATTGGACAATTAATTGAGAGAGTTTTTTCAGTCTAGTTTCCAGTGACAGTCTGGTTTCAGTTGAGATAACAGTGCATTTCTATTATGTATCCAGAAACAAAAATGCATTGTTGAGCAGCTTTTGGAAATATACACACATGCTTCAGCCTTTTTGTCCAACAAGATCATCAAAACCTGCCTGTGAAATAATGTCTGCATAACAACTCAGAAATCCTCCGTCAAATGTTCAATTGTCTTCAACAATAAAACCAATGGATTCGCATAAAATCTCTTCAAGAAACATCCAAATCTAATCAGTTAGATATAATCCATCAGAAGCAGCAGAAACAGCCAACAACAAGCAATATCCACGTTCCAAAAATCCTACGTAAACATTTATTTATTATCATTTATATGTAGTAGCCACCACTGTAATTCGTAAAAATTCAAGATTCAAATTATATAAACTCTATAAGAATGCATAAAATGAACTATTGATGTGCGTGTTGTGATTGCTAGATAATTTAAATGTCAAAGATTATTTTTGCTCTTTCATAAAATATATCATAGTATGTTAACTTAAAATGTGTGTGTTATTTATAGATTTATAAAAATGTTTATCATTAGTAAATGTTAGTTAATAAATTGTCTTTAAAATTAAACTTTATTCGTCGGTCAATTCTTTTTATCAATTCTTTTTCTATATTTTATCACTGATTAAAATTAGACTGGGCTAGTTTATGGGATGGTTTCGAGCACTGGATTATGAGCCTATTGACCAAATACATTGATTATTCTTCTGAATAGATAGCTGGTGCCTGGAGTTTACTCTGAAACAAATAAAGTGTTTGGATAGTAGGGGTTTGAATCTAGCAGCTGAGGTGGGCCATAGTTGATAGTTAGTCTATCAATAAGATCTCCCATTTTGCTCGAATGTGCCAGTTCATTCATGTAACATTTATAAGATTATAAATGTATTATGAAGGAGTTTGAAACCGGCCAAAACTTATATACATGTATAAGTATATGGTTTCAGTGGTTCGACCTGGTACAATATATATGAAGATTGGCCAAATGTTAGTACTGCAGTAATGATAAATGTCACTAATGACATTGAATAAGTTTTACTGCTTTAAAAATAAATGACTCCTGTTTGAATGCCATAATTTATACAAATGATACGTGATGCTGCTATAATTTATATAGAGAGATTTAGATTTCATTTATTAAAACACACATTTAGATTTGACCCCTCCTCTTTTCTGATATTTAAAATAATTCAATCTCACCTTCATTGATTTTATAATAACTGGAATATTTAAGTACTGTATTTGATATTTTAAGAGTATGAAAAATAAAGTAAAACTAGCAGTTATATAAAAAACAAATAATAAGTCACCCTTTCAGAATTTAATAAATAGCATTTTAACATTTCAAAGCATTAATTAGCCTAAGTTCTGGATTCACCCAGGTAGAATCTAGAATTACAAATAACAAATGTTTATACTAAAACATACAAAATGTTGACTTGTAAAAACAATCTGGTGAGTGTATTAATTAATAATGCATTATGCTTTAAGGGGATGTTAATAACCTTAATTCATGGAGGTTTACTTAAAAGGAAGAAAAGATTTTAGAAATTCAACTCATCAGATTGCTTGAGACTGGCATATTAATAATAAATAAAATAGACCTATAAAATTAAGTAATAAATACATATAAATAAATGACTGCACCAAAGTTAAAAAAAGTTAGAGCATATGAGAAAAAATTAAATATATAGAAATTATTTAAGAGCAAATTACATTTTACATATTAATTAAAAAGAGATAAAATTGAACAACACATTAGGAGAAATCTTGATAGCAGAATTTGAGATTAGTTAGACTAGATTTATTTTTAAATAGTAGCATAAGAGTTACCTTGTGCAAATTTAATAAGAGTCTGTTTTCAAAGTATGGCTCAGGCATAGCAATTGAGGATCCAAGTGAGTTCTTGGTGATAGCAAGCTTCTATTTAGCATTTCAGAGTTCCTTCTTTAGGCTTTTCCTTCATTTCAGTGCAGCAGTTAGATGCTACATTAGCATGAAAAATGACCCACAAGGGTCAGAAAGGTGGTGGACTTACTACTACATCATTTTAAGTTTCACAGCAATGTGTGGTATGTTAACAATACAGTTCTGTCAATAGTAGCTATCTGTTGGTTGTCAAAATTGGCCCATTTTATATACTGCTCAGGTATTTCTGGAATGTTTTTAATTTCTTAATTCTAGCTCTAAATCTAATCTCTGATCTAAAAAAATTATTACTTTTTCTTTATCCATTGTTTTTGAAGATGTAATCATAAGATAATGTCCAAAAATAAATTCAAATCTATTTCCAGATTAGAAATAGATTTGACAAAAATGTTTATAACAAAAGTACAATCATTAATCTTAATCCCCATTTTATTTTACATAAAAACTTTAATTAAAAATTCCTTCCCAAGATTAAAACAATATTATATTTCCAACCCTTAATTATTTTTGGACAATTAACAGTTGCATCTTCCATCTTGGATTTTATAAAAAATATACAGTTTAATAGAAAAAACAATTTAAAAAGAAAAAGTTTTATAAATGACATAACATATTTTTAAAAAATCAATATTTTGTTAGTATGTTTGCTCCTATATATATATGAACTGCACCTATGTACTTTAATAAAAAAAGAATTAATAATAATAAAAAAATATAAGTTAAAATTTTATAACTTTTAGATGCGCATCTCAAATATATATATATATGTGTGTGTGACTAAAGGAGTGGGATAGGATGTAAGGTTTGAATACAGGTTAGTAGATGGAACCATGAAGCTCAGTCTTAAGCTAAGATTGATTGCTTCAATACTAATATTCTCCAAAAACATTTGTCTAATTGGATTTCAGCATTCATCATAAATATTTTAATGCATATACTTAGAAGTATATATTTAGCACAATGACATAATGACAGAAACATGATTAAACTTTGACAGATCAATCCTTAACTAAAGAAAGTAAAAAAAAATCTGAATTTGTTCAATTTAGCAGGTTTAGGTACTCAACTAAATAATTTGATAGTTTAATAGCATTTGACCTTCCAAGCAACAAATCATGCAATTATTTTATTTTAACATAAATAAAAAATCATCAATAGATCTGTTCTTCATATATTTACATAATCTAAACGTTAAAATCAATTTCATTCAATACATTTTAAGACTATTTTGTACAGATATTTTATGTAATTCAGCTTATAAGACATTTTTCTTTCCATTAACATTTTTTCCACCTTTCCACTATTTTATGCTCATTTCTCAATACTGACTCTTCATAAATCAAACTAATACAGCTATTCAGATCAACAATATCATAGATGAAGGACATTCCTAAATTACTCAATAAGAAACCTCTAACAAGCTTTCAATAGTCTCATCTATAGTTTATATGAAACAAAAAAGTAATGACCAACTTTTAGAATATTTAAACTTGTTAGTTTCTAAATATACAAGCTTCTTTAGTTACTACATTGTCATATAACCATTAAAAGAGAGGGAATATGCAAATCTATCTTTTTGCAACTTCGAGGTGTTTTTTAAAATATATAATATTATCGCAATTTATACAGATTTAAGTTAAACAGATTTAGAAATGTAAGATCATCAATATAAGGTCATCCATTGAAGAAGTAAAAAAACAGCTGATATAAAATTAATGATAGTAAAAACAACAGATATAATAAGAAATTTAAAATAAATATCAGAAACAAAACATGAATATCAATTCTTTATTATACCCAAATTCATCAAAATAATATTTTTAGAAATATTTGTTCCAAGTATTTGAACTTTTCCTATTATATGTATCAAACTTAAGTATACTAATAATATAGTTTATAAATTATCTAGAGAATATACTTTACTACGTAATACAATTAAAAGAAGACTTTTATACTTTTTTTTTTTTTTGTTTCTCCAGTATTATGTATTGTAACACCGGTATTGCAATTTATTAATCCCATCATTAGACTTTTTTTTCTTTTTGGTTTATATCTTCATCATTGAAAATCTATTGGGTAACAAATTTTTTTAATTTCTATAAATTAAAATTTTACATGAAAAGAAAAATGATAAAAAAAAAGAAAATTAAAGAAACAAGTTGGATGAGAAAAAAACAATTAATTGGAAAATCTTTAATCTGAAAATTTACTACACTTAAGAATTATAGGTCCAATTATCTAATGATTTGCATATGTAAAGGCAATTCAATTAATTAATAATAAAATGAAAAACTAAGTACATAAATTTAAAATATATATTATATCTAAATTTATAAAGAGATTATAGTTATTTAACTTTGGAACTTATCTTTATTCTAGCAATAAATATTTTAATTACTGCAATTTTTTATTCATCATCATCATCATTATTATTATTAAATTTAAAAAAAATCATTGACAATTCATAGGATATTACAAAACAGAAAAGATCAATATTTACAACTTGAGGAATTATTATTACATTTTATTAAAATGAGAATACACACTGTATTTTAATTAAAATATCATAACATTAAAGAAAAAAGACATAATTAGTATATTTCACTACAGGTTAGAGCACTAACATATAAATGATCATATATTTGCAAATATATATGGTGGAATAATATTTTGTTACTATATTTAGTTGTGGCTAATTTGTTTTTTAAATGTATTCGGGTGTCTTTTTATAGTATTGTTGAATGAAAAAAACATCTTGTGTACAACAGATCATAAAGTATTAATGTTCAGTTTTTTATTTATGCAAAGCTGTCTTTTTGAAAACATTTAATGATATAATAAATTGTGGTATCATTTTTCTGAAGTATTGTTGTGATGTAAGAGAGGCATCCTATAGGCTTTATATTCAAATAAAAATGTTTTTCATTTTCTTCCCTCTAACACAATTAATATAGGTAAGACCACATATTAATTTTGAGCTTAAAATCATAATACTTAAATCTTCTTATCAGTTGCTTATTATTAATGTCAAGCATTTGGTGAATCTGTATCTCCATTTCAATTTGGATATAGAAGAAAATGAGGTTCACATTAGTGACATTAGCCTTGTGAGAAAACCACCTTAAAATTTGTTATTAGGTTAATTAGTGCTAGAATTATTTGAAATACTTTATGTATGGAGATGTTTATATGGTGTTACACTGAGTATTGTTTTAGATGTAGAAATAATCTTGAAGAATAATATAAGATTGATGATTTTTTGTATCCTATACACATAAATTGATTATAATCCAAAACTATTTTCACTACTGTATAATTGTAATTTTTAAAGTAAAATTGTGATTGTTTCCCCCTACAAGAGCTCTCTACATAGTGAATAAACTTTTGTTATGAATAGTTTTGTAAAGATTGTGATGGGTAAATAATATGTGTTTTTTGTGATGATGAATGGTTGATGAGAGCAATCTTGGAATATAGTGAAATATATTCTGTTGAGTGTTTGTTGTTTGAAACAGATTATTATTACTATTATTATTGTCATCATCATCATTACCATTATTTACTACACAAAATTTAAATGTTAAATTTTATAAATCAAAAAATTGCTACTTTTTTTTAAAATAATGTACACTGGTATTTATTTTGAAGCTGTCTAATATTTTCTGGAACTAATCAACATTCAAAATAATTCAGGATTAAATAATTTTAAAAAAATCTAAGTTGTTTTGTTTAGTATTTAAATTTAATTGTTCACATATCAATAAATAATAAAAAAAAGTTTTAAATTTTTTTATAATAATAACATTTATAAATAAATATAGTCAGTTATATTAGTACTCATATATAGTTTTGTTCTCAGACAACTAGTGGCAACTAGAATGAGTTTTAGAGAATCCGAACTCCACTTCTGAATTGAATATTAGGACAATAGGATTTTATAAACTAAGGAGACGATAAGCAATGACAAAATATCATTATTGATGGTAAAGTATTATCCATTGATAATAAATAATATTCTGATGCCTAATTATCAAAATCTGCCTTGAGGAAAAGAATTTCATGCATACATTTTTAACTTAAGTTTCAGCTTGTATAACTTTTGTAATGACGAAAACCAAATGATTATTTTTTTTCTCATGTGTCATAGCATCAGCCGGGAAGCGAACCCGCTAACCCGGGACAGCTGCTTGTAAAGCAACTGTCGCTGAACCAAATGATCATTTATTATAATAACTCTAAAATGTGTATATTCCTTTTGTTTGTCCCATATAAATATATAGAATATATCCCATGGGAAAAAAGAATTTTTTTTTTTCAGTATCATAATTTGACATTTGTTTGTTTCCGTTTTACCATTACTATTTTAGATATGACCTTATTAGAATTATAGTATAGTCTTTATAACATCTGAGATTTTTTAAAAATATAATGTTAATATAGAAAAATTGCAGTAATCATAATGATAAACATGTAAGATAAGTTTCGTTTATGCTTATTTGATTTGATTATTTATTTATTAGCTGCTGACACGTTTAGTACGTTATATTTATAATGCATCGAATGTAATTATATTTTATACCCTTTTAAATTTTCTAAAGATATTACATCTTATTATTAAATCAAAAAATATAGCTTATTTTAAATAAGAAAGATAAACAGAACAGATGCTTTTGGTAATAAAAATGGACTGTCGTTATTGCTATTATTTAAGAAAAAGATTGATGTTTTATTTTTATTGCATACTAATGTGCCTTAAATCGATTGATAAGATTAACGATTTTTTTTAATAACAAAGATAAGATCAAATTAATATCAGTATATACAAAAGTGTTATTTGACAAGTTTTGACAGAAGTCTTTTCAAAACTTAAAATTCTCTTAATACTGTGATAAATGTATATTTTATTATTTTAATAGTGTTCCCACGTGGTTTTTTTTCTCATTTTGCTTATAATTGATCAAAGCACTTTTCAAAAGAGTGAATTACCACGTTGGCTGTATTCAAAAGTCGCCACTCTGACCTAGAAGATTATACAGTACTTATTTGTTTCTTAGTTAATCTTTTGAAGCTGTGGCCTATTTTTATTATTATTGCTGTATTATAATTTTTTTTTTTTTTTTAAAGATAAAAAAAAGATTAATTATTTAGCAAATAATTTATAAAACATAGATATCATTTTAAAGATTTGTTTTGG
Source organism: Epiperipatus broadwayi (assembly GCA_028023455.1). Classification (NCBI taxonomy): domain Eukaryota; kingdom Metazoa; phylum Onychophora; class Udeonychophora; order Euonychophora; family Peripatidae; genus Epiperipatus; species Epiperipatus broadwayi. The sequence continues at coordinate 1,001,229 of JAQFVV010012448.1, read as the reverse complement.
AACCTTTTGTTAAATAGTAATATGCTATATATCTGGAACGTAAATTTCCTTTATTAAAAGCAAATAATTAATAAGTGCCCAAACCGAATAATCTATTTCTTTACTTTGAACCCATGATTAGTAAAGTCAATCGATTTATAGCTTTTATAATTAAACATTTAAAATTAATTTAAAATAATTTAACTAATGAAAATAATTGGTGTATTAAATAATAACTAAAAGATTAGTTTTTTGAAGAACAGACTAAGCTGATTTCTATTTCATTTTTTACAAAAAATAATAGTCATCCGGGAACTCGAAACAATTAAATTTGTCAATTACTACGTCAAACGGCATAGTATATATATATATGGTACATATAATAACAAGAAACTGGAGCACTATAACCAAGAAATAATACACAATCATCATCAGCAATAGTTTGCTACTATTAGTCACTCTCTCGTTTATAATTTATTTTAACAACTCAATTGTAAAGCTTCTTTTAATGCCATTAAAATGCAATATTTTGACGTTACATAACTCAATGGCAGATAGTTACTTCCGTTTCAATTAAATAATGAAGATGTAAATAATAATAATTGAAAAAGATTCAGCAGTCTTTTCCCATCAGTACATTGTTTTGAACTATTGGAAACTACTATGATTTTTCAAATCAGCCAATTTGCCACCATACTTGCCACTATTGAGAACTTTTGACGTTCTGGGCTTAATGGAATTTTCTGTATTCATCTTCAGTCATCTTAGTCATTTCATTATGCCTGCTGTATGACCAAAGCAAAAAAAAAAAAAAAATTAAGGCAATGACTATGAAGAAATCATATTATTTTTAAGTTAGTCATGACTCTTAGGTTAAAGAAATAGGCAAAACTCTCTCCAGACAGTATTGCCACTCAAAGCAAGACAGAATAATCAATGGATGCCAGAATGCTTGTGCATAAAATCCCTATATAGTGCCTACTCATCCAATATCCCCATACTAGTTTCTGGCTTGTGGCCTATGTCAGTGAGGAGTCTTGGATCTGAGAGCACTACATCTAGATCTTAGGATCTAATGCAACCCTCCAGCAGCCACCTTTTATCTCTACATAACTACAAAACTATGATAATAAAATTGAAAACACACAAATATTTTCAATCTAAGCTCCATAGCTTATACAGTCATATGGGTTTGAACTCAGCTCAACACCCATACATGGTGGTGTCTTTGGTTCTTTTATAACCATAGCCACCACCTTCCTATTAGGAAGGATTGTTTATTAAACCTTTAACAGTAATGCCACTCAAAGCAAGACAGAGTAATCAATGGATGCCAGAAGGCTTGGCACTAGATAGGGGTTTTATGCACAAGCCTTCTGGCATCCATTGATTACTCTGTCTTGTTTTGAGTGGCACTACTGTATGGAGAGGGTTTTGCCTATTTTAACAACAGTTATGAGCAAGCATGGAAATTAGTGATCATGTGTTCATCATTAGTACAAGGGATAAGACATTATACAAATTGATACTTAAATTTGGCTCTAATAGAGTATTAATTCTTTACACACCATATTATGCTGTAACCTGAAATATCATCTTAGGCAGAGATAATCAATCTTACTCAAACAGTATATTTCATACCATTATGAAAACAGATGTCTGAATAAATTCAGTCAATGATGTACACTTCAAATCATTATAATATATAGGGTAACACAATTATAAAACAGTTGTTTGCTTTTTTATAGGTAGCATATTAATGAGCAAAAATTTCTCTATAAGCCCCTTTATAAAGAAACTATAAAATGTAAGACAGAAAGAGTAGAAATATATATTAAATTCTAAAAGAAATATGTTTTATGGAAATAAAGATATGTATATTGTATATGAGAATGGTTAATAAGTAAAACTCAAGAACTTTTTGTTTCAAACAGACTTAGCTATACAAATATTGATTATTAAATTGGGTATCTATCAATTTCTAGTTAGAATGTGTAACTAAAATATGTATCACTAAAACCTTCTCACTTTATAGTTGATATAAGCCTAGTGAATGCCTTTTCCTGCACTACTCAATTTGGGAAAACCACTAGAAAAACTTCTTCCTGAAATGGGTTATTCATTATATTTTTGTGAAAAAAATAAAATCTTGATTCAAAATCTGCCATTGAGAAAAGTAATTTAGAGCAGATATATTTATACATGAAATATAACTATGTGCAATATGCATGTTTTTATTTATATTTTGAGTGATAATGTTGAATATTTTATTGTGAAGATTCTTAATATAACAAAAAATGTATTTTTGGTTTTAAGGCAGCAATATCTTAATTATTAGTTATTTGACAAGCGTATATGTCACACACTAAACCAGAGTACCTTCTTCAAATGTTCTATTCCTCTTTTTCAAATATTACATCTACTTTCTTTCTCAATATTTTTCTGTTTTAATATTGTTTTACTTTCCACAATCATTTACTCATTATTGACTTCAATATATTTAAAAATTTATTTTATATGTTTTTCTTTTTAAATCTTGGGGTTTTGTTTATGAACCATTTTTTATTTCAATTCGCCTCTAATGTTTCAACCTTATTATATAGTTATTATTAAGAGGACTCCTATAATATATGTATTGAACCAGATGTTTTATCCACTTCAAAAGTTCCATTGTGAAATTAAAACTAACTTTTATATTTATAAAGTTTAAAAAAAAAATATTTAAAAGATTTTGTATGTTTTTTTCACGTATTAATTCTTTAACCGCCTCTTATGAGGCATCTCATCGACATCTGACGTCACTCTAATTCTGCTAGTTTTAAGGCTAGAATATTCGTTTGACAGTTATTGATTAGGTTTTTAAAAGTTCTGTAAGATGGTGCCCTCTTCCGAATTATTTTACAAGTAAAAAATCAAAAAAAATACATTTAAAACTAAACAAAGAAAGAAGTTTGTCAGTGATTGGCTGTCAGCCAGCTCTCAGCCAAAAAAGACATTATGATTGGCTGGAAAGAACAAAGAAACCACCTGATCAAAAAAAATAAAGAAAAACGCTGAGATTTTCATTTCGAATGCAATTTAAGTATTAAAAAAATATAATTTGAGAAATTAAAATAGTTTTTTAATAAAATATACTAAAAAAACAAAATTATTTTCGAAAAATATTGAAGATTTTAGTAAAAATATTTAAGAGTTAGCAAAAAGAAATCTTTACTTTTCCATAACGTAAAATTGAAAAAAAGCATTTGCGTCAGCACTTTTTTGTTTAGACATTCGCTTTAAGTTTGCCAAAATTGAATATATTTTATAATAAATAAATAGCAATTTATTTTTGAAAGAACTTTCGTTCTCTTTCATAACCTGAAAAATTAGTAATATACTTTTTATAAACATATCTGAGTTGAATTTAATATTATAGGCGAATATGCTTTAACAATAGGCTTTGTCTTCAGTTTGTGAGTTGGCCAATTAAAAGATTTGATTTTTACCTCATACAATCAATAATATAATTAGCGGTTAAAGGGTTGAGTGTGTGCAAAAGTGCACACACACTCATTTATATTTTAAATTCTAGGATTTTACTTTTTCAATAAATCATAGTTTAAAATAATTTTCTTTTGACACTTGTTTTTTTTTTATTTTAGTAATTAAAAGCAAGCAAAGTTTTAATCTATTCGACAAAGCATTTTAATTTTAAAAGTTTTGATTGTGATCAGGGTTTTTTTTTAATTTTGATTTTAATCTATTTTTAAAAGCTGAGACTTATTTTCTCATTTATTTTTTTTAATTAATTTTAAATAAGATAAGAGCCCTGGTCTATTTTTTAATAAATATTAAGCGGGAGATAGAGATTTATCCTGGTCAAAACTTCTAATTAAAGATTAAGTAGAAGATGACAGTTCATAGAAATAGTCCTGGATTTTTGACTGATTATTATTCTGCTGATTATTATTAATTTGCTTGTTATGATTCTGCTTCTTATTCAGAGTGATTCTAATTTTCATATTTGCTAATTGTTCAACATGGATCACCAAAGTTGGATTTCTGTGCACTACTAAAAATACTGCTATTTGCCATAATAGTAGCAGCTATCCAGTCACCATGCCAAAAATATATGTCATGAGAAATCTTCACAATATGCAGTGTTAAATAACTCAAAGATAAACTTGAGACCTCCATAATTGTGCCTTCAAAAACATGACCTAGGAAACCTAGTTCAGAACTGATCCAATGATTGCCTCCAGACTCCCAAACATATAAAAGTAAATATTTTTTTTATAAGAAACCATATATAAACCTGAACTTTGCATATCCCATTGGAATTACTCTATGGACTATCTAAATCCTGAAAGGTAACTGACCTTTTGTATATTGGAACCAGGACTTAAATCTTTAGTTAAATCTCTATGTTAAAAGTCTCAGCTTAATCTAAAAACAAACCTGTCTCTAAGATAAGTTTTATCAACTCATTCAAATATCTTGTTATTTTATTATGTATTTTATTTATGGTGTGTATTGGAGTCTTAGTTTTAAAATTTAAAATTTTTAAATTTATTTATCTGAGAGTGTATTGTGAGTTTCTATTTTATATGCTTAATGCTTTTCTCATTTATATTACTAACCCTTGATAAATGCTTGGGCAGATATTAGTAGTTTTCTTTTAACTCATCTATCCCTTTTTTGTCATAATTAGTTTAGTTAAGCTTGGTTTGCATTTCCTGCACACCGTAAATCTTTTGGCTGATGGTTTATTAAGTATATTGTTCTGTTTTTTATTAGTCAGTAGAGATATTGGTTTTCCTATGTTTCAGATTATGCAATCCCATAATCCTTTGTTTTCCTTGTATTGGAATCAACCTTGATGACCTTGAACATGGTCATTCATGGGTGTTTGCAGACATATGACATTCTTAATCCCAATGTTTCTTTTCCAGGCTAAGGAAAACTCGCTTGCATTGTTTCATTGTATTCTGTACAAGAGCACTTTGTTTTGAAATCTCTTAATAAGAAAACTGGAATTATTTTATATAAATCACTAGCAGGAAGATATTATAAATGCCTTTTTAATTCTTAGGTGAGAAATAATCCTATCTGCCAGGGTGTTTAATGTTACAATTGTCTCATACACTCTCTGATAAATCCACTAGAGAAATTTTTTAAGTCAAATTTCCATGCTTTATTTGACTGTTTGTTTTAGATTTAATAAATTTTCAAATTGTTCATAATTATTTTGGCTAATGTTTGTCTCTGTACTCTTTTCTCAATTGTATGAACAATATTCAAGATCTCTTTCTCTCTCTGGATCTAGATAGTAGCATTCATCATCATTGTTAATTTTTGCATCATTATAAGTTAAATTTTCTATGTGATGTGATGTGATGCACTGTGACCTCTCCTTATATGGAGTCAGGAAACTCTCTGTAACTATGCCCAGAGAAACCTGTTAGCCACTTTACTTTTCTTTTACATTCCCCACTTTATGTTTTCCCATATCTTGCTCCATCCCATTTCCACAACATAATCTTTGTCAACTTCATGGCCTTTATATCTAAATCCCCCTTATCTTTTCCCAAACCCAGCATAAAGTCAATAACCAACTTTCTGTATAATCACTTTGCTTATATTTATTCTTCCACAACATTATCATTTGTACTCTTTCTGCTTTCAGGCATTTACATTCAATTAACAGATGCCTAATATTTTCTATGCCTTCCTTACACAACTTGCAGATGAAATTACCTACATTTTTCCGTTTATGTGTATAATCCCCTGTAGTTAAAGATCCTATTTGAGCCTTAAACTGTAAACTACTTTCCTTGCTATTATCATAAATTAACTCACACCCAATATTCTGTTTACTTATATATGTATATTTAAACTCTTTTTACTCTCCATATTAGTTCTCCATCTTTCCAACTCCATATTTCTTATTAATGCATCTATTCTTCTATCCCATTCCTTACCACTATAACACTCAAAAATTCTCCTAAAGCAATCATCCCACCTTTTCTACAAGTATACTAACATAAATTCTTTATCTAAATCCTCTGCATACCACACTACCTTTTTAACCCATCATGTTACCTGCTCTTTATTCATAACCCAATTAAATACTATTTTGGCTATTCTTTTATTATCCATAAACTGCAATCTACCGAGCATTTTTATTTTGCTTTTCACATCTTTCATATAAAAACTTGACCATCCCATTTCTCCTTGAATTACCTCCTTTTCCATCAACACATTTCCATCTAATGCATGTCTTCCTACTTTTCTTTGTACTTTTCCCAAGTAATCTAATATTCCTTTACTAACACATAATGCATCATTATGATATATGTAAACCCTGATACTGCCATTCCCTTCCATAGAATTCTAGCTAGGCCATATTTATTATATGAAAACACCATTAATTTTTTTATGAATCCCTTTCTTTTCTTTGCTTCATTTATCAATTTTTTCTGCCATTCAACCAAGCAATTTCTCTACTTACTTAAGATGATTTCCAAATAGTTATATCTATTTACCACACTTAACTTAATATCTCCCAATAAAAATTCTTTTGTCTTCTCTTTCCCCAGTATTAATCATCATTACTTTTCACCAAACTTAATCCCCATTTCTTCACCCACTCTTGTGCATGTCATCAGCATAACTTGCATATCTTCCCTTCTTTCTGTGCACAAAAAGACATCATCTGCAAATAAAAAAACCCAATAATGTATATACTCCCTTGTCATCTATTAATGGGTATCTCTATCCCTCTTCTTAGTTTTTCTGTTGCTCTCTTCATTTCTCTCAAATACAACAAAAACAAAATGGGTGACATAGGATATTCTTGCCTTAGTTCTACCCCATTTTTAACTTTAACTGATTCTATCTTCCTTAATTGATACGTATAGTAATTATTTTCATATAATTTCTTCATAATAAACACTAAAGCTCCATCATTTCCCAAATTTACTAAATTTACCCATAATATATTTCTATTTACTCTATCATGCAACTTCTCTATATCTATAAAATCCATATATAACTGTCTATCTGTATACCTACTCACATCCATAAGTTGTGTAACTACAAATAAACTGTCTCCTATATGCCTATCCAATTGAAAACCTCCTTGTATTTCTCCCACTATATTATTCTCTTGTATCCATTTTGCAACCCTTCTAGCCATCATATAAGAAAAAACTTTATATAAAACTGATATTACATCAGTCTATATTTATTTAACTTTCTATGATCCTGACCTTTTCCTTTAAATAGTAGTCTTACTCTTGTATTACTCCAACTACTAGGAAAATCTCTCATCTGCACCATTTATTATAACTTGATAACAATTTTATTTTTGCTCTATACCCTAAATTTATTATCATCTCTGCTGCCCATTTATCTAAACTTCTTGCCTTTCCACTTTTCAGTTTCTTCCCTGCCTTATTCAGTTCATTTTCTGTAAACCTAATATTTCCATTACTACATATTCATGTTTGCTACCACTCCATCCTTCATATGTAACATCTTTTCTGTACCAATTACATACTTATTTAATAGAATCTCTATTTCTTCTCTAGAGCTACTCTTTATTCCCTCGTCATCTCGTAATACTATCTCTCTTTTCCATACATTCCTTCTTTTAATGTGTGTCAAAATTTTTTACTCCCATCACTTCCACTTTTATTAATATCCTCCAACAATTTACTATTCAATTTCATTCTCTCTCTCTATAATTATCTATTTTAGCCAAGTTCTTTTTTTTCTAAGTAATTTTCCCATTTAACATTAACATATTTTTCACTTTCTTTGTTCTTAATAGTACACTTATATTCTCTGCATGTTTTTCCCTCTCTCTTATACTTTTACTAGCTCTCATATTTTTATTACTTTTATTCCTCTGAATATGCTCACTTAAAATCCTATTTGCCACTTTCTCTATTTCACCACACCCATCCTTATACTCATCCCCAACCAACTCTTCCATAGTTTCTTCAACTTTTATTTTATACTCTTCATATTTGTATGATTCACTCTCCATCCACATTTTTCACTATCATTTCTACTTTTATTTCCATTTTTCATTGCATTACTAACCATTTCTATTAAAAAAGAAGTTATGATCACCATTACACACTCTCTCTTCATTCTCAAACACTTTAATTTCCCCTACTTTATTCATTCCCTCTTTCTCTATTAATACACAATCTATTGTGTGGAATATATATTATTTCTATACCATGTGTACTGTCCCTCATAAAAAATTTGATCAATTTCCAATGCTCAAATTCATTCTCTGACAAAAAATTTTCAAAAACCGTCCATTCTTATTACCTACATCATCAATTTCTTCAATATGCCCATTCATATCCTCTATAACTATTATTCTCTTACCCTTTTCTTTGAAACTCTGTATATCCTTAACTAGGCATTCATATATGCTATTGTTCCACTCCATTATAGTTTGACTATCTCCAGTAGCTATATATACTATAGCCACCATCCATTCTTGTCTTCCTAATCTTATCTCAAACCACAAATATTCTTGACATTTAATAGTATTTAAATATTTGTGACATAACTCCTATACTGCCACCCTCTTTTTCTTTTCTATTTATACCCTGCCATACAAAGTCTTCCAGAATAGGTTCATCTTCTTTTCTTAGATGTGTTTCCATTATTGCTAATGCCTCAAGCTCTTCATTTTTATTGCCTTGTTTAATTCCAGCCACTTTTCTGGTCTTCTACTAACTTGCATATTCAAATACCTAATTTTAACAATTTCTTCTTTTCTAATTATTATTTATAAATTCTTTTCTTCTCCATTACATTTATAAATGATTTGCTTACCATTAATTTTATAGACCCATTCCCTCTCCACATCTAAATTTATATCTAAATCAGCTATTGTTTATTTATTTCTTACATCCTGTTTATTCTTTTTCTTTTTGATAGTACTACAATTTACAACCCCATCCCCCTTTATAACTTTCTTGAATTATATTCTTTATAAGTCAGACTCCCTAAAATTTTACTTCCTTGTTTTCATAAGTGCAATCCATCTTTACTATATAACTCCCTCCTTTTAATAAAACAATCCCACACATCCACAAACATAACATCATTTCTCTCACACAATTTTTTCAATCTCTCATTTATAGAATATGCCCTATCTAACATATATCACTTGTCAAATCTTTGTAGTAATCCAATTATTCCTCCTCTTCCTTTAATCTTACACAAATTCCTAATCAATTCTATGTACTCATCCATATTCTCTCTGATGGTTCTAATAAACTATTAGTCCCTACCATAACATATACATCTCTATTTCCTTGCTTCTTTACTTTATCTGTAACATCCCTAATTTTAGATCCAGGCAAACATACTCTTACTTACCTGTTTCTATTTTCCCTTGCATTTATATCTCCACATTCTCTAATTAGTGAATCTCCTATCAATACTGTCTCATAGTCTACTTTCTCTGCTTCATTCATAACATTCTCTACCAAAGATGGACTTCCTTATTTACTTTTTCCTTACCATTCCTACTCAATAATTCCATTATCTGCTCACACTTTGTCTTTAATACTTTTAATTTTGCTTCTACATCCTTTACCTCTTTCTCTATCTTACTTATTCTTTGCTAACCATCTCCATTTCACTACTAATTTTTCCACCCATATCTCCTGACACTCCACTAAAAACCATACTCTATCTTATCTTTTCCAATTACACTTTACTCCATTTCTCTTTTCTCTTTAGACTATCTACACTTAGAAACCACTTTTCACCTTATTTATCAATTTCACACCCTGTCTACATAACCATAAACCTGTTACATCCTTCCTAGGCTTATTTAATCATTTCAAGTGGTAAACCTCTTCACATATGGTACTCTTTACCATAGCATGCCTAATTTCTTTCTAACAATTATATATGCATTGTGGAACTCTCTAGCATAGCATGCCTAATTTCTTTCTGATAATTATATATGCATTGTGGAATACAAATGCAATCCATATTTCTCATTTTCCAAGTCACCTAATCTATATTTGACTTTATACTTCCTCTCCTACTCTTTAAACCCCTTTGCACAGAAGGATAAAAACTTTATTCTCTTTCAAAACTGATTGATCGATAATCATATGTTTTCCACCTTAGGCCTCCAAAACATTATCTTTTTTCTCAAATAAATCAGTTTTTAAATTTAAAAAAATCTTTAATAGCAAACTTACTAAAAAACAACTAAGCTTACATATAACTTAATTATAAAATATCCTTATAATAACACACACTCAACAAAAATTTTTTTTTAAACTTCTATATTTAAAATAGTGAACAAAAAACTTTCTAAATGTTAACAATTCCCAATCTTTTCAAATTCAATTAAATCCATCTCTCTTTATCACAATTTATTCTCCACTTCCATACTACAGGCAAACAGTCTTTATATCGATGATTTCAGATGATTAATTGCATAAGAAGGAAAAAAGATTCACTTAGCTTTTAGCACAGAATAATCATATCCTCTCATAAACTGCAGCAATCTTTTCAGTGCATAGCTGATATGATGTAATGCACTGTGACTTCTCTTTATATGGAGTCAGGAAACCTCTCAGCAACTATGCCTAGAGAAATCTGATAGCCACTTTACCTTCCCTTTCCATTCCCCACACTACATTTTCCCATATCCTGCTTCATCCCATTTCCACAACATAATGTCAACTCCATGGCCTTTATATCTAAATGTCCCTTATCTTTTTTCAAACCCAGCATAAAAATCAATAACTCACTTTTTGTATAATCACTTTGTGTATATTTATTCTTCCACAACTTTATTATTTGTACCTTTTCTGCTTTCAGACATTTACATTCAATTAACAGAAGCCTAATATTTTTTATGCCTTCCTTACACAACTTGCAGATGAAATCACCCACATTTTTCCATTTATGTGTATAATTCCCTGTTGGTAAAGATCCCATTCGAGCCTTAAACAGTAAACTACTTCCCTTGCTATTATAAATTAATTCACACCCTGTTTACTTATATATATATATATATGGAGAATAAAAAGAGTTTATATATATATATATATATATATATATATATAAACTCTTTTTATTCTCCATACTAGTTTTCCATCTCTCCAACTCCCTATTCTTTATTAATGCATTTATTCTTCTATTCTATTTCTTATCACTATAATACTCAATAATTCTTCTAAAGCAAACATCTCACCTTTTGTACAAGTATACTGACATAAATTCTTTATCCAAATCCTCTGCAAACTGCACTACCTTTCTCACCCATCATATTATCTACCCTTTATTTATAGCCCAATTAAATACTATTTTGGCTATTCTTTTATTATCCATAAACTGCAATCTAACAAACATTTTTATTTTGCTTTTCCCATCTCTCATATAAAAACTTGACCATCCCATTTCTTTTTCAATTGCCTTCTTTGCCATCCACACATCTGCACCTAATGCATATCTTCCTACTTTTCTTTGTACTTTTTCTAAGTAATCTAATATCCTTTTGCTAACACATAACACATCATTACCATATGTTAACCGTACTATTGTCACTCCCTTCCATACCATTCTAGCTAGTTCATATTTATTATATGAAAACATTGCTAATTTCTTTATCAATCCCTTTCTTTTCTTTGCTTTATTTATCAATTTTTTCTCCCATTCATATAAGCAATTTCTCTGATTACTTAAGATGATTCCCAAATAGTTATATCTATTCACCACACTTAACTTAATATCCCCCAATAAAAATTCTTTGTCTTCTCTTTCCCCAGTATTAATCACCATTACTTTTGATTTTTCTTACCTAGTGGCACCCTCAGTCATCAAAATAAGTGGCAGGTACAATATATATATATATATATATATATATATATATATATATATATATATAAATGCAAAACCATAAAACAATACAGTACTAGATTAAATTCAAAATTTTACCAAAATCCTTACACAACCATGGTTTCATCTACTACAAATAGACCTTCTCAAGTGAAAATCAACCTAAAGGAAAAAATATATATACAAACAAACAAACCTTCCCATAATTCATTTCAAACTCCACCTTCCCCTTAATATTAAAAACTTCATAAGATTGATACCTCAGAATCAAGAGTTTTACATCAAAGTCTCCTTTATTCTTTTTAACTCATCTTTCATAAAAAATAACAAATCAAACAATATTCAAAAATAATAAATCAAACAATATCTAACCTTATTCAATTCATAATATATAAACTGAGTTAAGATACTATGTTTAATCTACAAAAAGTATGATTTTTTCTTTCAATTTAAAAAATTGAATTTTTTCCAGATAAGATTAAGATTTTCATATTTTTTCTTTAGAGGATTCAATATTTTACTAATATTTTTATAAGATTAGAGAAGTTGGTTATTGTTATTATTCTCATTATTTGTTATATTGATTATTTGAGTGTAGATTATTAATATTTTTCAGTTCTATTAAATTATTTGTTAGGTATGTTGATATTTTTTTATTCAAAAGAGAAATTAGAAGAGTTTTTAGTGGATTGAATGTTTGATTTAATATTAAGTTTACAATTGAGGGGGTGTTTTATTTGTAAAATTAAAGTTTTTAGATTTAAATGTTGAGAAGGTTAATGATTTTTTTTTTAGTATTTTATAAAACCTAAAATTTGAGAAATATGATTAGTGATAGTTATCAGCCTTTATACAAAAAAAATGTTTTTTGAATTTTTGTTGTGAATAGAACTAATAATTTTAATAATGATGCATATTCAAAAACAATTGGCTGAATAGAGAATTGGGTTATAGCATGATTTTATTAAAAAGGGTATTTAATAATAAGTTTATAGCATGATTTGGATGATAAGAATTTTGTTGGTAAGGATGATGATTATATGTCTTTACTTTAAAGCACAATTTATAATTGTTTATAGGAATAGTCATTTGTTAGGTGGAAAGAAGGTTGATGGAGAAAGGTCATTTAATTATTACTTAATGGTTCAAACAGTCTATTGATAGTAGGTATATTCCGGTATGTTTATAAAATTCCATCTGTTGTGGTAAATTTTATGTAGGCGATAAATTTAGCCTTAAGGTGGGTTAAGGTTCATATAAGTAGAGTTAAATGGTATCTTATGCTTTAATTTTATGAATTGAATACAGGTCATAGAATATTGTTTGACAAGTTTATTTTTTATGAAATAATGGTTAAAAAGAAGAATAAAGACTTTGATGATAAAACTCCTTGATTCTGAGGCTACAATCTTAAGACTCTTTGATATTAATGGAAGGTGGAGTTTGAAATGAATTATGAAGGTTTGTTTGTTTGTATATATATATATATGTTTTCCTTTGGTTGATTTTCACTTGAGAAGGTCTATTTGTAGTAGATGAAACCATGGTTGTGTAGGATTTTGGTAAATTTTAATTTAATCTAGTACTGTATGTTTTTGGTTTTGCATTTTATTTTTTGCTAGTATAGTGTTAGACGTTTTGGTTTTATATATATATATATATATATATTGTAGGTATAAATCCACCACGCTTACTCATACACAGTACCCGAGTTCGAACCCGCCGCCTAGAATAATTTCCAAAACGCCAAGAATTCAAACCCAAACCCCGGCTGACCAACCGATGATGACTTTACACCACGGGTTACCCTTTCTAGCTCTAGAACATAGACTATCTTACGTTAATGATATATATATTTATTAGACTTGATACTGAATTTATGTAACTAATTTTGTTGCCAAAGAGGGGGCTAAATAGACTTAGAGGTAATAAAGGGAGGACCCAAAATTTAATTAAGTAAATTGTTTAATAGCCAAAATAAACTATAAATATAGTGTTAAATAAGACAAATAGAACACATGAATATAATGTTATATAATAGAAATATACAGCATATAAATATAATGTTAACAGTACGGTAAGACTTCCAGATCCCCTTGTATTTGGCTACTAGTCTTTAGTGAAGTTTTATTTAATAAACAAACATGCCATAGCTGTGTGATCAGGTTGACGGGTGGTTAAGAGAATCAGAGTATTTGAGCACTGAAAATATTTCTCAAAGATTTTATTAACTTATTTTATTTGAATAGGCTCGAGCGGAACATAGACGAACAGTGGAGATGGTTTTATATAAATACGACATAAGAGAGTGTACTGGTGGTTTTATATAATACACATGGAAGGTGAACTGGTGGTTTTATATAAATACGACATGGAAGATAGATGAACTGGTGGTTTTATATAAATAGACATGGAAGATAGATGAACTGGTGGTTTTATATAAAGACATGGAAGGATGAACTGGTGGTTGCCTATTCAAAAGCCCTACAGTAATCATGGGCATTCGGAAAGGGCGGCTGTCTTTGACGGCTAATGCCCCCTGTCGGACCGACAACCAGCGGGACTTTCGAACCCGGTGATCCAAGTACCGGAAAGAAAATCATTCCCCAATGGTAGAATGGGGACCTAACTTCAGCGAAGGGGCTTGCCACGACGTGAAGGACGAATACTTGAAGCGGTTTTAAAAGAAATTATATAAAACCTAGAAACTATTTGCTGTTTCTCGCCACAGGCTGAGCCTACCCCAAAAAACGAGCGGACTTAAACTGCGGTGAAAACAATAATTAGTTAATTTTACTTGGGACCTAACCCTTCAGGTTGACAGGGTGGACAGTATCAAATTACACAGGTAGTTATTTCTCGCAGACATGACATTACGATAACACTTTGAAACTTTATATATATTTTAATATTGAAACTTGATTGTAATTTTATAACAACTTAACATAGAATAATAAAGTGATTTAACTTTACTAACTCGAATGGGAAGAATATTTAATTCAGAACTGAAATACTTTTAAATTAATTGATCATTATTACACACTAGTTTACACGAGTTGGAAAATTACTATTGGCAAGTTGTTTATGAAATAAGCAACATAAGAAAATATAAATGTATTCAGTTGAAATATTATTACTATTAATTACAATTTTATAAATGATTTCTAAAGACTAGAGCAGAGGATTAAAAAAAGAAAAGAAAATTTACTGACAGGTTAAATAATAGCATTATAAATGACATAAAAACTTACATGTGATTTGTTTGATTGATAACATTAAGCACGGAAAAAATTAAAGTTCGTGTAACAAAGTTACTGCTTTCTTCATCCAGCTTGGCTTGGACGAACGTGGCGCTTTTGAAAGTTATTTGTACGGCATAGTAAATTTTGAGATTGGAAGTTGGAAATTCTGAAGAATATGAAACATGATCAAACAGCGGCACGAGGATCCATATTGGCGGGCAGAGACCAGCTCCTGGCACTAGCCCATCAACATTGCGATTCACTGGTAAACTTCTTAATAAGGTTTGAATTATACTCAACTGCTGTGTTGTCTCGAGACTCTTCTCCACACGACCAAAGTTAGAATGTAAGTTTTCTCTAGAATTTGCCACTGCTGACCTTCCCGACTTGTTTTGTTTTAGGCTCCGCCTACTTTCTCTAGCCTCAGCGTGCAGCTTGACCAACCATCAATACGTTTTAGCAACTTTTAATTTAATATGCCATTTTTAAATCGATACATTAATTACATATAAAATCCTTACT
Source organism: Epiperipatus broadwayi (assembly GCA_028023455.1). Taxonomy (NCBI): domain Eukaryota; kingdom Metazoa; phylum Onychophora; class Udeonychophora; order Euonychophora; family Peripatidae; genus Epiperipatus; species Epiperipatus broadwayi. Next base: position 985,606 of record JAQFVV010012448.1, on the reverse strand, counting down.
AATTTTGAATACAACTTAATTGCTCTGAACATTTGTGCAATTAGATTTTAATTAAAAACACTGATCAAAGGAATGTGATTTTTGATCAGTATTTTTAGACGACTTTATACAATTTTAAAACTAAAATTTAAAACAAATACGCCCGCACTGAAACTTTAAATTAAATGATATAAATTCACAAACCACGCACACACGAATATTATTTCATGGTTTGTGACATTTATATACGGAAACTTTACATATTTATTTATAAACTATAGAATATATAACTAATTTATATTATAACTTAAAATAGACAAAATCTCACTGCGGGCGAACAGTAGTTTGAATTACCGTACATAAAAACACCTGAAACGAAGATCGGTTCTCCGATCTGTCTGTTTCAATATATATATATAATTACAAAGAGTTTCCCTGAAGGTTGGATGATGATGGTATTTTAGATATGATAATATATTGGACTTTTCCATCATTTATTATTAAATGTTGAATGTCTAGAAAATTTTTAACTTTATTTAAACTTTCCAAAATACAAACAACTGTTAGTAATAACATACAAGACAACATAGATTATGAAATTACACAACATTATGAGTGAAATTATTTTTTGCTCTTCTTCAGGTGTTGCTATTCTTATCAGTGGCAATGCTAGCATATGAGTTAAACTTATACCTTTAGATTCTTGAATATTGAGTTTAGAGGCAACAATCTAACCAACTGAGCTATTCTGTCAAAGGCAATAGTCAATAGAGTGACACTCATAGCTAAAATATATGAAATTTCTACTGAGTGTTGCCTATGACAGAATAATAGCTAAGTTGGTTAGAGAATTGTCTTAAGATTTGATATTCAATAATCTAAAGAAGTTACTTTGACTACTATGCTAGCCCTGTCCCTGGTCAATCAGTGACACCTGAAGCAGAGGGAAGAATAATACGATTTGAAATGTTGTGCAATATGCTAACCTGTGTTGTCTTTATGTGTTATTACTAACAGTTGTTTGTATTTGGAAAAGATTAAATAAAGTTTAATTTTTTTCTAATCATTCAACATTTAATGATATAAACAGCCCAACTATTATCACATGATTACAAATAATCTGCAAAGAACTTCCTAGCATTGTAATAAACATTTTATCACATAAATTGCATATTTTATTCACTTATTTCTTGCTTACTTTCATACGCTTCTAAATCCTCTTACAATTTAATTTTTTAAAATTTAATTTACATTTTTATATAAAATGTCATTTAATTATTATAATTACACTTCTGTAATTATATTAGATTCTTAACATTTTTTATACTTTTATATAAGAATGAGAAAAACAGTTTTGACTAGGAAGTGTTAAGAATCTCATATAATTATAAAATTATAGCTATAATAATTGAAGATCATTTTATAAAGAAATTTTTAAAAATAATTTTTAAGGTAAAAGCTTGTAGAAGCATGTGAAAGTTAACAAAAAGTAAATTAAAAAAATTGTATTATACAACTGGGTCTTGTTTTACGCAATAGATAGGTTCCTCAGAAAACACGCGCAAATGAAATCATGGAAAAATAGATGTAACTTACATTGGAAAGGGGGGGGGTGTGATCTGTGATTTTTCAAAATTTGCATAAAAGCAAAGCACCAATGTAAAATTACTTTAAAATTCACGCAAAAAAAAAAAAATAAGGAAATAAAATATGACTAATAAAAAATTTCAAATTTGAAAAAAATTGATACAAGACAAACTTTTTTTAACTATAATATTTAATTTTATTCAAAATAATATATTTTTATGCATAATTTACAGTACAGTAATTTACATTTTTTTATACACGTTTTAATTATTATAGCTATTTGCTGAAAAACACGTTCGTTTGCAAACAACTAGCGCCAACTTCACACTCATGTTGTGTCAATGTTTTTCTGGTGACAACGTAATTAATAATTAATCTTTGAGATGATGATTTTATTAATTGTTTATGAAACTAACAACTAAAAATTAAATTCTTATTTTTGTCTTTAATTTTCAATTCCGTTTAAAAATCAAATTTCACATCACATTATTTCAAGTCACCATAAGTAATTTTTAAATTGTTAATTACAATTAAAAATCAGATTTTAATTTTTTTAATTGTCAAATTTAATTGTGCCCATGGCTATTACTGACCTTTTAAAAATAAACTTGTGAACACTAAATGATTAATAATTGATAAGCAAAAACAGAATGTGATTTAAAATGCAAAATTAACACGCACAATGTTTGAACAAATTTACATTATAATCTTGTAAAATTTAATGTGTGTATACATAAAATGTGGAAATCATGATTTTAATTTCATTATTGCATAAAATCTTATTATTATAAAGCACTGAAAATATTGAAATTACTAAGTTGAAAGTCGAATTCCAATAATGTGCTATTATTTTCAATATAACGTAAGTGCATGAAATTTATTATTTAAAGTAATAGCACAATATCGGAGATCGACTTCCGGTGAAACACGAATCACATAACTTCAAAATCGTGTTAAATAAGTCCACGTAAAAAGAGACCCAGGTGTATATGATAAAATAGTTTTAAAAAATTATGTTGTTTTGGAAATTCTTTGCAGATTCTTTCTAAGCATGTATTTGTATATATATATTATAGGAATATCCTTGACAATGACTATATAATATGGTTGAAAGTGAACTGAAATTAAAATAAAAAAATGGATAATAATAAAAAAGTGAGTTAAATGATGTTTTCAAATATATTAAAATCAATGGACCACATTTGTAAACAAAATGGTGAAATACTCATTATTGACTTTATTAAATTATTTACATCAATTTTCTGTTTCCCTTCTCAATTATTTTCATCACTTCTGAATTTGACTTTTTTCATTATTTTTCAAATCTATATCATCCCATTTTTTCCTCTTGGTTTTGGATTTTGCTCATGTCTCAGCTTTATATAAAGAAAATACTTTAAAAAGTATCTTCTTAAAATCTGATTGACAAATAAATATCTGAAGATTAAATGTTTGAAACAGAAAGCAAATGAATATTATTGAAATAGTTCAAAGAATTAAGAAATTGGAATAAAGCTGAACTAATAAGTTTCTAGAAAAAAATGATAGTAGTTGGCCAAATTAAGTCTTAAATACCAAAAGATTTGAACAAAAAGATCTTAAAAATGATAAATTAGATTGATAGAAGAATATTATAGTAGATCAGAATTGTTGAATAATCTCATTTTCACCATGCAGCGAATTGTTAATAATTGAAAATGGTAATAATGAATTCATCATTCCTGTTTACATATTTAATGGGATTCAATCCAGTGTGTAATTTGCTACAAAGGACCGCCATATTCATGGCACTAGATAAAGTCAAATTTGTGAATTACTTATATCATTTTTTTTTTAAAAAAAGCTTCCTGTTTTGTAAAGTGTGTAAGATTTTTTTTACTTTTAGAAAAGTCTAAATGAATTTATTGATATGTAATCTTGTAATTTTTACTATATTTAGTACCGAGGTGATATTTATTTATTGTTCTAGACTCTAGAACATTTATTTACTTATTCATAGAAGTTTTCTTTAGTCATATGTGATGACACAATTTAAATACTCATATCTAATACTGTTTTGAAGCTTACATTAACAAATCTTATTATTCACTTTACATAATATAGTATAGTTTTTTTAAAAATGTGGAACCTGTTTTTTTAGGCCTCAGTTTTACAATTATTTATAATAAAGCACTTCCAACATTTAACAATACTGCTCTTTTCTCCTAATCTCATCCAATTCTACTTTATTCATTAATATAGAGTATATGAGCACAGACTTTCACACGACCCAGCACTCTCCACACTATCTCATAACACTGATATACTTGAACACATATATGTTGAAAAGATAAATAATCACCAATATGCGTATTTCATGCTAAACCAGTAATCATCAGTTGGTCCAGATTACCATCTCTACACATATATGTTATAAATGCTCAGATATATATATATTAAGATAGCCAATCCTCTTATTCTAATGGACAGGCTTCAATCTACTCCACACTCCAACTCTTCAACCGTGCATCCAATTGAAAATCTGACGATGGAATGCTCAAAGGCCACCATGAGGCTGAGATTCTTGTCACACCCATGTTGACGTAAGATCAATATGACCCCTCATGTACAGGTGTGACAAGAACCTCAACCTCAGGGTGGCCTTTGAGCATTCCATCATCAGATTTTCAATTGGATGGACGGTTGAAGAATTGTAGTGTGGAGTAGATTGAAGCCTGTCCATTAGAGGAGGATTGACTATCTTAATATATATCTGAGCACTTGTAGCATATATGTGTGGAGATGGTAATCTTGACCAACTGATGATTGCTGGTTTAACATGAAATACGTATATGGGTGATTATTTTCAAGTTTATCAGTGTTATGAGATAGTGTGGAGAGTGGTGGGTCGTGTGAAAGTCTGTGCTCATATACCCCATGTATTACATATATAGACACAGGTATATAATAAGCTTGTGTGTTTCAGTTTATTTATTAATGTGAGTTAATTTTTATTCTTATTCTTAGATGAATTTAATTACAAATACCCAAATAAATCCTAACTAAGACTTCAATAACTATAATTGCTCAATTATAGTTTGATTTAGTAATAGTGACAAATTCTGAAGTTCAAAGTACATGGCGGCCAAGTTCTGTCGAAAGTACGTTATTCAAACTTTATATGAATTCCCAAACTATATAAAAAAAAATCCTTTTAATTGCCACGCTAAAATCAATTGGCAATAATAACCACTACACCCTGTTTCAGTAATACTATAATAATAGTTCATTGCAAAGGAAAATGCAGAGCTCTAACGATTCTTCATTCGATGGGGTTAGGGTTAAGGTTTTTTTTTTTCTCGCTAGTTGAGAATATAAGATCAATAATTAGATAGTTATTATCTATTTAAAGTTATTTTTTAATATCCAGTCTATTTGCAAACAACTGCGCCCTCTTGTTACCAATTTTTAAAACTATAAAAATTGTTTAAAAAATTTGAGAATTGCTTCTTTTTAATAGTTAAATGTTTCCAGTTGTGACAGAAAGATATATTTTTAAAGCAAATAGTTTTGATATATGTCAACTGTTAAACAAATTTTTAAGATAAATCTTTAATCATGTCTATAAAACTCGACATGTTTATGTCTACCGGATTCCTAAAGTCATAATATAAATACAATAAAGTATAAACACATGTGTACAATATGAAAAGTTCATATATGTACTTTTTTTTTTTTTTACGCATAAAGGAAGTTATTTTGTTAATGCTATTTTAAAAATTAAATTAAAATTCTACTAAGAGTTTAATCAATTTAAACCTCGTATCGTATTTCATTGTTAATCATTCCAGTTATAAAAATTTACATATTGAATGAAAAGTCTTCTAGCCAATGTCTAAAATTTATGTGAATTAAAATTTAATTACATTATCAATGTTTAAGCAGCTGATAGGTATTCTATGCTAATTACAAAAGTGAATTAAAAAAAAAAAATCCGATCAAGTTATACGTAAAATAAAACTGCCCTGTACACAATACATCCGTGATTTAAAATGCAATGTGTAGACATGAAAACATTGAATGAGCAGGGGGGGGAGTGATAAACACTTTTCCCTTGTACTGTATTTTATTCGGCAATCAATGGAATACAAAAGTTTTTTACGATACTCGGACTAAATGAACCATTTGATATATATAGATTGCAAGATAAAGAACAATATCTTTCTGAAGTAATGTTACAAATAAGATAAAAATAATCACACACATAAAGCAATATGTGAAAACATATATTATTTAATTTCTAAGCAATACATTTTAATTAAAGACACAATCACCATTATACCACAACAAACAATTTCTCATTCCATCATCGCGATGTGCAAAGCTATCAGACAAAATAGTGTAATATAAAAGGACGAAGATCAATAATAATGTGCAAAGTATATGTTGCCATTTAAAGTTTACTTGCTCTCATAATTCCGTAGCTCTGTGTCAAGTGTACATTTTAGGTAGATACATAAAGCACTCAGTGGATAAGATATTTCTATTGATTGATGTCAATAAAGTGTTGCCGTTGTGTAAGTATATTCAAGAAAACAAATGTGGAATATGTTACTGCTTCTTCACATATGATAAGATTAAATAAATCCATATAAAGATTTCACAATAAAATGGTTGCTTCACTTAATATGATCAGTTTCTGTGACTAATGGTACCATATAAAGGACACAATGTAAAGAAGCAGTAAGTTGCTTATCAATAATAGCTTATTCAATGGATTAATATCTAAGATGTCACTTTTTCATGCTCTCATGCTACCCTGCAGAATGATGATATATTTTGCATAAGAGGAATTATTGTAAAAGCTACTCATTCTCCAAGCCTGGTTCTGCTAATCTTTGATTTATTAAATTCATACTGGAAATTGCTAACATTATTGGATGAGCTTATATCTACTATCTACCACATCAAATATAGTGATTTGTTTGAAGTATTAAAATTTCCTTCCACTTCTTCTTATTTGCATTGCTGAATTATATATAATACAACATATAATCTTAAATGACACTTTACAATGCAGTTTAACATATGATCTACTTTATTTCCTTACAGTTTCAACTGTCCAGCAGTCATCATCAGAGCTACAAAATTTATATATATTGGTATATGTATAGATACATATTAATTGTACATGTTTAAATGTTGTAGCTCTGATGATGACTACTGGACAATTGAAACTGTAAAGAAATAAAGTAGATCATATGTTAAACTGCATTGTAAAGTGTCCTTTAAGGTTATATGGTGTATTATATTATATAGTGATTTGTATAATACGAGCTACCGAAAACTTTGTATATTCAGGAAGTTGAATTATTATTTAATCAACATTCAAATTACAATTACTTTATTTCGATTATTTATTAGAAAAGGGTATAATTCTCATGAAATAAGTTGGCAAAAAAAAAAAGATATTGAGGAGTAATAAAATAAATGGAGTTCATCAGCCTTTGAGCAGCATGAGAAACCTGATTGATGAAGACATGCTATTCATATGATGTGATTTGAGGATACCCAATAATACTGGTTCTAGTACTTTCTTTTTTTTATAATTTTATTATTAAGAAAGTAATGTTTTATATTTAAATCACCATTCTACCAATTATAACTAACTTTCAGACAGAGAAAGATCTGTCAATACATGCAAGAGTATTTATTTAACTTTGCCTCATTTTGAAAAGAAGTGGAAGTATTTTTTATTTATTTTGAAGAAGAAAAAAAAATTAAGATAAATAAAATATGTCTGATAAATATTTTTAAGAATTTTTTTATGCATAATAAAATTGGTAGTTCTGGCAAAAGGAATTTGTTGCTAAATGAAAGGAAACTTTTGATTCATCTTTGAAGCCTTAAAGAAAGTAAATTACATATTTGTTTTGGAAGGATAGCTTATCATCATAAATCAATCAGCATAGTGAGTTTATTGGCTTTTATTTTGGAGTTTAAGATCAAGGAACAATATGGTCTTTCATCTCAATTGCCTGATAGTTCTTAAAAGATACATCAGTTAAGTTTATTAAATGCAGAATGAATGTGAGTGCATTTTTTTTTATTATATTTAGTTATAAGTAAATTATGGTCTTTTGTTAATCAAGGTAGTATCAGGGCTAAAGTGGAAAGGTTCTAATCCCCTGATAGCTGATACTAATCCAAGTTACCATTTGATGGTGCTTTTTTTATTTATCTAACCTTAACCACAAATCACATGTAAATAAAGGCAGATTACAAAAATTGAAAAACTGTCTAACATTAAATGGGGCATTGCTGGACTTTGAGAAGCTAAAAAAAAAAGCTGATGAAACAATTTTTAGGTATAACTACTAAAACACTGAGTGGAATTGCATTCATTATAAATGATAGATGAAAGCACAACATTAAGGGATACATATCAAATATCATTGCAAGATTGGCTATTCAACTTAAAGGAAGATATTAAATGCACATAATTCAGCTTTATGTCTCAACAACTTATTATTATATTAAAGAAGTAAAGGAAATTTCTATGGATATAAAAATGTTTTTCATCACACCAAACAACATTTTAGAATTGTCAAAGCAGGCAAATTCTAGAATTGTCAAAATAATTGAAAGGTGAAAGTGATGAAGCTAATTTGATTACGATAATAAAAATGAGAGAGGATACAACTTATAGAGTTCCAGAAGAAGAAAAACTATATATTATAAATTATTTTTTTGAGAAAAATGCTAAATGGAAATAGATATAAAGATGCAGAGAATTGGATTATATTTTGCCTACCAAAAATTATGTATTTCATGATTATAATGTTGTTAATAAATTCAATTTAGGAAGTGCTTATTGATTAGTAAGATATAATATATATATTAATTAAATACTAAAAAAATGAAAATTATTAATAAAAATAATAATAAAAGATGATAGTCTTAACTTTTAAAAACATTCCAATGAATTCATATTAGAACTTTCAATTGTTTAAAAATATTAATAAACTTTAAAATTGGTTCAAACATAATTGAAAATAATAAGAAGGCAATTCTTATTTTATTAAGAATTGTAATAAAAGTAGATGGTACAAAAAAGATAGAATTTTCCTCTAAATTTTCAGCTGAGTCAGGCAATATATAAAGAAAAGAAGGAATATGAAAGGATTTTAAAATAATCCATTTAAAAGAATTGAATATCTGGAGTTCTATAAAATGGTAGGAAAAGAGGTAATAATGAAATAGAAAAATATAACTGTGAATTGGCAATAAAAGCTATAGAAGAGAATAAAAGTTTCAAAAGTATAAATTATTGGAAATAAATTTATTCAACAATTAAAATAGATGGTATTAGAACATCATGACATGTGCAAAAGAGTTCTATAAAGAATTGTATGGTAATAAAAAAACAAGTAAAACAAATTAACTATTACAATTATTAATTTAAAATAGTTTGAAAAAAAATATCAACTGGAGACTGTAGGTCTTAAAAAATCCTCTCTATCCCTCTTTTTTTTTTTTTTTAAAGATTTGTTTTTTAAATATCTACTTTGTTCTTACCCCAGTTTTATTTTTCAGTCGCTCATTGCTAAGGTTTACAGCCTTGTTAAAACTATTACTGAAATAATAGTGAGCGTTTAATAAAATTTATAATTATTACAATTATTATATTTTTTGAATTATGAAGCATTTTAGGTGAATAAATGATACACATAACTAAATCTGTGAAAAGGGGGAAAGCTCTTGGAAATGATGGCGTTATTATTAATACGTTAAAGAAGTAGGTGAAAAAATAGAAAAATATTGAATGTCTAAATAATACTGATGTATAAGACAATTAGCAAAACTATTTATCAAATATCTAAATGAGAAAGATGTATAAATGATTGGAATAATGCAATAGCAATTTTAATATTTAAGAAAGATAATAAGGAAGATATTAGAAATTACAGTCTTAGAAGTCTTCTGTCAGTTTGATAAAAAATTCTTTACCAAGATAATTAAAACTCATCTACAGTAAACTTTGGATTCAAACCAATCAAAAAAAAACCATAATAGATCAATTCAGAAAAGTTGTAAAAAAAACCAATGAATATGAGTGTTTTTATCCTAGCACAGTGTATCACTTCCAAATATTGAGAAAAGGACCAATAAGTAGAATTGTCATTATGCTTTGTATTTAAAGATGATGAAAAAATATTCAATTTCATAAGTATTTCCACAGTATTAATATTTTGGATCATCAAGATGTAGTCCCAAAATATTATCATACTCGGGAAAATATTTATCAAAATGCAACCCCAGTGGTGAGATTACATGGTTATACTAAAAATAAATAAAGCATATAATAAACTGATCCTCATCTCCAAAACATAAAAAAAATATGGAAAACTAAAAGAATAAAAATATATAGAAGATGATTATATAGGCCATTTAAATTTTGCAAACTGATGGATTGTTTTTTAAATAATGTTTAATAGCTTCAGGAAATGTTGCAATATTTATGGGGTGAAAGAAAGGCAATAGGCCTAAAAATAAATACTAAAAAGACAACAAATAATTTCTAGTTTCTAAAAAAACATATTGATAATCATAAATTATAGCTTAACAAATACAAATAAATTGATCAGATGATTACTATAAATACAAAGATAATGGGTGAATTTAATCATAGAATTAAACTTTCATGGATAAAGTGCTTTTGATAGAAATAATTTAATATTAAACAGAAATCTCATCATATACTTTATAAAAAAAAAAACCGATTTTTAATAGATCACTTTATCACTTCTTTCTTAGAGATTTGATATTTAGGTATTTAACAAAGGAGCAATACTGAAATTTTAGGCTATTCAGTGAAATATAGAAATATGTATGTCAGGATTTAACAAGAAAAGATCATGAAATCATCATCATCATCATCATCTATTATCAATCCATTGCAGGATGAAAGTCTTTCTAATCTTTAGCTTCTCTTCTCCATATCACCCCTGCACCTTTTCTCATCTCATCCATCCATCTCACATGTGGTCTCTTTCTGGGTCATTTACAATCTCTTGGAATCCAGTTTAAGACTTCAATTGTCCATCTATTATCATCTCTTCTAGCAATATGTCCAGCCCAACTCCACTTCAATCTTTTAATTTTTTCAATGAGGTCAGTAACACCTGTTTGTTCTCTTGTCCATACATTGCGTTTTCAATCTCTTCTTGTTACTCCCAGCATACATCTCTCCATACTTCTTTGAATGGTCTGGAGTTTCTGTATTGCTCTTCTATTAAGTGTCCAAGTCTCAGATCCATAAGTAAGAACTGGCAAAACACATTTGTTAAAAACCTTCCTTTTCAAACACATAGGCATATTTCCTTTTAGTATAAGAAAGAATCAGAAATGAAATCATTGATGACTGAATTGGATTGGTCATATTTTTAGATGAGATGATTGAATTTGGTTGGACATATTTTTAGATGAGATTGCTATATTTTCTGAGGGTATTATATGCAACACCATTGGGTTGCATCAATGATTTTGAAATAAAGAAACATTAATGCAAATAAAACTTAAACAAGAGTTTATTCATTTGTAACAAAATAATATATATATATAAGTAAAAGAAAATTAAAGCTTTTAATCTTCTAAGAAAATAAGATCTCTAAATGTAAACTTATCTTCAATCGGTGTGTGTGTAAATTCTTTAGACACACGCTAAGCAGACATGTTACCATGTATGTGTTATCTTGATATAACAACTTTCACAGATGCACACACTTTGCTAGATTATATACAGTTTTATATCAGTCAATTTTCTGCATTAATGTAAATATTTTAGCATAAATTAATTTTATTAAGTCTGAAGCACATTTACGATGTAAATTTTCTAGAGTGTAATTAATAAGGGGTAAATTTATTCACAAGTTGCATGACTGTAATTACATTAAATAAAATATCTTTATTTATAATCAACTAAGTATATACATATACCAGATTCCAGAAGATTATAAAAGACCCAGAAAAAACCACATGTGAGATGGTTGGATGAAATAAGGAAGTTTGTTGGGATGATGTGAAAAAGAGTATGGATGGATTGTAAACATTGGATTAAACTTGGAGAGATATGCAGTGGATCAATAATGTTTTCAAATAATAATGATTTCTATCAAGATTCATTTGACTACATATTCATTGCATAAAACAGAGTATCTAAAATGTGGTCAGTTGGCCACATGTGTTCCATGATAAGAATTTGTGTAGCCTACTTAGAGACTTTGACTTTTTTTGAGTGTAAGAATAAAATAACAATTTGAATCAAATGTTAAATAGATATTTTAATTCTATTACAAATTTTTGATTAAAATGATATATTATAAATAATTATTATATCTTATCTACTGTTTCAATAACAAATTTTGTTTAACACCACAACTTTTCTTTTATATGATGTATTTGAATTACCTGCTAAACCTAATTAATTGTAGAACTATTCAGTAATTTAATATATATACACACTATGTTTTTTATTTTGGATGTGGTCCTTAGATTTTTTTTTTAATGCAGCTCTTGGATTACATTAAAGTTGGATGGCCTTCTTATAAAGTAATCAGCATCTAATCCTTTTTTATTATGCCAAATAATATAAAAATATTACTAAATTGTAATCAAGTCAAAAATTGCCACTAATTTAATCCTATTTTATTATACCAAATATTATAAAAATATTAATATATTACAATCAAATCAGAAATTACACTACTAATTTATATACATTGAAACTCGAGTTATCTTATTTGGCTAGCATTGAATTTACAAGATCTCTTTCAATTAACACCACATTATCACCATTTCTTATGCTTGCTCATAACTGTTATTAAAACAGGCAAAACTCTCCATTAGCTTATATAGTCTATATGACTATATAAGCTAATGTGCTTAGTCTGAAAATATTATTGTGTTTTCAATTTGATTCTCATAGTTTTGTAGTTAAGTAGAGATAAAGTTAACTGCTGGAGGGTTGCATTAGATCCTAAGATCTGGGTGCAGTGCTCTCAGATCCAAAGCTCCTTACTGATGAAGGCCACAAGCTAGAAACTAGTCTGGGGATATTGGATGAGTAAGCACTAGATAAGAATTTTATGCACAAGCCTTCTGGCATCCATTGATTATTCTGGCTTGCACAGAGTGGTACTACTATATGGAGAGTTTTGCCTGTTTTAATCACTTTTCCGTTTCTTGTATTTTTCCTCTTTATACTAACAATCATTATATAACATTATATGTAATAACAAAAAACTCATAAGATCCCAGATTACATAATGTATTGGACGAGGATTTAAAAAGCATGCCATCCACTTCTATTGATTCTCAGTTTTACAATAGGTAACAAAATAAGGATAAAAAAAATAGACTTTATACAGTTTCATTGCGTTGAGCATATGAAGTGAAAAACTGTAATAGATTTCCTTTATTATTATTATTTTTACAGTGAACCTAATTCTTAGTTTTTATGAAACAAAGAGACTATTTAAATCGTGAAGATCTCAAAAAATATTATCTTATTGCTTTGGTTGCGAAAATATGGCTGATATAATGGTGAGCGAAAATTAAACAAAGTGTTGAAATCTTTCAAAAACTAAAGGTCTTTAGACAAAGATAGCATACAAGATGTCAAATAAAAAACAAAGAAACATCTTGTGATATATATAAATGTGAATGTATTTCGAGTTCATGGATTGCTTTGTAAAGTCACGTAAAATTCATTTCACCCCCCCCCCTCCCATTATTTCTCTTCCAATGGTTAAACTTGTTTTAGTGTCTGCAAAATAATATCAAGTTTTGCAAAATACTGCCTTTTAAATATATATATACTGTTATTATTATTATTTTTCTCTTTTTAAAAATGTACCATTAACTCACTATTGGATTTTGTAACAAATTGTTTTCTAAAACGAACTAAAAAGCAGATGAGTTTATATTGAATATATATTAACGTATGAACTTTGTTTTATGTACTTTCACAAACGACAGAATGCATACAGAATTCAGTGTGTCAAATATTTGTGAAAAGAAAAAAGAATATACTTGCTTTACAAATGAAATAATAAATATTTGTAATATCAAATAACTTAAAAATAAAATAAGGTTCGAAAGTATACAAAATGTTGCTAGATGGCGCTCGCTCACAGACACTAAATTCAAGGCTGTCATTACATAAGAACTTTTCTAAATGAATTATTCTATCGTAAAATCAAAACATCAATGAAAAAAATTATAAATGCGTTTTATTTATTAAAAATAGCATTTTAAAAAACATTAGTAATAGATGAAAAAATTAGACTCGTACAAATAAAAAATATATATATGAGAGTAAATAGATAAACCCTCGCTTAAAAGTAGTTGGACTCAATAATAGGAATTGATAGAATGTTGATATCATTTTCATTTGTTTGATAAAAGGAATATCAAACATGCCTATTAACCGCAATGTCAAGGTCTTTAACTACTAAAATCTTTAATGCTCCAAGGCCAATAATAATCTTATAAATGATGACTGAATGTATTAAAATTATGAATAATAAAATGTTTTTTTCTTACATTATAAAAGACTGACTCCCTACCCTCTCCAAAAGTTATAGCAAAACAGGTCAATGAAGAGGTCTAACAAAACAATTTATCTTGATCTATGCAAGCAGAATATTTATGGATTCCATTTCCAACCAGTGGTTTTTGATGTGGATGCTGCAAAATAAAAATGATAGATACTCTCATGGATCAAGAATGATTTCTTATTTGAAAAAGTATTTTTTGCAATTTCACCAAATTATTGTAAGAATTGATTTCTGACAATCACCAAAATAAGCTTATTAATGAGACTATTATCTCCAAACTATGGACAATGATCTGTGCTTCTTCAACTCTGCATGTACATATCTAGGCTGTGGAGAACTAGGTAGATATATTTTAGAGTAGCAGGTGGATCTATTTTTGAGTACCATGGTGCAAATATTATTTTTAAAAAACTCTGCTATATTTCTAGATAATAATACTTAAATTTACGTAATCTATGTAGACAAAAAAGTTTTACACATTTTCCCCAGCTTTGCAATCATTACTGATATTAAACAATCTCTAGTACTCATTTTTTAATAATAAATAAGAGATATAATATTTCATAACATCTTTCAAAGAACTTGAGGATTTTTTTTAGCTTAATAATTCCCTAAAATACTATTAAAATGCTATTGCTATGTCCCAACTTATCTTTAACTAATGGACATGTCCAGATCTTATCTTGATCAGATTGAGCATTCATTGCCACAGATCTACAGATAACACATATCGAATAGGAAAAACAGGCCAATTGATGATGATGTTCAGTGAATCTGATTGTTTTTATTATGAAAGGGCATCTGGTTATAATAGTCAGTCCAGTTGGAAGTAAAGAGAGGCAAGAACAAATTACTGTTAGACCTGAGTGGTAGTATGCATGTTTTCCATTATATGGTTAAAGTATTGAGATAAGTTCATGTTAGAGTTGAAAGCTTAAAGAACCTAATAATCAGACACAAGGCAAACTGTCACCAAACCTACTCATGAGGCAAGCTGTCATGGTAAAGTTAGAAGGATATCTAAAGTCTCTTACATTAATAGTTGAATAGCAATTAGGCACTATATCTCACCAACAGTATCAGATGAAAATATAATAATTGTAAATATGTATGTGTATATTTATTTTACTTAATCATATTTTATGAGTCTGTGTTATTATAATCACACATAAACACATTTGTAAAAAAAAAAAAACCAAGCAGCTTCTGAAACTAAAACAAATCATTCTAATGATAGTAACATAATTTATTTTAACCAAACATTTATACGTTAAAAGAATTATGAAAATATTGCTCAACAGATGATGAGGATTTATTAACAGCCAATATTAAAAAAGACTATTTTCAAAGTGTTAGAAGTTTCATGGCATAGTAATAAATGCAACAATCTTCTGTAATTTTGATCTTGGGTTTGAATCTGAATCAATGAAAATGCAGTAGCCAATCCAAAGCCAGTCCAGTACATCATTCAATGATTGGTTATAATTGAGTATCTATATATTATTAGCTGGAGGAAAGATTGCAAATATAAGTTTGCTGTTAACTGAAAGTTCATTTGATTCTTCTTTGAGGCCATAAAGAAACTAAGCAGTGCAAATTCCTAATGACCATTCCATATATCTATTAATACTATGTGATTATTCATGTAGTAAATAACATGGATTAAGTGCTCAGTGGTGTATCATTCAGTGTATGAGTATATTAACTTTTTCTACACTCGAGTTTAAGAAACACTTCTCAGTTGCCTAATAATTAAAGCATTATAACATTACATGATCGCCATTTCTTATGCTTACACAATCTGTTAGCACAGTAACAGCTTTCTCTATATAATATTGCCACCCAGTGCAAACCATAGTAATTAAGGGATGCTAGAACATTAATGGATTAAAATCCCTATCTAGTGCCTACTCATACAATATTCCCAAACTAGTTTCTTGTATATGGTTTTGACACTGAGGAGCCTTGAGGAGCCTTGGATCCAAGACTGAATTAGTTTAGTGAAGACCTTGTTGTGTTTTTAACTTGGGCTCATAGCCTTATAATTAACTAAAGAAGTAAAAGATGGATGCTGGAGGGATGCTAGATATTAGTCTGGGAATATTGGATGAGTAAGTACTTGTTAGGAATGCACTAACCTTCCACCATCCATTGATTACTAGCATGTACTAGGTGCCAATATTGTATGGAAAAAGTTGTTATTGTATTGTCATATGCTTCAGCATTTGACATTTCTTGAAGGCAAGATGAATATATGTGTGAACAATTTTTATAGTTATTTGCAATTGTAACAGATCAAATTAAATAGTAGTTATTATTCCTACGAATAAGGTCACTAACAAGGAAGCAATAGCTGGCCAAATGTGAAGCGTTCAATAAACCCCCTAATTTTCAACTCAGGCTGCAATTCAATTATGGCATTTTATTTAGGTATGTACAATTGCAGATAATTTTTAAGTGAATGAAGATGTACTAATTGGAAGAGCTATGTAATATTAAATGGGACATTGTTGATTTTTATATGTTAAAAGAAAAAATGAAGAGACATTTGATTTTAAAATGGACATATATTTTACTACAAA
Organism: Epiperipatus broadwayi; assembly: GCA_028023455.1. Classification (NCBI taxonomy): domain Eukaryota; kingdom Metazoa; phylum Onychophora; class Udeonychophora; order Euonychophora; family Peripatidae; genus Epiperipatus; species Epiperipatus broadwayi. The sequence goes on along the minus strand of JAQFVV010012448.1, from coordinate 968,859 downwards.
GGCACAAATATTGATAGCATAAGTGCCATCGAATTCATTATAAGTATCAAATAAAAAATAATATTGTGGGGATTGATGGTTCAGATAAAATGGCAAAATCAATTATTTAAATTAATAGAAGATATCAAATGCAGATATTTCAGGTTTATGCCCCAACAAATTCTCACTGTAATAAAGAAGTTACGTGATTTTTTTTTAATGAATATACAAAATGCTTTGATCAGACCAAGTAATTTATAATTGACATGAGAGATTTTAATCCTGGAATTGGTGAATGATTGAAAGATGAGTAATTTGATTGTGGTGAGAGAAACAAAAGAAAATACACACTTGTGAAGTTTTCAGAAAAAGAAAAACTATATATTAAGAATTCTTTTTTTGAAAAAAGTGCTAAAAAGAAATGGATATGGAAGTATCCAAATGAAGATATACAGAATTAGATTAAATTTTGACTAACAAAATATATATTTCAAGATTACAATGTTATTAGAAGATTCAATATCAAAAGTGATTATCGATTAGTAATAAGTAAGATACATGTTAATACAAAATTAAAAAGATAAAAACTATTTAGAAAAGCAATATTTACAGTTCATATTCATAATCTCCAGAATACTTTAATGAATTTAAATTAAGACTACAATTAGAACTTACAAATTGTTTTAAAATATCAACAAACTTTGAAAATCATTCACATTTGAATAAAATCAATAATAAGATAATTGATACTCCATTAAGAACTGCAAGTAAGATAGCTGATTTCAAAAGTCAGCAATTTACCAGCAAATTTTTTTTTACTATGAGTCAAGATAATGAATATAGAAAAAAAGAAATATGAGAATTTAAAAACACGAACCATTAAGTACAATTGAATGTTTAAAGTTTTGTAAATGAGACAAAAAATTTTAATTGTGATTTGAATTTACAAGGAAAGCTGTAGAAGAGAATAATTGTTTGAAAGTTGCAAAATAGCATCTTGGATTTACTAAAAGGAATAATGATACATAAAATGTATAGAAGGGTTTTATAAAGAATTACTTAGTAATAAAAACAAGAAATCATACTATCCCCTACAGTTATTGCATCTTCTAAATTGACAAGCATTTTAAATAAAGAAGTGAGGCATACAAGTAAATCTGTAAAAAAGGTGAAAATTACAGAAAGTGATCAAATTATTATTGACATTTTGGAAAAAGTAGATAAAGAAATAGAAAAATTATTGAGAACACTAATATCATATGTCCAGATGATTGGAAGAATGCAAGAATAATGTTGTTACATAAGAAAAGAGATAAAGAAGATATTAGCAATTACAGATCTACCAATCTAGCGTCAATTCTATACACAATCATTACTAAGATAATTACATGAACTTTGAATTCTAAACAGTCCAAAGAATAAGCTGAATTTATAAAAATGGTTTTTACACAGTGAATCACATTTAACTATTCAGAAAAGTTTCAGAGAGTTCCAATGAATAAAAGTTACTATTATGTTTTCATTTGTGGACTCTAAAATGACATTTGATTCTGTAATAATTTCTATGGCAATTAAAACATTGGATAGTCAAGATGTAGACTCAGGATATTGCCATATTCTGAAGAATAGTTATCAAAATGCAACACCAATGATTAGATTACATGATGATTCTAAGAAAATTAACATTGAGCATAATGTATGACAGATTGATTTAGTAAAAATATTTTTGATTAAAAGTGGAAGGTAAGAAAAAATTAAGGTTATTAAAGTTACTTATATTTTGCAGATGTGGTTATTTTTTTCAAACAATGCTTCAGAGTTTTAGGTAGTGATATGGGAGATATCAAATGAAAATAAAAAATAAGACTAAAGATAAATGCTAAAAGATGATTTTCTCAAAAAAAGAAAATAAAGATTGATAATCATAAATTAAAAGAAATTAACTAATACAAATAACTTGGACAAATTATTAATGCCGTATGAAAATATAATGGATGAAATTAATAATAGAATTTAATGGAGTGTTTTTAATAGAAATAAGGTAATATTATTAGGAAATGTGCCTAGGTGTTTGAAAAAGAATGTTTTTAATAAATGTGTTTTATCAATTCTTATTTATGGATCCAAAACTTGGGGACTAAATAGAAAAGCAATACAGAAACTTCAGACCACTCACTAAAATTTGGTGAGATGTATGTTAATAATAATAAGAAAAGATCAAAAATAAAATACATTGTAATGTCATTGACATAATTGAAAAAATTAAGAGACTGACATTGAATTGGGTTGGCTATATTGATAGAAGAGATGATACTAGATAAAAGTTGAAGTTTAAAATTGAATACCAAGAGATTGTAAAAGACCTATAAAGGTTTCACATGTGAGATGGATAGATGAAATAAGAAAGTTTGTTGATGTGAAAAACGAAGCTAAAGATCATATTACATTTGAAGAGACTATCATGCAATGCATTGATAATAATTAAAAATGATGATGATGATGATGAAAATAAAAGATAATGATCCCAAATTAATTTAAGTTTATCAAATGGGAATTAGTAAACTAACTGTAAAAGAAAATGACAATCTGAAAGAATCTGAGTTTATATTTATCTTTATCTTTAAAAATTAGCATTATTTGATCATATACATTTTATATGTATCTTATATGTGTATAAAAATTGTTTTTGGTATAAATTACCAAAGTTTATACACATCTGTAAGTAATTGTCTGAATGAATCTTAGAACTCTGTTGTAGGTAGAGCTTAAAATTGATGATTTCTATTCAAGATAAAAACTAGAGCAATCCTTTACAATAAATAATTATGCTTTTGATAATAAATGGCTTTATCTGACATTTTAGAAATTGAAACACCAGTAATGATTGTAGCATAGTAATATGTAGATTAAATAGATAATTGATAATCATATGCCAAATTTACTTATATGATTAAATAATATTTACTAAGGCTGTACCTTAGGAATAAGTGTCTGAAAAATTCGAAGGTAGGGACCTCTACAGGTCTTAAACACAAGCTTATGCTATGAAGAAAAGAGGGATCCTTCTTTACTTCAACCTACTTTTATATATGAATAGGTGAAGCTGAAGTGGTTAGATCTAAGAGTGTGAAGCTATTCAATACTTCACTAATTAAGTCCACAATTCTTATAATACATTAATACTCGTGAAATATTACTTAATATAATAATGTGCGTTTAATAAAATTTACAATTACAACTTATAAGATCTTTCCATTGACTCATAGTAAATCGTAAGATTTCGCAAGTATTAATGTATTATAAGAATTGTGGACTTAATTAGTGAAGTATTGAATAGCTTCACACTCTTAGATGTAACCACTTCAGCTTCACCTATTCATATATAAAAGTAGGTTGAAGTAAAGAAGGATTCCCTCTGTTCTTCATAGCGTAAGCTTGTGTTTAAGACCTGTAGAGGTCCCTACCTTCGAATTTTTCAGACGCTTATTCCTAAGGTACAGCCTTAGTAAATATTACTTAATATAATAATGTGCATTTAATAAAATTTATAATTACAACTTTAAATTATCATAATAGATTTCTTACTATAAGATCTTTCCATTGACTCGTAGTAAATCGTAAGATTTCGCGAGTATTAATGTATTATAATAATTGTGGACTTAATTAGTGAAGTATTGAATAGCTTCACACTCTTAGATCTAACCACTTCAGCTTCACCTATTCATATATAAAAGTAGGTTGAAGTAAAGAAAGATTCCTTCTTTTCTTCATAGTGTATGCTTGTGTTTAAGACCTGTAGAGGTCCCTACCTTCGAATTTTTCTACCTTCGAATTTTTCAGACACTTATTCCTTAGTAAATATTACTTAATATAATAATGTGCGTTTAATAAAATTTATAATTACAACTTTAAATTATATGATTAAATAAAGTATGTAATTGATAAATTATGTATTTGATGTCTGCATTTATATATTTGATACAATGTGTAAAAGTTGCATATAGAATAGAGTTATTTCTACCTTTCATATATTTCTTTAATGTTATGAAGCTGGTTTGTATACAATATTTAATTACAAATTATAAAATTCTCAATGTAAAATAAAAAGAAAAACAAATGTCTCAAAAACTAGATTTCTGTTCTAGCATAGTTACAGGTGTTTAAATCTTCAGAACACTTGATTAGGATTCATTTATTGTCTGTAACATAATTATGTAAGATATTGATCTATTTTACATTACTGAATAGCAGTTTACAATTTTTAATTATATTTATAAAAGAGAGATGAGATTCAGTTTCATGATTACCTAAATAATCTAGCCTATGATTATAAATAGAATGAAGAGGCAATATCTGCTATATTTTGACCAAGCTGTTTTAGTGGATATTATATTCACACTTTGTTTATAAGTTATGATTATAGTAATACATATTACTAACTGTACAATTCTGTAGATATATAGTGGTTTTTAACACACGTATGCATATATATAACACAGACCTTAATTGAGAATTAACAAATAATAATGTAGTTTTTTTATATGTCAAAGCATTGACCGGGAAGCGAACCGAGGCCAGCTGCATGGAAGGCAGCTATGCTAACCACAAGGCCACCAATGCTTGACAATAATAATGTAGTTATTTGTAATATATTGAGGGAGCACATTTACATATCTATTTAATATGTATATGTGTCCACTCATTCACATTCTCATTCAAAAAAATCAACAACTATGTATCATATCTTTATTTTTTAAAAAATAAAATAAACAGAAAGGTCTCAAATTATTAACATTCTAGAGCCATTTATGCAGCAGAACAATCTATTTTCATTATAAATGAACATTTACTTTATGAGAAGTATCCAAAAAATCCTGAAGAACCTGTTTTGGAAGATTTGGTATGGCAGGGTATAAATAGAAAAGAGAAAGAAAAAAAGGGTGGTGGTATAGGTATTATATCAAAAAATATTTAAATACTGTTAAATGCCAATAACATTTGTGATTTGAAATAAGGTTGGGAAGACAAGAATGGATGGTGGCTATAGTTTATATAGCTACTGGAGATAGTCAAACTATAATGGAGTGGAACAATAGCATATATGAGTGCCTAGTTAAGGATATATGGAGTTTTAAAGAAGAGGGAAAGAGAATAATGGTTATAGGAGATATGAATGGGCATATTGAAGAAATTGATGATGTAGATAATAAGAATGGACAGCTTTTGAAGAAATTTTGTCAGAGAGTAAATTTGAGCATTGGAAATTTATCAAATATTTATGAGGGACAATACACATGGTCTAGAAATAATATATCCCACACAATACATTATGTATTGGTAGAGAAAGAGGGAATGAATAAAGTATGGAAAATTAAGTTGTTTGATAGTGAAGAGAGAATATGTAATAGTGATCATAATTACTTTGTAATTGAAATGATTAGTAATGTGATGGAAAATAGAAATAAAAGTAGAAACAATAGTGAAAGATGTGGATGAAGAAAGAATGATAAAAATAAGTTGGAAGAGTATAAAAAACAAGTTGAAAAAAACCACAGAAGAGTTGGTTGGAAATGAGGATTGGTGTGATGAAACAGAAAAAGTGGCAAATAGGGTTTTAGGTGAGAATATTCAGAAGAATAAAATAGAAAAATGAGAGTTAGTAAAAGTGTAAAAGAGAGCAAAGAAGCATGCAGAAAATATAAGTGTGCTATTAAGAACATAGAAAGTGAAAGAGATATTAATGCTAAATGGGAAAAGTACTTAGAAAAGAAGAAGTTAACTAAAATAGATAATTATAGAGAGAGAATGAAACTAAATAGTAAATTATTGGATGATATTAATAAAAGTGGAAGAGATGGGAGTAAAAAATTTTGGAATTACATTAAAAGAAGAAATTTAGGGGAGGGGGGAGATAGTATTACTGGATGAGAGAGAGATAGTATTACTGGATGAGGAGAGAATAGAGTGTAGCTCTAGAGAAGAATTAGAGAGAATATTGAATAGTTATGTAATGGACATAGAAAAAATGTTAGATGTGAAGGATAGAGGGAGAGAAAATATGAAAGCATATAGTAATGGGAATATTAGGTTTACAGAAAATGAACTGAATGAGGTAGGGAAGAAATTTAGAAATGGTAAGGCAAGATGGTTAAATGGATGAGCAGCAGAAATGGTAATGAATTTAGGGTATAGGGCAAAAGTAAAGTTACTATCATGTTTTAATAAGATGGCACAGAAGAGAGTTTTTCCAGGTAGTTGGAGTAATACAAGAGTAAGATTATTATTTAAAGGAGAATGTAAGGATCATAGAAAGTTAAATAATTATAAACCGATAGTGGTAACATCAGTTTTATATAAAGTTTTTTCATATGTGGTGGCTGGATGAATTGTAAAATGGATGGAAGAAAATAATGTAATGGGGGAAATGAAGAAGGTTTTAGGTCAGATAAGCATATAGGAAATAGCTTTTTTGTAGTTACACAACTTATGGATATGAGTAGGAATTCAGGTAGACAGTTATATATGAGTTTTATAGATATAGAGAAGGCATATGATAGAGTGAATAGAAATAGATTATGGATAAGTTTAGAAAATCTGGGAATGGATGAAGCTTTAGTGGATGTTATTAAGAAATTATATGAAAATAATTACTATGCCTATCAATTAGGGGATATAGAATCTGTTATAGTTAAAAATGAGGTGGGACTGAGGCAAGGATGTCCTATAACACCTATTTTGTTTGTGTTGTATTTGAGTAAAATGGAGAGAGCAATAGAAAGACTAGGAAGAGGGATAGAGATACCATTAATAGGTGGCAAGAGAGTATATACATTGTCGGGCCTTTTTTTGCGGATGATGTATTTTTGTAAGCAGAAAGAAGAGAAGATATGGAAGTTATTCTGAGGACATGTGCAAGGGTGGTTAAAGATATAGTGAAGAAAAATCAAATATAATGATGGTGAATACTGGGGAAAGAGAAGACAAAGATTTCTTATTGGGGGATATAAAGTTAAGTGTGGTGAATAGATATAGTTATTTGCGAATCATCTTGAGTAATAAGAAAAATTGCTTGGATGAATGGAAGGAAAAATTGGTAAATGAAGCAAAGAAAAGAAAGGGATTGATAAAGAAATTAACAGTGTTTTCATATAATAAATATGATGTAGCTAGAATTGTATGAAAGGGAGTGGCAGTAGCAGGGTTAATATATAGCAACAATGCATTATGTGTTAGTAAAGGAGTATTAGATCACTTAGAAAAAGTACAAAGGGAAGTAGGAAGACATGCATTAGATGCATAGGTGTGGATAGCAAAGGAGGCAATTCAAGGAGAAATGGGATGGTCAAGTTTTTATATGAGGGATGCAAAAAGCAAATTGAAAATGTTCAGTAGATTGCAGTTTATGGATAATAAAAGAATAGCCAAAATAGTATTTAATTGGGTTACAAGTAAAGGGCAGGCAACAAGATGAGTGAGAAAGGTAATGTGGTATGCAGAAGATTTGGATAAAGAATTTATGTCAGTATACTTGTACAAAAGGTGGGATGATTATATTAGGAGGATTGTTGAGTGTTATAGTGGTAAGGAGTGGGATAGAAGAATAGATGCATTAATAAAAAATAGGGAGTTGAAGAGATAGAGAACTAGTATGGAGAGTAAGACGAGTTTAAATATATAAAGTAAATAGAACATTGGGTGTGAGTTAATTTATGATAATAGTAAGGAAAGTAGTTTATTGTTTAAGGCTCAAATGGGATCTTTAGCAATAAGGGAATATACATGTAAATGGAAAAATATGAGTGTTTTAGTCTGCAAGTTGTGTAAGGAAGGCATAGAAAATATTAGGCATCTGTTACTTCAATGTAAATGCTTGGAAGCAGAAAGGGTACAAATAACGAAGTTATGGAAGATTAAATATGAACAAAATGATTATAGAGAAAGTGAGTTATTGGTTTTTATGCTAGTTTTGGAAAAATATAAGGGGTATTTAGATATGAAGATCATGGTGTTGACAAAGATTATGTTGTGGAAATGGAATGGAGCAGATTATGGGAAAACTTAGGGTGGAGAATGGAAAGGGAAGGTAAAGTGGCTAACAGGTTACTCTGGGCAAAGCTTCTGAGAGATTCCTGACTCCATTTAAGAAGTCACATCACATCACACCAATAGTCTTCTGACCATCATCATTGAATGAAGTCATGGTGCCATGTAAATTTTTTTGTTAAGAGCATCTTACCATATTCATCGAATTTAGTGATAGCTAAAAAGTTGGAACAACTTGTAATTCTGATTTCCATTAGAAAAACATTAGGGGAAATAGTTGTAATGCTTGAAACAGCTTACAAGCAACCTGCTCTGGAACCAGTTCATATTCACCATATCCCAAAAATGAGTGGTGAGTGAATTCCAATGTCTAGACAATTATTTTTTTTATGTAAACACATTGTTCATTCAGAATTCATTTGTAGCAGTTAAACATTTTACTTACAAGTTCTGAAACATTCATGCCACCTGTGAAATGAAAATACCCAAATTTATGGTAGAGTGGGAAGTTCAACACCACAACATACCAGCATTGAGTGTGAAACAATTTTTAGCCAACAGCAGCATTTGTCAGCTTAAACCATCTGCTATATTCATCTGATCTCACTCTTTGTATCTTTTTTTATTTCCTCAAATAAAAAATGCATCAAAAGAAAATGTTTTGTGACTTGGAAGAGAAAAAAAAATGATAAGAGTCATTTTTTTTCACACTGTTCAGGAGCATTGAAAAGCAGAAAACATATTTATCCTAGTGCATTTCATCAAATAGACAGTACTTTAAAACAGTTTAATTTGTAACCTTAAAAATAAATGCATATTTTTTATAACAAAGTTCCATTTTTTTGACTACATTCTCATAGACATTTTTTTAAAAATATTTTTTTAATTCTATAGAAATGTAGCAATAGTCTTACTATTGAAAAACATAGACTCTCTAATTGTTTTGATGATTTTAAGTTTATATTAATTTTTAGCTGCATATACCATTTGATCCTTGGTTAAACTCTTCATGTAATATAATAAGATGTTCAAAATACTATTTTTGACATAGTTGCAATTTAGCTATTTCAAAAATACAAACAATAGTAACACAAATGTGTTTTTCCCTTTTCTCTAATGGACAATTTTTAAAAAATATATATAATTCATTTTGCTATCTTTTTTTTTAACTGCTAGATCAATTTTTATTTTATTAAAGCACTTTATGAATAATTTTTGTAATTTGTATTTAATTCATTGCTTTAAATAGCTAATTAAATGGGGAGAAATTTATTAACTACTTACATTTACTTGATTATAAAGAAATATTATATTTTTCATAGATTTATAATAAAAGTTTGGCTATTTTTGTATATGTTTTAGAAATTGTATTTTAATATAAAAATGTCTGTTTCAAAAAATTTTTTTGTTGATTTATTAAAAATAAATATTTAGAATAGGATTTATACTTTTATGCTTTTATATTTTATAAGCAATTGAGATGAAATAAAGAACAAACTGGTGTAATTTTTTTTAACAATTCCATTTTAAAAAAAAAAAAAATTACAATATGCATTTTGAAGATTCATTTTGCTACAGTAAATCACTAATAAAGAATTGCCTTTGAAAACATTTTATTTTTAAAAAGACAATTCTTAAAAAGTTTGTTATGGCAATTGAAAGCAGCTTCTACAGAATTAAAAAAAAATCACTTGAGAAAATGGTAAATAAAATATTCTTTAAAATTTTAATAACAATAAATAATTTATTAACCATTAGAATTTGTTTTTTTTATTGATGATAACTCATCATCATCATCAATCATTATCGATCCACTGCAGGATGAAGGTCTCTCCAAGTTCAATCCATCTTCTCTGATCTTTAGCTTCTCTTCTCCACATCACCCCTGCACACTTTTTTATTTCATCCATCCATCTCACATGGGTCTTTTACAATCTCTTGGAATCCAGTTTAAGATTTCAATTGTCCATCTATTATTATCTCTTCTAGCAATATGTCAAGCCCAACTCCACTTCAATCTTTTAATTTTTTCAAAGAGGTCAGTAACACCTGTTTGATAACTAATCCTAAATATATCATTCTTTTAATAACAAAATTTTAATATCTAATGTTTCATTCTTTTAATTTTTTGAATAGGTAAATTACTGCAATGGCTGCATGTTCCATTATTATAGATAAGAACTTTATTTACATATTTATTTTCATATTTTTAAATGTCAAATGTTAATTTTTTTTAACAGTCACTTGTAAACTTAAATATACTGAATATAAAATATTTTTAAATAAGATACAGAAAAAGGTTTAATTATAAAAATACAATATTGCAATATAGAGGAACATTTAACAGAATATTCATTAGGTTTTATTCAAAATGTGATAGTCAGGAAAACTTTGTAAAAAAAAAGTAAAGATAAAATTTAAAAATATATATTTTTTAAGAAGTTCACCTGATTAAAAAAATATTAAAAAATTATTAATTAAGATATAGGAACATATTTACAAAAAGAAATATGGTAAGAAATTAATTTATCAAAATGTTAGAATTATCATTGTTTTGATTTACAGTTTATTTATCAGATTAAGTAACAAATGAGATGTGAATTCATTTTCTTGTCTGGTTGTAAATTGAGAATATGAAATTAAATAGAGAAAATTGATAAATTTAAACACTAATTTCAAAGGGTTAAATATAATAAATAATACTTTGGTTTTTTTTACTCTAATAAATATAACCCTGTAATAAATAAACTTTACTATTTCTAAGCTATATAAAACCTTAATTATGCATTCCAAATTATTAATATAATATATTTGTTAAATATGTTTAAATGATAATTGTTAAGAGAATATCAATTAATTTAATAATTGTTTAAAATCAAAATTTGATAAGTTAAATTTTGATATTTAGATTAAAATGTGCTATATTTTGAGTTGATTGTATTAAGCAGAATCTTTGTTTTGCTATTGTTAAGATATTATTTATTAATTTGTATTAAAATGAATTTAAGATAGTAGTTAGTAAAGTATCAGACAATGCATGTAATATCTATTTGAAATCATATTTTAATATGATAAGCTTAAGAAAAGCTAATTTGGAATAGGATCTTAAATGAATTTCAGCAAGTAAATTTAGTTTTGCTGTCTTTTAAAATATTGATTATTAATTTTCAGTAAATTTAACAATTTCCATAAATGTCTAATATGCATGTGCATGCAAGAATTAGTACATGTGTGTTAAAATAAAGAAGTTTTAAAAGGATTGTTTAAAAGTGTTAATTATCTTTAAAAATAATATATCTTATAAGTGGTATTTTAATATTAGAGTAATATAATGATAAACTTTTAAGATATTATTACTAAATAGATAAAAAGTGTTCATTTTAAAGTAAAAATATATTTGTTTTAAATTAGGTAAATGATTTTTTATTAAATAATTAAGATAAAGTTAAATAAAATTAATTATTTTCTTTGTCTATACATTATGTGTCTTAATAAAAGGTCAACATCAAATTTATTTTATGCAACTGAGTTAATAAAAGGTTAAAATTGTTAATCAATTTCAAAAATTCTGCTGCCCCATTACTAATTGATGATTGATTAAGTAAAGTCATGTGATAGAATTTGCAGTAAAAAGAACAAGCATACACACATTTAAAAAGAAAAAAACCCAGAAAAATAAATTTACTTCTCAATTATTTCTCTTTTATTTTTCTGTTCAACTTAATTAATAATTTTAAAAAGCTTATTTTAAATAATTTATTTTTTCAGTAAATAATATTGAACTAGAAGACTATTGGGTCATTTAAGCAAGTCTATTCTGTGAGTGCATGTTCATTTGTCTATATACAATATCTCATTGGAAATGCAAAAAGCTGTATTGTCACAATGGAAATTCCAGTCTTCTGAATATGACATCTACTGTAAACCTCTAAGCTAGAAAATTATACATATGTTGAATTTACCATTTCTATAGACTTTCAATTAATTTAGAAATTTTGGCTATTGAAACATTTCATTAACAGTTGATCATTTAAAGTTTTAAATTTACATAATCTAATTGCCAATATTATACGATATTGTCTTTTATGTTCAACTAATTGTTTTATTTTAGAAGAAAAGTAATTTATGCAGACAATTTAATAAATGAAATACAGTTGTTATTATTATATCAGAAGCTATTTTGAAAATTGTTATGTCTTTAATTAATCAAATGAATGTGATAATGATCTCTTTTAAAATTATTGCTAATTTAAAAGACAAAATAAAATAGTCATTTTAAATTGCTTTATCTTATTATGATAAAAGAAAATGTTATCTGATTGATTTTCTTAATATTTTGAAAATGACATTATATACCCATATTACCACTAATGCAAATAAGATACCTTAGCATTATTATAATTTATTCATTCATAATTCATCTATTATTGGAAGTATATTTTATTGCCTTACAAAAGAAAGAAATAATTGCCAAATATCTCAATTTTATTATGGAACTGTTTGTTAACCTGTTTATTATTAACTTTGCTATATCTACTTTTAGCTAGTTTACATTTAAAATTAAAATTGCAGATGATGTTTTTTTTTAAAGAAACCTGCTTTCAAATGTGTGTTTGTTCATTTGTTTCCTCTACATTAATAAAACTATGTACATATTTTTTCAAAATGGGACAACAAAAGGACTCCTCAATTAAAGAGGGTGATTTCATTTTAAATAATAAAAGAACTTTCAACTCTCAACTTAGTCAAATGGGATAAAACAAGAATAATGTATATTTATTGTTTTATGAAATGGATAGATGTTTATTATTATGGTTATATTATTTATGCATATATAATTATTATTTTATGTGCAGTATATTATAGGGTATGTTTATAATAATATACATGTTACCAAAGAATTTGATAAGAAAGATTTCCAATTAAAAGGTTTTTAAGTTGTAAATTATTAAGAGTTCTCAGAATTTATATCCCAATGTAATAAAAATGTATTACTGTGCACAGGGTAAAATAGTTCTTTTATATTCGATATGTAAATGAATGGAATGTTTTGGAAGTTGGTGTGTGAGTGAAGGTAGCTATTAAAATTCTTAATATTTGATATTGCTTTGGAAGTATAGTGCATTGGTTTGCATATATTCTTAGAACAAAAATATGTTTTTGTGCATATAAATGTGTGTGTGTGTTATCTTTTCTATTTATTATTAACAAATCCATGCCTTGTTCATTTATTGGTTGATATGTTGCTTGAAGGCAAGTATCAATTTCAGCATTTAATTGGATATTTTTTGTTACTGTTGTATTTGCTATGCCCCTTCATGAGAGAGAGAATGTAGCTTACTTGCTTTGGCACTGCCAGATCAAGTTACCAAGTGCTCATTTATCTATTTATCACCATCCATTTCACCTTTAGTTTTGTATTATTAGTGTGTATTTATGTGAAAATATTTAATGCACGTCCATCTATACAATTGTTTTGTTAGTACTACTACAATTTAATTTTAGAGATGTTAGTTTATTGTTAGTATTGAGCTCTTTTATTATTCTGCTCCTCATATGCATTAATAAATTTAAACCTATATAATTAATTTTTGCTTAATATCTAGTTATCTTTGTAATGTCATTAGAGTTATATGTCCACACTGATTTTTAAACTTTGCTGGTATTGTAATTTTAATATCATCTTTAGTAGACTATATATATATATTATAACGATCCAAACGAAGTGGGAGATCGCATCGCACCGCACCGCACTACCAAAGGGCGCCATCTAGGCATTTGAACCTAGAAAAATTTATAAAGTAGGCAGATACGCGCTGTTAGGATTCCACTTTATTTACATATTTAGATCGTTAGCCCATTGTCACTAGCTCAGTGGAGACGCAGAGATAATAAAATATATAACCTTGGATATAAATATAAAAAAAATAATAAAAGCCACTGCCAGAAATTAACACAGAAAAATATTTATTTACGCACATCTAAAATCATTCTAAATTCGAGGAATAAGTTTAACATTTAGATTTTTATCTTAATTTTTAATTTTACATTTAAAATAGCTTGCTATAATGTTTAATATTTATTTAGAGGGTCGGGTATGAATAGGACTACATATGTCTGCATTTGAAAAGAAAGTATTCTTCCCTGATTTAACCTTAGGCAACAAATTTCGCAATCAACTGGCGCCAATCCATCTGATACATTCATGTATTCAATGTAGCATGATACGACAACACAAAATACTATATTGTCAGGAATGTACATCTGAACAATAAGTAGAAATAGAGAAGAGATTGATTCTCCACCAACAGGAATGTGACATCTGTTGGCAAGTAGATCAATAAACAAAAACTCCATAGGAATGGACTGCGGTCTTCTGCCGACTTACAAACCCATCCATAGGCAAACAGAGGGTGTGTGGCGTATATCTATAATCCTGCCCGTAGCGGACCTCATATTACATCTACTAATTACACAAATATATCCAATCCATTGAACCAATTCAACTACGAAATGAATAACCTAAGATTACCCTCCCTTAATATAACTTTACAAACTATATAGCCATTCACGCCCAACTTAATTTTAACATTTAAATACGTTCGCACAGATTTGTTTAAAAATGTTGGGTATAGATCGATTACACAGATTCCACGGTCAAAAACATTTCAAAAGAAACATAAACGATCAAAATACAAAATTATTGATACCGACAATCGCAGAGGGAAACTTATAAGTAACCCAATAGTATTCACCATAAGATACTTGCGTTGTCACCAATAACTTAAAAGACATCCGAATAAATACATTTTAGATACTCACCATAAGGTATCATTATTTATCGAATGTCTATATATTTTGATCAAATATGAAAACCAAAATATAATTAACCGCAAATGAATCCATGCAAGCGTCTATAAACAACTTTAAATTTAATACATTTTAGTTAAAACATAATACACACACACAAAAAAAAAATGAACTGGAAATGATTGCTTAAACATCTACATAAAAAAAATATCAATAATTGAATTTGCATTCTTTAAGTCAGATAAGAGTTCTTATTTTCAGTTATTAATTACTTGCAATTTTAGGAAAGTTATTAGATAGATACAATAGTTCATACTTTACGGATTTAATAGATTGAGAAGTCCATCTTCGTGATCACTTTAGTAGATTTTGTCCTTCTTTGAAATGAAACTGCGACTTGCCATGCATTTGGTCAGGAACTGTCATCCAGAGGCCTCAGCTGGTTGTCCGGAAAATTAAATTTATTGCAGACTTCCACATCGTGAAAATCTGCAATATAGCTAGTTATAACGATCTATTCATAGTCAGCTCTAAGATAACAATTTTAATAATCATTTGGCTTTTATATTTCCTCTTATTATTTGATCATAGGGTTCAATCGGCAATACGTCACTAATCCTCTGGTGTTTCAGTTACGGTCCGTGCAGAATTTCTGGTGTTCGCATTGGTCATTTAATTTCTTTGTACTCTCTTATCTAACGTTTCATCTGACTTTTTAATTAAACAGCTTTTAGATAATTAATAAACAATCATTTCCATTTATAGATTACAGGAATTAATTAATACCTGTTTTTATTTTAACTTACGTTATTTTTTTTATTAAAATATTTTTATATTTCAATCTTGTATTTTTTTATTTAAAAAAATACGTTCAAATACTTTTTTTTTTATGAAAAAAAATATTTTTAAAGTTTAGCATCTGTGCGAATGTATACGTTTAACAATATTTTAATTTTAGCGTTTAGTTTTTTCCTTTTATTTGCGAACTTTTAAGTTTTTATTTTAAATTAATGTAACGACATATTTATATATCGTTACAATATATATATATATATATATATCTGATATTCTGTGTAAATATTATGTTGATTTATCCTTATTACAAGTGAACTTAATGATGTAGTGGGTGACATTCTACCTACTGCATTATTTTATTTTTCATTATTTGGTGCAAGACTCATACATGTAGATATTATAATAAGATGTATCTAAAGGTTTATAAAGATGAAAATTCATATAAAAAGAATTTTAAAATATTGAAGAGTGTTTTAGTGCTAGCCAAATTGTTATCTGGATTATTCAGATACTTAAATATTTTTTATTTTCACTTTACCATTCTTACTAGAACATAAGATATAAGATTACAGAATCATAAGAAGATAAAATATTTAATGTATAAGAACAATTGCATTTAAGTGTTTAGTACAATAATTATTTTCTTGTATCAAATATAAGCATAAACCCGAAGTATGGACTCAGTATGTGGATTTAATTTTTAATAAGAAACTGAGATTTCAATAAGAACTTTAGATAAGATTTTGATAAGAACCTGAGATTTTATTATTTGTGTTTATATTATATTATATTGTATTTCATCTATAAGAGGACTCATATTCTGTGGTATGTAAAATCCATAGTCATTATGGTACCAGTGTAATTGCTTATTAAGAGGATTACAATTGTCGAGTGTCTTTGGCAACCAATATAGTGGGCTTTTTGACCTTGTAGTCCCTCTCACTTGTAAGGTTACAATATATATATATATATATATATTGCGTTTGTACCTATATATATATATATATATATATATTATATTTATACCTTATATATATACCTATATATATATATTAGGTTATTGTTAAAATTGATAGATTGGTTGGATATTAACTGAAATATTTTCTACTATTAAGAAATATAATTAAAATATTGGTCTAATGCTAATATTAACATTAAACAAATGCATACATAAATAAACCTGTAAGATATGTTTACATTTTAACTCTTCACTTTAATATATATATATATATGATTTACCCAATATAAAAATACAAAATAAATATTATTAACAGTAATAAATCAAACATAATACTGACTATAAAATTACTATGTATAGTTATCAGGCATGTCTCAAACTAGTCTGATGTTAGACAACATTTTCAACCAACATTACTTACAATATTTAATTGATAATAGTTATTAAGATTAAACATTTAATTATATGATGAAAAATTTATCAATTAATCTAAATAATTTGAAATTGTTGCGTAATACCTTAACATATGATGTTTTTTTGATGGACATAAAGTGATTGTTTGGTGAAGTGAAAAGAGTTATATAAAACATGTTATAGAAATAAAATATATACTATCTGAGATCTAATGTTTTTCTGAAGCTTTGTAATGATGATATTTTGGTAGAAATTATATGTTGGACTATTTCCATCATCTAATATTAAATATTGAATCTTTTTATAAAAAAATATTGCATTCTTAAATCATTTTTGTGATAAAACTCTCTTATGGAAAATCAAAACAACAGTTTACAAGAAACTCATGCACACAGGACATCCGACAATACCAGAAACACAGAACTTGGGATCATACTATCATTATAGAATAGAGCAAAAGAATTTTGTTCAAAAACCAGTGATTTGGAAAAAGAAAAGATGTACATAGAATGAACTCTCACAAAGAATCATTATCCATCAGATATCAATAAGAAAACCCTAAATAGACAACAAAGAAAAACATAAAAATATTATTGGTACTGCCATGTATGTATACATACCAGGAATAGCAGTTAAACTAAGAAAATTGACAATATAATATCAGAACAGCTTTCCAAAACTGAACTAACTATGAGGAATTCTAACGTCTATGAAACCTAAAGTTGAAATGCCATAATATAACATATGAATGTGAAATCATTGGTGAGATTAGCCATTCCAATGAAAAGAAATTGAAAGAGTACAAAATGATGATTAGAAACAGAATACAGATATATCTAAAATAACAGACCATGTATGCACCAATGAACATGTTCCATTGGGAAAATACAAAATATTGGAATAGAGAGGAAAGTACAAAGAAGAAAATTCAATGAAGCTGTTGCATGACAGTGAAAAACAATCCTATATGTCAATCTTATGTAATAATACACAATGTCTTGAAGCCTCTAATTAACACTGCTCTTAGAAAAAAGTGGAGAACTCAGGATGATTCTCTTAAATAAGTATATAAAATTTCTACTGACTGTTCCCTGTGGCAGAATTACTCATGTGATTAAAGCATTGCCTTAAATTAAATGTTCAGAATATAAAGTTCCATATTTGATTCCATGCTAGTACTAACATTATCAGGCCAGCAATACCTGAAGAAGGGGGCAGAATAATACCATTCAAAATGTGTTATATCTAACCTATATGCTATTACTAACAGTTGAATCTATTTGAAAAGTTTAAATGAAGTTTGACTTTTTTTCTAAAGACTTAAATATTTAATATTAGATGTAGGAAATAGTTCAACCATATAATTCCTATATGAGATTTAATTTATTATCAGTTTTTACTTAATTACCAGTAATATCTTTAGATCACATAAGTAACTGTTTCACAAAAAACAAGTTTAATCATTTCAAGTGTTTTCTGTATGATTTTAAAGATCAGCTTTAATTTTCAATTTTCTACGGTAATTTCAGACAATAAAATTTCATGCAGAGAAATCTAAGCTTGTTAAGTGATTGTGCTTCCATAAATGAGATCTGTCACATTCACTTCAATAGTTTGGAAAAAAATTATGGGGATAATCATTTTCTTAATTGCTGCCTAATGGTATGGTGTCCTACTTTCGTAAAAGATTAAAGTCTCCAAAAAATCCATTAACTGGTAAAACTGAGATTCAAGAAAATGTTTGAGCATATCATTGTGCATGGATTCTGTAATTATACTCAAAAAATTCACTCACCTTTGGCATAGTCATACAGAGCAACACATTCCCATTTTAAGCATATTAATCCCATTCAATAAATTCAGTTAAACTTAGGACACACAATTTGTTGTGATTATCATATTGATTAATCTTTCCACACAAATGAAAGTTGCTTAATCATGTAACAAAGTTATATTAATTGTAGATTCTGTATAAATATTTCATGAACACATCTTTATTCATCATGCACAAAAGTAGTTTCATTACAAATACCATGTATGTAAGCCATTTGCATAATACTTTTTATCAAACTTTTCTCTAAATTTATTCTTTCCCATAACATCTTGCCTACATTTTATTACATAAATTCACTTTTTTATATTCATTATCAATAATAATATGGTACTAAAAAGAATAATTTGTGTAGAGCATATTTCCACAAAAAGTTATATATATAACCAGTGATCCATCTTTTGAATCAAGTGAATTATTTTGATCGGCCGTTTCAAAGTTTTTTTTTTTAATATCTTGTATGATAAATTATCGATCATACTTTTTATAACAAATAGAGTTAATCGAGTTGTTATAAGATTATGTAAAAAGTAAAGCAATCTTTATTGAATGAATAGTTCACTGAAGGGCAAAGATTTCTTCAGCAATCTCTAATAGAGAAACTAAAAAGACAGTAATTATCGTGTGACACATGGTGAAGGCTCCAATGTTTTTTTTTATTATCTTTGCTTTATCATTAAACTAAAAATAGCTAGCTGGCCCGGGTTCGCTTCCCGGTCAATGTATTTGACATATGGAAATAGCTAGATGTTTATTTACCACACAATTTTATGTAATTAAATGAGTTATCTATAGGTTATCTAACTGAGAGAAAAGGTTGACATTTTATATTTCATTTGGCTGAAATTTGAACCCTATCTTTTAAACACGGCATTCCGTAAACATGAATTCTTTATTTATATGATTACAGAGCAGTGCATTACGTTTTATTACTTTCTATACATTCTCAGAAATAAAAGTATGATTTTAATGTAGAATGTTAATACTGATGAAGATAACCAAGTAATAGTCTATGTACCGCGATTAATTGATAATTCAATTGTTTTAAACTTAGAACTATAACTTAAAATTATAAAGCTTCTTACATCGTTAAGACGGGTATAAAAAAAAGTGTAGTTATTTAAAGATTTTTCCTTTCTAATAATGTCACGCTACCCTAGAACTGATCACATACCGCTGAGCTTTTCATATATATATATGCAAATATTTTTAATTAAATGCTTATTTAAAAAAAATTTAAGTGAATAATTCTATTTTTTTCTATTTATAAATAAAGAAAAGCTTTAAAGAAAAGTAAATGACAAAGTTTATGATTTTTTGTTTGAGTGATTCATTCTAAAATTTTGCGCTTGATAAATCTGATGATAAATATGCAAATAAATAGTAAGAGTTTAAGGTAAAAGTGAAATGAATTACAATAGTGTGAAAAAGGCAATCAATCTTCCGTGATTGGGATATAGAAATGTCATATATAAATTACAATTAATGTTAAGCTTCTCAGAAATAGAGTGACAGTCATACCAGTATATTTAATTGAAAACGAAAGGAAGCGTGATGTTTTGAAAACCGTAATTGGTAAAAGTATTCATACAAATGAAAAGTGCTCTTATTGCGGTCGTTATTACTAGCACCATTGTTGTTTTTGATAAAATTAATTTGTTCTTTAAGCTGAAATGTAAATAAATAGTTAAAGCAGTTTCTATACAAGTTACTCTGTTTCTGCAAACATTAGCGACATTTTAATGTTTTTATTAGCAAATTAATCTTTTTTAAAAAAATAATATGACGAATGTTACGGCATCTTATTATAACTAAAAGCAAAATATAAATACTACGTATGAAGATATCACAGGTTCAATTAGAACTGACATTTTATAATAAGCTGTAAAAATAATTTATGTTATTATTTTACTATTTCTTGGAAATTTAATCTGTATTTATTTAATATGTATATAATCACTAGTTTTCAGGCACGCATCTGAAATGTTATTTCTCTAGTTTTTTTTTGTATTTAC
Source organism: Epiperipatus broadwayi (assembly GCA_028023455.1). Taxonomy (NCBI): domain Eukaryota; kingdom Metazoa; phylum Onychophora; class Udeonychophora; order Euonychophora; family Peripatidae; genus Epiperipatus; species Epiperipatus broadwayi. The sequence goes on along the minus strand of JAQFVV010012448.1, from coordinate 948,014 downwards.
TTCAAATATTCCAAAAATTTTTATTCATCAATTTCAAATTCTATTTTGTTACATTTTGCAATTTCTTTCAATATATTTTTAAATTTTTCTATCACTCTTTTTAATTTATTCCCTAAATAACTTATTTTTTAAGTTCGGTTCTTTCCAATGATTTCGCTTTGCTGAAAATTTACATTTCAAAAACTTCCAGTAGTTTTTCTCCCCAATATAAAACTTTTAACGAGTCCTGTTTTAATGCTTCAATTAGTTCGGTTCAATTTTAAAGTATTTCAACTTATGCATTGCTTTTCAGTTAATATTTAATATAGATAAGATTTCCATCAACGAGCAAAGTATTTTTGAAGACCTATGGCTTGAATGTACCTATAGATCAAGTAGATTAATCGTGCCTATAAAGTTTTTTCTAACGTAGCAGTTTATATTCAACCCAGTTAACTATCCAATATTATGGAAGATGGTTTCTGGGCCAACTGATGAGTGCTGGTTCAGCACAAAATGCATCTTGGAGGTCATTTATCTTTTATCGTATCTTTATTTATATGAAAAATGAAAAAAGAGAGACGTGGAGTTTGTTAATGCATTGACATCCAATATTGGTTGATAAATGAGTATCCACTTATTTTTAGTGAGACAGCAAAACAAGCATGAAAAGCGCATAGCATTTGGAAAGCTCAGTGAATGATGCTTTCTCTTTTATTATCATTATATAAAGATTTATGGAAGAGTATCCTGTAATCAATGATTTAAAGGCTGTTTTGTTTTTTACCATTATAAAGTATTTAAAATAATCTTCATATCTATCGATTTTGCCACAGCACTAAAAAAAGATTAATGAATGCCAACTATTTTATGCATTTTGTCCTTTATTTTCTTTTTTTATAAAAAGATGGGAAATAATAATACTTAAACTATTATGTTATACTCATTAGGAAGTCAAAACTACTTCAATTAAACTGCTAACATGAAATTGGACCTAACTTGAAATGCTCTAGAAGAATTTGTTGATATAATTAATAAATGATTATACCCTTGCATATTATATTTATTATAAACAATGTCATTCATATTAAATTTAATTGTATGATTTAGTGTACTGTCTAAAATAAATAATATTAACTAACTATTGCATCAAAACGAATGTACCATTCAGTATTTAATTTAATAAAGAATACTAAAAACAAAATATTACATATAAAATGCAATTTGAAGCATTTTTAATAAAGGAAACATATAAAATGTAGTATGAGTATTTTAAATAGTTTTCCTTAAAGAAAATAAAAGATAACTTTCTGAATTAGCAGAAAATGAAGTGCCACAGAAATCTGTGGATGATAATCCATTAAGCACCACATGATCACCATCTCTTATACTAGCACATAATTGTTTATAAACTTTGGTTGGCACAGGGTGGCACTACTATATGAAGAGTTTTGCCTTGTTTATCTATGGATGATACAAGTGCATTTTTTTAAAAAATATTTTAATTGAGACAGTTAATGTGAAAGTAGAATTTTTAAAAAAAAAATTATTAAAATTATTTTAATTTTTTAATTAATTACGCTTATTAAAATATTAAAAAACAAAGAATTAAAAAATATTATTTATGAAATTTTATAACATTTTATGAAAACAATGTAGATGAATATAATCCCATTAAAATGGCTGATTTTAAATGAAAAAGATGTAAACTATAATCAGGATACATTATAATAAATATTAAATAACGTTTCTAACAAACTTTTTTTTAAATAGATTAATTATATTAAAAAAATTCACATTGCCTGTGACAATATTCCATGTTATGTTATTTTAGTAAATTGAAGCATATTAATTCTCCAGTGTATAAAAATTGGTGAAATGCATGTCATATTAAGTAAAGAGAAGAACTGTGAAAAATTATGATTTTTTTAAATGTTTTTAATGAAATAGCAATTAAAAAGTCATATTTTAAAGATGTGATTTCTTTATTAAAATATTTTGTGTGAATTAATTGTTTATGTGATATTGATATTCTTATTAAAATATGAGTATTTTTCTTTGAAATTTTGTTAATACCATCAAACATACTTGCATCCATATGTTTTATGAAGAAGATCATCAAAAAATATTTTAATTTTCTTCTCATCTCATTATATGACTATTTTGATTTGTCTCATGCTTATGAATATAGATTATTCTTTATTTTTATGAATTTCAATTCTTTCATTTAAAGTTAACATATTTGTTTTAATTCCTAGAATTACTAAGAAAACTCCAAGTAGCTGTATGAAAGATTATTTTTGGGAAAGTAAATTAACTTTAAATTCAGAAAAGTAGAATTAACAGAAAGTGCTTAATTCTAGATTTATATATTCAAGAATGTGATTTAACTCATGAAATATTGTTTTTAGGGCAACAATTATCTTCTTATCTTCTTTGTAGATAATGAGAAGAACAGAAGACTTCAATGGAATTTTTCCATTAATAAGTATAAATCTGAAGCTATCAATATGATAAAAACTTTATTTAATCTTTTTCAGGTTGATTAAACATAACTATGTTGAACAAAAAAAATTGCATTTTATTATAATTCAGTTTAAATAGAGTTTGTAACAATACTAAATTATTTTTTTATTACAATTGTATTTAAAATATTTTTAAAGCTACTAAAAAATAAATTAAAAGTTTTAAAATATTTTTATTATATTAAGAAATGAAAAAAAAAATACTTCTCAGCCTTTATAATATTGTGTAGGTTTAATTCTTAAAAAAATATTAATAGTGGTAAAAATAAAATTCATTTTAGTAATAAAAATATAATTTATATGAATAAATATATAATTGAAATAAAAAAATAAATCTTTAAATTAAGTAAAAATTTAGCTTTTATTTCAATAAATAAGATACAAAATATTCCTACTATATTGTGCAAAGAGTGACTAACACTAGAGAGCTTTTCTTATCATCTAATTATATCTATCATTTATGTATTAAAAGAAAAATTAATTATAAATTTATTATCATTAAAAATAAATCATTAAAGAAGACAAAGTCATAACAAATAAGCAACTAATCCAAAGTAATATCTGTCTGGAGTAGAATCATTCCAAATAAAATGATATAGACAGTAACACTCTGATCCAGGAGTTAACCAGATTAGAAAAAATATTCATAAAAATCAGGTGAAAGCTACATTTAGATTGTAAGTACTTTGTAAATCTATTTAAAAATATATATCTGTGCATTTGTATTTACATTAAGAAATACTTATTTGTATATAAGATATAATGGTCATAAATTAAGTTTTTAATGTTTTATTTAATATTGTTAATTTAATATATATATATATATATATATATATAATATATATATAAATTAACAATATTAAATATATATATACCCAGTTCTATATATATATATATATATATATATAGAACTGGGTGGGGATGTTTTATCAAATAGGAAATAGAATCTAGCATGAATTTTTTACTCTTTAATAAAATAGCAACTTGTGATAATATGATACAATTATTATTATAAATTTGATCTACTCCACTGTAATTTAAGTATTGCTCCATACTGGTTCCCTTAGGAGAGAAGCATAATACCCAGAGGGTATCTATGACCAAGCCAGAGCTATTATAAGATACATAACTACAAATATGTTTCAAGGCCCCAGATCTTTTCAGCTGCAAAATTCAACACCTATCATTTCAAAGCACTTTTTTGTTTTGGAGTAAACTCCAGGTGCCAGTTAATTACAAAAGCAACTAATGTGCCCTGAATGATGGCAAACTAATTCAGTGCCTAAGAAATCCCAACTAGCTCAATCAAAAGAATAATATAATAAATTGCTGTTTTAATTAGTGGTGAGTAAAAGAATTGACTGACAAATACTAATTTATAGAATAATTTATTTTAAATAAAATGTTTAATTAAATTTGTAAGCTAATGTTCATAAATTGTTTTTTAATCAAATATAAACAATAATTTATAATATCTCAGGCACACACATATTATAATAAGACATACAATAGTAATGTAATTTAACATAAAGCATTATAATAATTACAAGCATTCAAACACACACACACCAATAGTTCATTTTATGCATGGTATAGAGTTCATTTATTAACTAACTCTGGGAGGCTTCAAAGATGGCAATGGCTACTTAAATTGAGATCAAAATTGGAATAAGAAAATGTTATTTATTACCTATAGGATTTTGGATGTTGTGACTTCTTGCTGTTTGCTGCTTCATGTGTGTTTTTTTTACCAACAGGTTTGGATTTTAGGCTTCTGTTGAGGTTCTAATGATTACTATTCCATGCTTTTATTTCAGGCAGTTAGACATTCCTGGTGGCTTCAGATTTTTAGATGGGCATTGCTTCTATCAGGCAGATGGCTGATGTTCTATCGGACTGAGGCTGGAGCTGGCCACATGTTCTGATTTTTGGCTTAACACTGCATTGTTTTTAAACTATGTATAACAGATGACTGGATTTAAATACATGAATGACTAACTCTAAATATGTGTATGAATGACTCTCGATATGTGTATGACTGACTGATGAAATTTTTAACCCAATTTATATGGTGACCTTGTTGACATTTCTTTAATTAGTTTTGGAATTTTCCCACTGCTTTGATTAAATTCTTAAGATGCCTTTTAATTAATCCTGCTGTTTATGGATTTTAATTAGTAACCATTGCTAATTCTGTTTTTATATAGCTTATGAGTGTATACAATCCTTGAAGAAATTCCAATTATAAGCTTTCATTTATTTAACTTTCATACTTTAAATTTTCACTATGTACACATTTTATTATTTCTTTATGTTTACAATCAACTCATTATCTATGCACATATATATTTATTTCTTTAAATAAATGAAAAGAGAGGTTTTTAGTTTTAAAGTTGTTTTTTTTTTACTTTAATACTTTTAAATTTTCTTAGTTAAATTCTCTCCCCCGAATTACTCTTGAATTAATTTGTAAAACTTTACGAATGATGCAGAGTTTAATTTTTCCCCAGGCTAATTGTATTTTCTCTTTTAAAAAACCTCTAAACTTTTATAAACAACAACCCTCTCAACTTATTCTGACTTTTAGAAAACTGTTTTAAATGAATAATAAAACTCTTTAAACTTTTACTTTTTTTTTTTCAAATGGGATATTTTAATTAATTCAATTATTTATGAACAACTTATTCTGCAGTGATTTTACTTATTAAAATTTTAATTTTAAAATCTTTACATTGTTTATGAAATTTTTTATTTTTAATAATTGTAAACGAACTTATTACAACATGTACTTTGCTTAGTGGTACAATATATATATATATACACTGTGCATGAATGATTGTTAGATTTGATTAATCATACTTATTAAATGAGGGCAGATAAACCATTTTCAAAAATAATGATACTTTCAACACAGGTACAAATTGCAAACAGTATGTCAAATACACATACAATCTGCCACTATGTAAATTAAAACAATTTAAAATTCATTGATTAAAAAAAATTACATAATGCAAATAAAATTATAATATGACAATAATAAAATATGCAAACTAATCACACAAAAAATTATTTAAAAAAAATAGATCCATTTATTACAAAAATATTTAAAGCAAAGAATCCATTCAATATTTTCCAATTAGACATTACCAGGACAGAGCAATATTACTTGAACATCAATATTAATCCAATTTGTCATTGCTCACCAATCAGAATACTTATAGTCTTTTAAATGTAATAAGTCATTAATATCATTACAATGCATGTTTGTATTTTTAATATATAATATTTCAAATACTTTGTTGTATTCTCCACAAAGACTTAGTTGTACTTTCCACAAATACTTAATAAATAATCTCTATTTGTCTTTATATATTTTTTAAACAAATGATATATATATATATATAATAACGCCAAGAAAAAAAAACCATTGCATACTTTGTCTTAGAATTAACACCATATATATTGAAAAAGTCGATGTCTAATCATCATTGAGCTTCATGCTTCACCATCTACACTAACCTCCTATGGGGCCTGCAATTCAGACCTCACTGTAAATATATGCCATTCACCCACACACTGTATGCATAATGATTAGAGAAATTAATAAAATTAAAACTATTTAGTAAAGTAAAACAGTAGTGTGCATGATGCGTATATATATATGAATGAAGCAATAATGTTATTAACCTTTTAAACGCTAATTTTATCATTGATTGTATCAGATAAAAATCAAATCTTTTAATTGGCCAACTCACAAACTGAAGACAAAGCCTATTGTTAAAACATATTCGCCTATAATATTAAATTCAACTCAGATACGTTTATAAAAAGTATATAATTAATTTTTCAGGTTGTGAAGAGAACGAAAGTTCTTTCAAAAATAAATTGCTATTTATTTATTCTAAGATATTCAATATCGGCAACATAAAAGTTATAATGTAAACAAAAAGATCGACTTTTACGTTATAGAAAAGTAAATATTTCTTTTTACTACAACTTCAATATTTGTACTAAAATCTTCAATATTTTTCGAAAATAATTTTGTTTTTTTATTATTCTCTCTGAAAATTATGATAATTTAAATCGTATTCGAAATGAAAATCTCAGCGTTTTTCTTTATTTTCTTTGATCAGGCAGTTTCTTTGTTCTTTCCAGCCAATCAGAATGTCTTTTTCGGCTGAGAGCATGCTAAGAACCAATCACAAATAATGTTCCTTCTTTGTTTAGGTTTAAATGCGTTTTTTTTCTATTTTTTACTTCTAAAATAAATCGGAAGATGTCACCATCGTACAGAACTTTTAAAAACGAATTCAATACATATTTAACGAATATTTTCGTATAAAAACTGGCTGAGTTAGAGTGATTTCAGATGTCAACAAGGAGCCTCGTAAAAAACAGTCAAAGAATTAATGTTTATTGCTGACAACTAAACATTTCCTTTATATAATTGTACATTTTTTGTTATATCTATATGTATTTTGATTTAAAGTATTTAATTAAACTATTGGAATGTAACAACAAAAAAAAATGGGGAAGGCTTGAAATACTGACATTATCTTTATCTCTAGTCAGATCATTGTCTATAACTAAAATTTATAAATCTTAATTAAAATCAAAAGCAATTCTTTTGTCAGTTGTTTTCAAATCTTTCAAAACAGCTAAAATGGTATTTTGAGCCTTATCTGTTGAAAATATTTTGCTAATTAAAAGTTGTTTTTAAAGGGATTACACATATAGTGTGGGCATCTGAAATTGCATTCTTGGTAGGATTAATGTTTATAAATGGAGCCACAGAACAAAAGAATTCAGTTAGAGTTTTTAGTTGAGTACAGAGGAGTTTTTAGAGTCAGTTGAATTTAGTTACTTTTAAGAAGCCAACACAAGTTCTGCATGATGAAGCAAGAGTAGAGGAATCTTTTCACCTTTCTCTTCTTCTTTCAGAGAACTGTTTCCCTGCCTGCTGCATATTCCATCCGACCAGCCACCCAAGATGACTATCACTGTTTCAGCTGTTGATTGCCTATGCTGCATCTACTAGCTATGCTGCTTTCCTTAGATAACTTTTAACATGGAGCTGCCATCATAAGTCAATACTTTTGTAATTTGTAATCTACATTTCAACCTTCGTATCTTAATTTATATATTAATTTAAATGCTTCTGCTAATTTTGCTTTTAAACTCTCTCTCCATAATCTTTTATTAATGTCATGTATTTTAACTTACCTTTCACGCTTAATTAACTTATATATATAACTGTGTGCGGCTCCATTAAGATTTTATGTATTTTGTTTAATGTATAAATATAATTTATTTTCTTTAATATGCCAAAATTGCCAAATTCGCGAGTTTGGGAAAGGGGGAAATAATTGTTTAACATGGAAAAGAGCTGGGATTATTTAAAACCTATCGATAAAGTTTTGTTTATATTAAATGGAGATTGCTCGCTAGTTTGGTTTCATTTTAAATTCGTTATTCTTAAAGTCAATTAAAAAAAAAAACTTTTACTGTGGATGAATTCTGCTAGGGTTACTGCTTTAAAATTGTATTTAAAATTTCATTTTAAAAGATCGTGAACCTTAATATAATTATTTCACCTTTTCTTATTGTTGCCTGTAAGGCTAATTCTATCAGTTAATATGTATATGGGAATCAAAATTCAATATAAAATTTTGTTAGTTTAATGTCGTAGTTAAAGAATTATTTTCAGAATGATTCTTTATTTGAGTATATTATTGCTCAGGAGTCAAACCTTTTACAGGCTTTCGAACCAAGAAAGTATATTCCTGTACATGTATAACGCTGCTGGCTGACCTTTCCTTTCTCTTATGATACTTCCACACTTCTATTTCTCTATTGCATTAGTTCTCAAAATCATTCGTAATCAGGGACGCAACTACCTGTGGAACGCAAGGTTTATAGGGTTTTTATTGTGCTACAGAAGTTCCATATAGATGTCTGGGCCTCAAACCAAACCTCTCCATCGATGCCGTATCATCAAAAGGGTGAATGTATCACCCCTTTTTCAGTATAAAATGTCTTAAAATGATGAAGAATTCAAAGTATCATAAGATTCGCATTTCTCTAATAGTATGCCAGCAGTGTTAGTGTTTTGTTAGTGTTTTAATTAATAGATTTATGCCTGTTTGACCTTTTTATTAGGCGTTGGAAAAATAATGACACATTCTTGAAATGTGCTACATGTCAATTAATTAGTATGTTTACTTTAAAACTGCTTTCATTTTAAAAGCATTATCGATTCCCATAGACGTAAATCTAATTTATATTAATTATTGTATAATTTATTCTTGTAAATGTAGCGCATTGTTTGTTTCTTGTATATTTATTATAAAGACGCTATGTCCAAACAATGCCTATCAAACATATATAATGATTTTAAGATTGTAAATAAATGATTGAGACCGTATATTTATATTTATTTGTCAAGATGATTAATATTAAATAATCTGGTATTTTTCTGTAGTCCGAATCTGTTCCGATCTTTTATATTTGTTTTGTCCATTCTCAGCATTTCATTGGTAAACACTTGTAAACTGGCATATTAATGCTGCACAAGCTACAATACATTCTATAAAATTATATTCATGAAATAATTAATGTAAAGGAGATTTTATCAAAACAAATTCCAAGTTTTGTAAATAAACAATATCATTATAAGCGTGAAACCTTTTTGTAACATATATATGCATTTTCTATATTTATTAAATATATATTTCATGTAAATCCTGGTTTGTTCTTGAATTATTATTTTCTAGTTAATATTTAGAACTGTTTTCTTTAGCTAATAACTTAGCATTAATGAATATAACTTTAATACATATAATTCCTGAGCTACTCCGACTTCAATCATCATCATCAGTCTGATCTTATGCTCTACCACTCTGCTTCTGGGCACAGAATTAAATAATTTTACTGTATCCTCAGTATTGTTGTTCATTGGGTCAGAGATTCGAAGAATAGGCAAATAGGTTAGAATTCGGGATTTCTCCAGACCTGTGTATCTCAAGCATGATCGGATTCGAGGTACTTTTGCTTAGGATTTGAATGTTGTTAAGTGAGCATACCATTTTGACTGATACAGTGGATTTTTTTTTTGGGCTTGGCTTCCTAAGTGGGGCTTCGATATAAACACCCACATACCCTGAGTACTGAATTCTGTTTATATGTATGTTTTAAAAAAGGTTGTACGAGATCATTGATGATAGTATGAGATCATTGATGATAGATATGTATATTTTCTTCCTACCTGAGTTTGTTTTCTGATTTTATATACATAAATGTGAAAATTTTAGATAAAAACCAATGTCCATGCATTGCAACCATAAATGTAATTTTTTTTTGTTGTATCTGGTTTTGCAACTATAGAGAAATATTGTTTTTCTATGTTTAGAGCTACAAATGTAAAAATCTTGTTTTTAAAAATGAAAAGAATTTTGATACCCATGTGTTATGACCATAAGTGAATTTTTTTGTATCTGGTTTTATAAACATATAAAATGTGTTTCTTATGTTATATACACAAAAATGAAAATGTTTTATAAATAAAACCCATGTACTTCAGCCATAAGTTATAAACCTTGAAATTGTAACAAGGTGCACTTCATGTTTCAATCATTTTCTGTACAGTATATATGTAATAGAGTTTATAATGTGTAACAAATACTTATTTATATTTACTAGTTGAGTAGCCCAGATGTATTTGGAATTGATTTTTTTTGTTATATCCTGTTGTCTGGCGCCATATAAATGTGCCAACAGTAATATAATAAACTATGTGTCAAAGTGAATTCAAAACAGGATGTTAGGGGTTGAGAGAGAGTTAAATTATATTTCCAGTTAAATTATATTTCCACTGTTTTTCTATGTATAATTGTCATGAGCAGAACATTATATGGTAGAAAGAAATAACCAATTTTTTTTTTGTAAGAGTCTATTATAGGTGCAGAAAAACAACCAAAAGTCAAGCAGCAAGGCAGTTGAATTTCAATAGATCATACACATACACATTATGATCAAATATTTTTCCTGTTATAAGCAGCAGTCAGCAGCAAAAAAAAATAGCAGAATGGAGACAGTTGAAGAGAGGAGGGAGAGGGGTGCATAATTAATGAAGAAATAATATTAAAAGCAAGTCAGAAAGTATAGCAACCAAAATTTCGTGCTTATGGAATTTTTTTTAAAAAAATTATAGAAGGGAATTCTAGTAAATAAAGTGAGGCATCAGGAACTACCCATCACTGCACAATTTATGCAGATCCAGATCTTCCATGGTGAATCACATGAGAGTCCACAGGAACATATGAAAAGTCTGAAGGCGATGTTTTCACTCTATGAACTTAGCAATAGGGAACAAATGGCCATAGCTAGTCAGCATTTGGAGGCAACCGCTAAAGACTGGTGGCAATAATTGACACACAAACCAACAGATCTTGAAGAATACTCCCATGCACTATGCAATATTTTTTGGAGTGAAGAAAGACAGGAATATATTTTGCGCACTGTAACCAATGAAAAATTCCCAACTAATCATGAAGAAACATATGCACAATTTTTTTTAAAGCAAGCCGCAAGACTCAGATTTCTACCAGACATCACATGGTCAGAATCACATATTATCCATACCATACAACAGAACATGCCAATGAAGGTGCAGGAAATGATGATCATAAGCTGGATCAACAAGATAAATGGAATGGCTGAGTTTTTGGTTTCAATAGACTATGGATTCAGGAATCCAGAAAAAGATGAAACCCATACATGAATGCCCAGAATATTTAAAGAGACAACGGAATCAGTTTAAACCAGATGGTATCCAGATGACTAACATAATATGGGAAACAGAAAACATGGAGACTGTTACAACCACAAGCTTGTGACCTAGTATTAAAGTGATGATAGAATCTACCAAGGTATTAGCACTAGTGGATTCAGGAAGCCAAGTATCGATCATATCAAAGGCATGGATTAAAAGTATAGAGAGAGAATGGGAGATCATGCAATTACCAATGCATCCCATCCAATTGACTTTGGTTAATGGGAAAAGAATCATGAGCGAGAACAGTCAAATCTGGCTAGAGGTGAAGATTAATGAGAGATTGATGGGCCATACTTTCTTGATTGTATCTGGACTAATCTATGATGTGGTGTTGGGTTCTGACTTTCTAACTCAAAATCATGGAGTTATCGATTATTCTGGAAGAAAATGCCTGTTCAATAATGAACCAACACATTTCAAAGTGACCCACCAAGCCATACCTGAGAAGCAAAGCTGCTTGATTCAGCCTGTTGATTCAGAATTGATTGAAAAAAGGGTCCATGACTCAGCTATTACAGAGTCCAAAGATAAAAGAAGTATCCAAAGCATATTAGAAAATTATGCTCAGGTGTTCACCCAGACTCCTGGAAAAATAAAGGGATATACTCATAGAATTCAAGTAAAGGAGGAAGCATACACCCAATCCAAAACATACCCCATCACATTCCAATACCGGGATGAGGTGAAAAAGCAGATTCAACAGATAATCGAGTGGCATATTATTGAGTGGAGCCCTTTTTCCTATAACAATCTGCTGGTGGTGGTGAAAAAAAATGGAGATTTGCAGCTATGTTTGGATGCATGGAAATTAAACAGCATGACCATCCCTGAGAAAGACATCCCACCACTAATACAGGAAGTATTTGTCCAGTTGGCAGGGCAGACAATCTTTTCTACCTTAGATCTTACCGCCAGTTATTGGCAGATGCCATAGACCCTCATGACCGAAAGTATACCGCATTTCGGTATGGAGGACATACCCATGTGTTTAAGCGAGTCCCATTTGGACTCATTAATAGTGGGGCAGGACTAATGCAGTGTTTAAAACAAGTCCTATCCAAAGAGGTACAAAAAATATGGTCTGCTATGTGGACGATATAGTAATTACCTCGAAAAACTTCACTGAACATTTTTCTTGAACAATTTTTCCATGAATGTGCCCAAGAAAACTTAACTATTAACTTGGAAAAGAGTCACTTTGTGGTAAAAGAAATCACATTCCTTGGGCATGTTGTAACTGAGTATGGTGTCAAAGTCCACCCTGAGAAAGCTGAAGCCATTGAGCACTTCCCCAAACCAAAAACTCAGAAACAAGTCCGATCCTTCCTGGGGCTTTGTAACTTCTATCACCAGTTTTACCCAAATTTTGCTCATGAGACAGGAAAGCTGATAAAGTTACTAAAGAAAGATTATAAATGGGAATGGACCGAAGCCCATGACAAGGATTTTGAGAACAAAAAAAAATCCCTTCAAGCTGTAATGTTGTGTCACCCTGATTTTACAAGGACCTTTTACGTCCAGACTGATAGTAGCAAGCAGGGATTGGGGGCTGTGTTATTCCAAATTAATGAAGAATGAAAGCATCAGGTGCTCTATTTTTGTAGCTGCTCCTTAAAGGGAGCCGAAGTACACTATACCACCATGGAACAAGAAACCCTAGCTATTGTTTGGGCCTGCCAGAAATTCCGGCAATTTCTCCTGGTGTCTGACGTGATCATAGTAACCGATCACAAATGTTTGGAATTCTTGAATAAGAGTTTCCTTACAAATGATCGATTGATCCAGTAGAGCCTGGCCCTCCAACAGTTTCAATGCAAAGTGACTTACTGCCCAGGGCATGAGAACATTGTGGCAGATATTCTAAGCCGCCATCTTGTACCTGCCAGTAACCAAAATCCCCAGCTGAATGACCAGACCCTCAGAATCATGGCCATGACCACAAAGACCCCCTATGGAAACTGATTTGACAAATCTATGATATTGGCAAGATGACCAATATGATAACATTATCTCCAACCTGGGAACCAATCACCTAATGTGTACAAACAAAAGAACAGTGCAGCGATACTCCCAATTCCATTTAAAAGATGGGATCCTCCAATGTAAGACAAAAGACATGGAGAACCCATGGAAAATCATGATGCCAAATAAGATTAGGATGTGACTGATCAAACACATCCACAAAACCTTGGGACATTATGGGCCACGGAAAACTGAGGAAGCCTTGAGATGCCAATTTTACTGCTCAGGTATGTACAAACAGATCTTCACAGTGTTACAGAAATGTGCAACATGTGCTCGAACTAAGTTTCTGAACAAGTCTTATGCTGGAACTATGAAACCCATAACCGCATCAAGACCCAATGAGTTAATTGCAATCAACCACTATGGTCCATTGCCCAAATTTAGAAATTTCCAATATTTACTCGTGACCTATGATGTTTTTTCCAAATATGTACAAGCGTATCCTGTCTGGGCTGCAGACTCAAGGAATACAATTGAAACCCTCCAAGATAAACAATTCCCTGAGGTGGGAAAACCTAATTCTATTCTATCAGATCATGGTTCAGCCTTTACCTCTAAGGAATGGAAAGGCTGGCTTTTGAAGCAACAAGTCACTCATCGGTTGACATCGATTAGGAATCCCCAATCTAATCCATGTGAAAGAGTCATGAGAGAACTCAATCATCTCTTTCACACCTACATATCAATCAACCACTGGGATTGGGTAAATAAAACCCCAGAAATAGTTAACTGTATAAACCAGATGATAAATGAGTCTACCGGTTTTATGCCTGAACACCTTCATTATGGGAAGCCATGTTGCAACTTATTTTCGAACCTGGTGCCACTAGATGAAATAGTTATTGACACTATTCATGACCAAGAAGCTGCTAGAAGATGGTTGGCCCAGGCAGCCAAAAATCACATAAAGAGGGGACAGATGCAATGTCACCAATTTCAGGAAGGGTATCAAGTATGGTTGAGATCCCCCAAGACTAGCAGTGTAAGAAAAAAGGAAATTTAAAATTTTTTTCCTTGTATAGTGGACCATACCTTGTTCAGAGGAGATGTCATGAAAATGCTTTTCTATTGGAAGGAGAAAATGGGTTTAGTGTCATCTATAATGCATGACAATTGAAACCATACACACCACCCAATCCTCATACCAAATATTTCAGTTAATGGAAAAAAAAGTTGCAATAAAAATATAAAAGGAATGAAAGATTCTTCTCCATACTAGAAACTTGAGTCAAATAAGGCAGTTTTTTTTTCTGTTTTTGTCAACAAGGAGCAAAGTTTTCAGGCTCATTTATTAAGGTTGTTTTTCTCACCAATATTATATTAGACTCCAGTGAAGGTAATTTTTTATTGATTTTTTTTATCACTTTAAGTGGAAAAAAATGAAGCAGTCAATGTCTAATCATCATCGAGCTTCATTCTTCATCATCTACACTAACCTCCTATGGGGCCTGCAATTCAGACCTCACTGTAAATATATGCCATTCACCCACACACTGTATGCATAATGATTAGAGAAATTAATAAAATTAAAACTATTTAGTAAAGTAAAACAGTAGTGTGCATGATGCGTATATATATATGAATGAAGCAATAATGTTATTAATGTTTATTGCTGACAACTAAACATTTCCTTTATATAATTGTACATTTTTTGTTATATCTATATGTATTTTGATTTAAAGTATTTAATTAAACTATTGGAATGTAACAACAAAGAAAAATGGGGAAGGCTTGAAATACTGACATTATCTTTATCTCTAGTCAGATCATTGTCTAAAATTAAAATTTATAAATCTTAATTAAAATCAAAAGCAATTCTTTTGTCAGTTGTTTTCAAATCTTACAAAACAGCTAAAATGGTGTTTTGAGCCTTATCTGTTGAAAATATTTTGCTAATTAAAGGTTGTTTTTAAAGGGATTACAGAGATCAGTTGTTTTCAAATCTTACAAAACAGCTAAAATGGTATTTTGAGCCTTATCTGTTGAAAATATTTTGCTAATTAAAGGTTGTTTTAAAGGGATTACAGAGATAGCATGGACATCTGAAATTGCATTTTTGGCAGGATTAATGTTTATAAAAGGAGCCACAGAACAAAAGAATTCAGTTACTTAGAGTTTTTAGTTGAGTTCAGAGGAGTTTTTAAAGTCAGTTGAATTTAGTTACTTTTAAGAAGCCAACACAAGTTCTGCATGATGAAGCATGAGTAAAGGAATCTTTTCACCTTTCTTTTCTTCTCTCAGAGAACTGTTTCCCTGCCTGCTGCATGTTCCATCCGACTGGCTGACCAAGATGACCATTGCTGTTTCAGCTGTTGATTGCCTATGCTGCATCTACTAGCTATGCTGATTTCCTTAGGTAACCTTTAACGTGGAGCTGCCATCATAAGTCAATACTTTTGTAATTTGTAATCTATAGTTCAACCTTCGTATCTTAATTTATATATTAATTTAAAAGCTTCTGCTAATTTTGCTTTTAAACTCTCTCTCCATAATCTTTTATTAATATCATGTATTTTAACTTACCTTTCATGCTTAATTAACTTATATATATATATATATATATATATATATATATATATATATATATATATAACTGTATGCGGCTCCATTAAGATTTTGTTTAATATATAAATATAATTTATTTTCTTTAATATGCCAAAATTGCCAAATTCGCGAGTTTGGGAAAGGGAGAAATAATTGTTTAACTTGGAAAAGGGCTGGGATTATTTAAAACCTATCGATAAAGTTTTGTTTATATTAATTGGAAATTGCTTGCAAGGTTGGTTTCATTTTAAATTTGTTATTCTTAAAGTCAATTAAAAAAAAAAACTTTTACTGTGGATGAATTCTGCTAGGGTTACTGCTTTGAAATTGTATTTAAAATTTCATTTTAAAAGATCGTGAACCTTAATATAATTATTTCACCTTTTCTTATTGTCACCTGTAAGGCTAATTCTATCAGTTAATACGTATATGGGAATCAAAATTCAATATAAAATTTTGTTAGTTTAATGTCGTAGTTAAAGAGTTATTTTCAGAATGATTCTTTATTTGAGTATATTATTGCTCAGGAGTCAAACTATTTACAAGCTTTTGAACCAAGAAAGTATATTAAGTTTCCTGTACATGTATAACGCTCCTGGCCGACCTTTCCTTTCTCTTATGGTACTTCCACACTTCTATTTCTCTATTGAATTAGTTCTCAAAATCATTCTTAATCAGGGATGCAACTACCTGTGGAACACGAGGTTTATAGGGTTTTGATTGTGCTACAGAAGTTCCATATAGCTGTCTGGACCTCAAACCAAACTTCTCCATCGATACTGTATCATCAAAAGGGCAAACGTATCACCCCTTTTTCAGTATAAAATGTCTTAAAATGATGAAGAATTCAAAGTACCATAAGATTCGTATTTCTCTAATAGTATGCCAGCATTGTTAGTGTTTTAATTAATAGATTTATGCCTGTTTGAGGACCTTTTATTAGGTGTTGGAAAAATAATGATTCATTCTTGAAATGCGCTACACGTCAATTAATTAGTATGTTTATTTTAAAACTGCTTTCGTTTAAAAGTGTTATCAATTCCCATAGACGTAAATCTAATTTATATTAATTATTGTATAATTTATTCTCGTAAATGTAGCACATTGTTTGTTTCTTGTATATTTATTATAAAGACGCTATGTCCAAACAATGCCTATCAAACATATATAATGATTTTAAGATTGTAAATAAATGATAGTGACCGTATATTTATATTTATTTGTCAAGATGATTAATATTAAATTATCAGGTATTTTTATGTAGTCCGAATCTGTTCCAATCTTTTATATTTGTTTTGTCCATCCACAGCATTTTATTGGTAAACATTTGTAAACTGGCATATTAACTCCGCACAAGCTACAATACACTCTATAAAATTATATTCATGAAATAATTAATGTAAAGGAGATTTTATCAAAACAAATCCCAAGTTTTGTAAATAAACAATATCATTCTAAGCATGAAACCTTTTTGTAACATATATATATATGCATTTTCTATATTTATTAGATATATATTTCATGTAAATCCTGGTTTGTTGTTGAATTATTATTTTCTAGTTAATATTTAGAACTGTTTTCTTTAGCTAATAACTTAGCATTAATGAATATAACTTCAATATATATAATTCCTGGGCTACTCCGACTTCAATCATCATCATCAGTCTGATCTTATGCTCTACCACTCTGCTTCTGGGCACGGAATTAAATAATTTTACTGTATCCTCAGTATTGTTGTTCATTGGGTCAGAGATTTGAAGAATAGGCAAATAGGTTAGAATTCAGGATTGCTCCAGACCTGTGTATCTCGAGCATGATCAGATTTGAGGTACTTTTGCTTAGGATTTGAATCTTGTTAAATGAGCATACCATTTTGAACAGTACAATATGTAACATTATTTTTTCCAGATTCATGTTTCTTGAACTGTCATTTTATCAAATTAGTTATTGACCAATTAAAATTCTGATGCAACATTTTCCATACAATTAGTTTTCTTAAAAAAGTCAAGACATAGTTCTCTTTATTTTAGATTATTTTTTTAAATGCTTTGATTTTGTAAAATCTGTTTGTTTATTTGTTAACTTTTGATCTTTCTCAAGTTAAAATGAAATTTTAAAATTGAGATTTTATATATTTAAATTCAACAGAATTTCTTGATAATTGATATATAATTAAGTTATAACACCTTAATCCATATCTTTTTAGTATGTCAAGAAGTTTGATACATTTGGAACAGAGGCCAAGAAAAATATGAAAAATATTCCATAATTTCACATTTTGCAATTAACAAGTATTCTTAGAATTTTCATTTGCTTTAAATAATGTTGCAAGAGGGCAGTTTAAATTTTTTTCTTTTAATTTAATAACATTTTAAAAACTATTTTTTAGTCTTAATGCATATGTATTATTAGGTGCACATATTAAATATGATATATATATATATATAAGAGATATGCATTTTAACTTATAGCAGATATATATATTGTACCCTTACTTCTTGATATATAAAATAGTTTAAAATACAACTAGCTCAGTTATATTATTATGCTTAATTAAATTTGCATATCTATCTTTAATATACTTTTATATTATCATATCTTAATTAAATTTATTATCAATCATCAAAATCAATATAGTTCTAGATTATATTAATTAAATAATTATATATTAAAATTATGAGACTGCGAAGTAAAGTTACAAAGTAATAAGCAGATTTACACTGAGTCAATATCTCCTAAGATACTGTCTCAATGGCATAAGAATACTACCACTACCTTATTATCTTACCACTACATCTATAGCACTCTTATGACTTTTAAATGAAATAAATTATCTTTAATAATACTAAAATAATTCCTAACTTTTAACTTAAAATATAATTAAATAATCTCAGGTTCTTCTAAGCTGTTTTAAAATAATAATAACTCATGTAAATAAGTATGATGTGGGATTTTATATCAAACTTAGATACACCTAACTTATTTTAATAATAATAATAAATAATTCTAATCTTAAAATGTAATTTAATTTCATCTATTTATATTATATAATCAATCATTAAATGAATAAACAATCATATGTATATTTTTATTTCATATGGTATCTTAATTTTGGAATAGATCAAAATCTTATACTTAATAATCCGTGGCAATAAACAATACTGTATTCTTATAATGTACATTATAATCATCTTATGACCATTGCAATATTTTCTGTTCATGTCAATCAATTCTTATAAAATAATGTTAAGCAAATATTGTATTCATTTCTAAATAATAATAACAAATTCATTTTTGGTGCAAATATTATGTTATTTCAAATCATCTGATGTCAAAATGCTGTGGTGAAAAATAATGAAAACTCGACACACTTTTAAAACAAATTAACAAATTTATTTACAATAACTTCAAATAAAAAATTATTTACACTATTTACAGTTTTAGAATTTAAGAAAATAAATAAAAAATAAAATAAGAAATTACAAATACAAGAAGTTTATACTGTTACTAATTCATATGCTTAACAAGCAATTATACATTCTTTAAATATTATACTAATAATATTATAGTATGTTTTCAAAACTTAGATTTTTAAAAATAAATGTTAATAAACTTCCATTACAAATAATAATATATGTCAAAATTATTTATGTAGCATGTGTAAACAATGAAGCTCTACTAATTAAATAGTTACATTAATTAAGTATTACCATTTATAATGTATTATCATATATCTACTTTATTATTAGCATTGCTTAATAGCTTTATAAAATTAATGTATCTTTGTAATGTAAAATAAATAATTGACTGTACTTATACTTTACTTAATGTAATTCCTGTTATATGTTTTATCAAATATGCATTACATATCTGTACTGTTCAAATACTATTATTTAAATCATTTATCAATTTCAAATTCATAAAGCATTACCTTAGATAAATTCTATGATTCTTTTCTGTGTAAAATCATTACTTTACTTAATATGTTATTTTAATCCTTTCTAATAAATTTCTATCTATAAAACATATTTGAAACTTATCTAAAATTTCCGGAAAATAAATATCAATTTAAAATAAAATATTCATTATCTAAACTACCTATACTACATTGTCTATACCTAATAAACTTCAATCTAAATATAAGCTTCTACCCATAACGTAACTTAACTTATTTAATAAAACAAAATACAAAAAAAAATAGAGTCTTTTCAAATCTATTCTTATCTTGCAAATAATAAAATAATTACCTAAATAAAGAATAAATATAATTCTAATACTATAACATAATAAAATATCAAAATTTATTTATGAAAGAATCATATAATTATTTCTAAGCTTCTTACGTAATGTTGTATCATGTTGATATTATAGATTAAAACTTATGCATATTTTAATAAAGTTCGTTGCCAATATAATGTATGTGTTTTCTTAAAAATATCTATACATTCATTCCACAAAACATAATATTTGGTTGATCTAAAAAAAAAAAATATTAAATTCATTAAAATCATTATACAATGTTTTTACCATAATAATAATAATGTCCAATCTGCTATCCAGCATTCTTCGGAATTTGCAGCTTCATAAAATACAAATCATTCACATTTACACTCATAAACATTCATTAGAATATTCCGTGTTATAATAATTATAAAATAAATTTATGTAATTAATTATATTATATTATTTTTAAGTTATTATTTAATAAATGTACCTAACCTACTTTTAATAGTTTAATAATATTTTAAATTTTATGTTAAATAAATAAAATAAAAGTTCATATTACGTATTTCCAGCGACGACTTTTGTTCTACCATAAAAGTTCTAACAAATATCCTACGTATAAAGTCAATAGAACACTATTTCCTGTTCCGTTGTATCACATGTTTCTTGAAAGTTTATAAAAAAAATGGTAACGTTCTTTTTTAATAAAAAATAAAATAAGTTCCCACAAGAAAACAAAATAAAAATTAAAAAATAGTTTATAAGTTCTGGATCCAGTTCTTCATAGATTATTATTTAAAATTATTATTTCTAAATTAATTTATAGTTTATAAATTATTTTGCATTGAATTATTTTAATTAACTTGGCTTGCTTGACTTAACTTGACTTGATTTGGTTTGGACATCCATGTATTACTTGCGCATTTTTTCAAAACAATATATCTAGGTAAGAATCTATTTTTTCCATCTATAACGTCCAGCGTTTTAGATTACTTCAATATAATAATTTTATTATATTACGATTTTAAATAATCATATTTATAATATATTTGCCTTTTTAAATCGTCAATATTTAGTCTTTTAAGCACAAAGACTTAACAAGGCATGTATTTATTAAAATTACTACTTCTTATATCTTTACTTAAGATATACATTTTATTTGTTAAAAAATCTGCAAAAAATACTTTCTTTCTATAGAAATATTCATATTTCTTTTAAATATCTATCTATAATAGACAATAGTAATTTAAACTTTTTAATACTATTTATAGTCCAAAATACTACTTTTCTCCATCTCATAGTTTTATATACTAATCCAGCGTCTGTTATTTTTCTAGCATAAAGTTTCTGATATATTTCTACGATACGTGATGTTTCCATGATTATTCGTACATAAATTGAGTTTCGATATTGAGAAGACCAATAGGGAATTATTAAGTTTCTACTGCATACTTATCATTTTAAAAAATTATAAAATTATATACAATAACACTCTTATGATTTTAACACTGATTTTAAGAGCGTTTTTTAAATTTACTTAGCTATTTTCTCAATAGCACGATTAACTTAGAAATTTAATTACAGAGAGCCCCCCTCAACAATTGAATCCAGCTTTTATACTGCCAGAAACTCCTTATCTGATTGGTACATTTAAACAATCAAACTTTCTAGCTTATTTACATATTTACTAACACACTATTAAAAATAAAATAATAACTTATTTAATATTTAATATTATTACATTTTTTAAAAATAATCTTTATCGTTTGATTTAAATCTTAACTTTTATAAGATCATTTAAAATAAATTAAATCTTTTAAATACGTTATATTTCTAAAGTAATATTTTTAAAAAAATCAGATTTAATATTTTACATTAATATCTTTATTTTTATATCTCGTGATAACTCCCGTATTATTTATAAATTTCACAACATAATTTTAAAATAGTTTTTGCAACTTTATGAGAAAGCTTCCAAGCATGTGTGTGTGTATCTCTAATCAACATCTGTTTTTTACAATACAAGAAACGCTTCCCATAATCTAAAAATAACTTAACAATTGCTTTTTTAAAATAAATATTTATTTTTAAAATAAATAAGATATTATATCAGATTTCAAAATAATTATTTGATATGATTAAAATCAAATATTAATCTCAATTTAAGTACTTATAATTTAAAATATTTCTATTCATTTTTTAACATATATTTTAAATTAAACAAATATCTTTGTCTAATTTTAACTTGTCTTTTACATACTTTAGCTTCAAACATTTGTTATTAAATTTATTAATGCAGTATTACATCATAATCATCATCATCTTAAATATCTTCTCAATACCAACACAATTCACATATCAAATACTCATAGATTGCTTTAATTAAACTTATGGTAACATTACCACAAGCAAAGTCAACATCACACATTTAAAATACCTCTTAAATTTAAAATTTTCTACTAGATTAGCACAAAACTTAAATGGTGACCCATACAAAAGGGCACAATATATATATATATATATATATATATATATATATATAGTATATATATGCATATCTCTTATATATATATATATATATATATATAAGAGATATGCATTTTAACTTATAGCAGAAATATCTACTGATATATATCAACTAGAAGTGTCCAGTCAATGTAAAATACAATATAGTTTTACATTTTCAATAAATGAGCCAATACTAAAAACTTAAAACTAATAGAGATAATTTTTTATTACTGTTTTTATTGACTGTGCACTAAAAAGAAATAAAATAATTGTTTCTTTAACCACAATTGGAGATTTTAGATTCAACTTGAAGTAAAAGCATGGGTAGGGATCCAGAAATTAATTAAGCCAATCCCTATTTTTTATAACAAGGAATTGCCTTAATTAATTTCTGGACTCTTTCCCCATGCTTTTATTTCAAGTTAAATCTAAAAACTCTAATTGCATTGAAGAAACACTTATTTTATTTCTTTTTAGTACACAATTTAATAAAAGTAATATTTTTTAAAATTTTTCTTATTTATTATTAAATAAAAAACCAGTAATGCTATTTTCAGGAGTCATGCTTAATTACAAAATAATTGTAAAGTTAAAATTATTGCAAATAATTATATTTTACATATGAGCATTATATTTTAATCTACAAATTATTTATTTAACTATTTTATTTATAGTATTTATTATTCTTATACTGTGTTCAACTCTTTTAAAGAGAAAATGCAAACTCTGCACAATAATAAAAAATTGTAGATGAGGCAGAGAATAATATGGAAATAAATGTGTCACTATTGTTAAAACTTGGATTGGCTCCAAATCCATTAAACTTCTTAATTACAAAGGATAATGAAATTTTTAGAGCTCTCACAGAAAAGCAGTTACACTCATAAAAAATATATAGAGGATCAACATTCATTTAATTATAGTACTAGACAATGAAACTAATTTTTTTCAAGAGATGATGATAACCATAATACAAGTGAACACAAAGAATTTCACTACATCAACTATCTTAAAAATGATATTTACAGACCAGAATAATCTAGTACATAAAAAATTAACTAATGGTCAACATAAATGAAGTATAACTAAAAAGTTTGACATTTTTTTTGAAGAGGTATTAACTATGTCATATTTATAATGTAGATAAAATGGTTTTTTTGCAGCAAGCTTATTGATAAAAATCTCAGCTTTTAAAAGAGAATTTTGTCATGATGTAAAAACTCTAAAGACAGATTTTTTGTCCTGTGCTAGATGTGAATAAAATTACAAACGAGTGCTAATCACTAATAGATAATCTTTAAAACCATAATGTTTTAAAAATAAAGCAAATACCAGTTAATTTTTCCCGAAGATTTGTGATGATGGTATATTAGATGTGATAATATGTTTGATTACTTCCATCCATCAGTAAATGTTGAATGAATAAAAAAGTTAAAACTTTATTTGAACTTTTCAAATACAAACAACTTGTTAGTAATAATACACAAATAGACAACATAAGTTATTAATTACACAATGTTCAAATAGTAGTATTCTCCATTCTTCTTCAGTTGTTGCTGGTGTGACCAGTAATAGTATTTGCATAAGTATCAAACTCACACCTTTAGATTCTCAACTATAGAATTTAAGGCAAATGCTCTAACCAGAATAGCTCAATTGGTTAGAGCATTTGTCTTAAATTCGATATTCAAGAATTTAAAAATGTGAGTTCAACTCCTATGCAAATACTGTCATTGGTTAGGTTAGCAACATTTGAAGAAGAGGAAAGAATACTACTACTCAAAATGTTGTACTAACCTGTATTGTCTATTTATGTGTTATTACTAACAAGTTGTTTGTATTTGAAAAATTTAAATAAAGTATAATTTTTTTTATACATTTAACATTTACTGATAAATGATGAAAATAGTCCAACATGTTATCACATCAAATATCAGTTAAATTCTACATGAACAATAAATTGTGAAGACATTTTCCTATTTCTGCAATAATTGATGCAAATTTTAGTGCACAAACAGAAACATTTTTCTCTTTGTGGACAATTATATTGCACAACAAAAAGATACAGGGTTTTTAAAAGTGTAAAAGTGTTCTCTGAAAAAGTGTACACATATGCTTTAGCCTCTTGATTTAAGAATTTAAAAATTCTATAAATAGCTTTATTTATAAACAGTTGTTTGCTTAATACCTACAGACAAAGATTTTGGAAAAAAATTTAGTCTGAAAGCAATGCAGTGCAATGCAGGACTCTGGTTATAACCAATTTGGAAGATAATTAAAGTGATGTATTATTTAATATATGAGGACAACAATTTTAAATGTTTGAGAAAAATTTAGTAATATGCCAAAGACAAAACTGAGTATTATTACTGTGGACTGATATCTGACAATGGAAGAGCTTCATAGGATCCATGAATTGGAGAAAGAGAAAGGAATAGTTGAAATTGAAAGTTATGCTGAATTTGTCTGACATGAAATGCTGATTCTTGGAAAATCTAAATTGAAACATAATATTTGTATATAAAAAAAATGTCAACAATTTTTTTTCTGAAGTAAAATTTTCTTTCATTTATAAATTTAAATAAAATAAAATTATACTATAACTAATTTACTATAATTAATATTTATACTGATCTGACATTTTAATCATATGTAAATATTATGACAATAAAATTATACATATACACATATTTTGCAAATTATAAATATGCTAATATTATGAATCAAAATATTTCAATTAAACTTAAAACTAATACTTAAGTGATTCTTTACATATGTTTAAAAAGTGAATACTAATCATTAAATAATTTCTGTATAGTTTTTGATGTTTCCAAATATTATCATTTTTCTGCATATATAATGAATCAAGATTTCATTGTAGTAAATTTAGATAAATTAATAATATCTTTTTGTTTGGTTTACTTTAGAATATCTTGTGGAAGCAAGTAAAATATGTTGATTCTGAAACAAGTTTGAAAAAGTTTTAACAGTTGTATAAATAATTAATCATACATTTAAAAAGCATATAAATAAACTTTGAACCAGAATAGGACTGATTAAATAAATGGAGACTGTATAATATTTTTAGAATAGACTAAATATTTTTTTTAAATTCTATAACAGTTTTTAATAATAAAAAATTGCAATATTAAAAGTTTTTTGAAAAATAAAAGTTACAGCTTTATAACATTTATATTTATTGAAAGAGATTCTTATTATTCAAGTCTTTATTAATCTGTAATAGCTACAACTAGTATGTAGGATTAGTTTAAATTTTTAAATGCATTAATTTCTATTTTGCAAACATCAAATTATTGTGAATTTAATTCGTGCAGTATAAGTTTTATGTCCCCTTTAAATTAAACAGTATCTCACATTAATTATAGTCTAAGTAGAAGTAAAATTTCTTTGTGTTTTGAAAATTAATGCTACTTTTCTACTTTTTAAAGACAAATATTATAATATTTAATGCAGCTAATGCTTATAATAATAAAAAGCAAATTTATTTTATTATAATAATTAATACTAAGTAAAAGTTGATTGAAACTCTTTAAATAAAAGTAATTTTAGTTTTTCATTTTTGCAATTTTATTTCTATATTTTTAAAACAATTTTACACAAATATTTTAATATTTATTATAAATAATGCTTATAATAAAAAATCAAATTTGGAACAATAATTATATAAAATAAATACATTTCTTAGTAGTGGTAAGAGATACTAGCATTTATGAGGCAAAAATATATTGTAGCCATTACATATTAACTAATTCATCACAGATTTATGGCTAAATTATTATAAATCTAATTGAAAAAACAACTACAGATTCATTATAAATAAAATCACAACAAAGGTTTTGGGCTTTGAGGCAATCAATTATTTTAGGACTCCTAATAATATATCAGATTATAGCAATCTGGCAGATTATAATCTCTAATTTACTGGAGTCCATATGTTTTTCTATAATAAAATATAATTTTTAAGTAAAAATAATATCAAATTTTTAATGCCTACTTTACTAATGATTCTATTTTTAAATTTTCACATGTAGCATTCAAACATTTAATCAGACTGAAATATTTCTATTTTATTTTTTCACAAATAAGTATAAACAGATTAGTCACATACATTTAAAATGTTGCAATCATTTAAAATGAACAAATTATTTAAATAATATATAATCTCTATAAATATAAAAACCTTTTTATTATGAAGCTGATAGATCAAGAGATTGATAGTGTTTTGATCATTGACATCTTACTTTAACAATCCACTTGTCTCCTTTTTACTGCAGATCAAGAGACATCTTTTTTTAATAATCCATTTGTCATATTCAAAAAATTGTTAGATATTCTTATAAAAATTGATAATTTAAACAGTGCATTAATATAAATTGTGTTTAGATAATTTATCAATTCAATAACTGCATATTATTAATGCTGTATTAATTAATATTTCTACAAGTGATATTTGATTAATTTCTCATAAGTTTATTAGAATGAATAGAAATTAGTTCTACCTTGTGATATTAAATTATTAGTCATATTGAGTAAAGTTTTGTTAATATCTGAGTTTATTTTGACATTTGCATTTATTAAGACAATTTGTCACATTGGCTTTTGTTATGAAAACCAAAAAATTCAAATGTAAATGGATTTACTTTACATATTCAAAAGTTAATTCTGACAATAGAGGGCAATGCATCAAGACAAATTTGATATTTTATTAATTTAGTAATTCCATCTTTGTATTAATTAATATCTATATTCGCATACATAGTAATATAATAGCTTTCACTGAAGTTAAAAAAAACCTATTTAACAGCCACCCGTAAAGAAATAGCAGTGAAGGAAAAGAAATCATTTATCATTGCTGGTAGCCCTTGTTTTAACTTCTAAAAATATTAGGTACTAATTGAAAAAAAAATCTGACGCATGATTAAAAAAAGATAATATATACATAGTAGATGGAAATATTTGAAAACCAGGCACTCTTCACAAACCTGGGAGCTTAATTGTAAGTATAGGAGATTTGAACTCAGATTTTCAGGTACCATCCAACTATCCACACTATCTCATCCAACCAATACACATGACCACACACACATAGAAAAAATAAAATAATCACCAATATACATATTTTGTGTTAAACCAGCAATCATCAGTTGGTCCAGATTATCATCTCCCACACACACTAATATAATAAGTGCTCAGTTTATATTAAGATAGAAAATCTTCATACTTTAATGGACAGGCTTCAATACACTCCAACTTTTCAGCAATCCATATCATTGAAAATCTGAAGAAGAAAATTCAAATCCCATGCTGATGCTAATATTATTGCCATGCCCATGTTGACTTGAAGTCACTCTGATCCCTCATGTATAGGACCGTATTCATTTAAATACATATGAGTGTCTGGTTTTCAAATATTTACATATCAAGCTTGTATCCATCCCTCTTATATGTATTTAAATGGATATGGTCCTATACATGAGGGGTCAGAGTGACTTTAGGTCAACATGGGCATGGCAATAATATTAGCATCAGCATGGGATTTGAATTTTCATCATCAGATTTTCAATGATATGGATGGCTGAAAAGTTGGAGGTTGGAGTGTATTGAAGCCTGTCCATTAAAGTATGAAGATTTGTTATCTTAATATAAACTGAGCACTGATTATATATACGTGTGGGAGATGATAATCTGGACCAACTGATGAGTGCTGGTTGGAGGGTGCCTGAAAATCTGAGTTCAAATCCCCTACACTTATATAGTAGATGGGCACATTACCTTTGCATTGATGCCTTTTACTTACTTACATATACGAATATAAATGTGCACATGTGTGCAAGATAATATAGTAATTTATATAATAATACTTAATACGTAATGGGAAAAATTTGCGATCGCTTAACTATTAAAAATATAATAAAAAAAAAAAGAAAATAAATTATGGAGGAAGGGGGAGGGACATACTAAAAAATATTAAACTTTTGTTATTTAATAAAAACAATTTTGCCAAATTGCATTCTTATGGCTTTCATATATATTTGCCACTAGTAAAAAATGTAAATAATTTTATGACCCCTTTTTTTTAAGATTTTCCAGTTATCATTTTGATTTGATCTGAAAAACAATTACGTGACAAAAATATTCGTATAAGCCTCAAGGTATATCTAATATATTTTGTTTCATATTGGAAGAGAGTCTCTAACAGCTTAATTTTTTTTTTTCAAATCTTTTTAGGATAAATCTATATATTATGCTTTTAGCAAAATTTTGTTTCGGCCTAAAAGCAAAGTTTATGCAAAATAGTCTAAAAAACAATTAATGATCCGTATATTTTTCTATAATATTCTAAGCATAATAAAATATAATCATTTCCAAAACAATAAATACAGAATATATTTTTACTCTATGTATTTTGTTTATATCATGAGACGACTTAATTCACTAGAAATATATGTAACATTTGGAAAGATTAGTAAAGGAAAAAAAAAGACCGCAATGAGGTGGATGAACTCTGTTATCCCAAATAATGAATGTGCATTTGAAAAGTCGAAAAACTTAACAGAAATGCTACTCATATGATTTCTAGAAATCGCCATCAACTTCATAGCACCTATTAATAATTATAATTTTTAAGCATTTTCAAAGAATTAAGCTATAAACACTCTAAATTATATAAATACATGTATGCAGAATATATTTTATACAAATCCTCAATCTTAATTATCCAAACACACACACACACACACAATTTGCACTATTTAATTTTATTCTACTTTTTATTTTTACATTATCTACTGACCCTCGTCAGCGTTTTGCCTGCCTACTTTTTTTATTTATTTTATTGCCTAATTGACCTCATATGTTGTAAATGGATTAATAATTGAATAACTAGCGTTTATTATATTTTACGATAACGAATGCACAAAATTTTTACGTAATTTATTATAATCCTTATTAACGCACTTCTTTTTCTAATTTAAATTGTTTTCTCATGTGAATAAAACTGCTATAAAGAAATTATTTTTCTTGAACAATATCTAAGTTCTCAAAATAAATGAAAACCAAGATGTATTTTTATTGAAATTTATTATTTTTACTATATATATAGTAAAAAAAATGGCAGTTCGGTGAAAATGAAATGTTATTGCTTTACTTTGATTTGTTTAATTTTAGATTATTGATTTGTATAAAAAGAAGATGATTTAGAAATGCATATTCCAATATTAAGGAAGAAGAAAAATTAATATGCAGTCAAAAATTAACAAGATTGACTATCTTAATATAAGCTGAGCTTTGATTGTATATATGTGATGATAATCTAGACCAACTGACGAGTACTGGTTTAGCACGAATTACGGATGTTGGTGATTACTTATCTTTTCAACATGTGTGTGATCAAGTGAATCAGAAGTATGAGATAACAAGGATGGTTGAAAGTCGTATGAAAGTCTCAGTTCAAACTCTCTATATATTACATATAGAAGTACAGGTATGAAAAAGTCTGTACTGTAGAAAAAAAATTCATATTTCAAAATGTAATTAATAGGAAAAATGTATATATATTAGAATGAATGGAAAGATAAACAAACAATAAAGGACATTATAGAGGAAGTTAAGAAGGAAAATTTAGTTATTACTGTTGAAAATAAAGGATCTAGATTTGTA
Source organism: Epiperipatus broadwayi (assembly GCA_028023455.1). Lineage (NCBI taxonomy): Eukaryota > Metazoa > Onychophora > Udeonychophora > Euonychophora > Peripatidae > Epiperipatus > Epiperipatus broadwayi. The sequence goes on along the minus strand of JAQFVV010012448.1, from coordinate 917,696 downwards.
ATTTTAAATAAAGAAGATTATGAAGATAAAATTAAAAAGGACTGGTGAAACAAGACTTTGTGAAAATTGAAAAGAATCTGAGTAATTTATTTAAGAATAAATATATAAAAATATTACAAAGAATAACAAAGACTAAATTGATTACTGATAATAAATATAAGATGTTATATACAACTGCCTTCGAGCATCCTATAGTGTTTGGGAAAATAAAAACTCACAAAGAGAATATGTCTGTAAAATTAATGATGGATTTCAATGGATATATATTAAAAGAAAAATGTGATATAATGTATAAAAAACTTTCAGATAATATGGGATATGAGAAGTACTACATAAAAAATTCTGAGGAAGTAGTAGAAGGATTAAAAATGGTTAAATTATCGATAAATGGTAATATATCATCATTTGATATAGAGTAAATATATCAAAGTGTGTCTAGGAAGGAACGTATTGAAACTGTGGTAAGAAAGATCAAAAATGAGAGAAAATTTTCAAAAGAATAGATAAAGATAATAGAAGAGGTATTAATAATAATTAGTGACATATTATATATAAAATAAAATAATAAATATTAGAATATAGAGGAAAAATAGATAATAGGATTATGGCATCAAATATGATAGATTAGATTGAGCAGAGTGTAATTAATAAATATATTGAGATTGAGGAAATTATAAAATACCATTGATATGTAGATGATGTAATAGTAGTAGGAAATAAAAGAAGCATAATGAAAGCATTTAATGAACTAAATAAAAACAGCTTTAATATTGAATTTTACAATAGAAAATAATTAAGAAGTATAACATTTAGAATTATTAGTGAAAGAGGATGAGAATGGAGAGACTAAGTTAAAGCATTGTATGAAGGATAAAAGTAACTGGGGTATAATACATCTGAGATTTTATCAACATGATGTCAAAAATTGGTACTAAAAGGAATAAAAGAGAAAAATTATAGGCTTACATTGAATAAAAAGGAGGCAAAGGAGCAAAAATTGCAGATCCAGAAGGAATATATTGAATATGGATATAATGGTAGGGTTATAAGAAATATATTGAGGGATAAGAGTGGATATAAAAAAGTTAATAACAAAAATGAAAGAAAGAATAAGAAATGGATTTCTATTTCATATTGAAAGGAGGTATATAATTTTCTGAATAATAGGGAAGAAAAAATGTATGAGAATATAGGTATAGAATGGAAAAATAGTAGGTCATTAAAAATGTTAGTGACTAATATAAAAATGAGCAATGATAGAAATGATAAGATATGAATAGTTTATAAATAAGGGATGTATGATGGTACATATAGGTCAGTTAGCAAAAAGTAGGATAGAAAGGGATAAGGAGCACATCAAAGCATTAAAAAGGAGAGATATTAAGTCAGAACCCATTTTTTTTTAAAACAGGTCATGTTATGAAATGTGAAGAAAGTATTGAAGTGGTAAAATATTGTAGAAATTATAAAGGAAAATATATGAGACAATGTATATTTAAGAAAATAAAGAGAAATGTATGAATTTTGTACAAGGCTCAATAGAGGTGGGAGGGAAATGAGCTTTAATAAAAATTGGAAAGTATAAAAACATTTTTTTGGGTTGAAGTTAGTCAATAGAGGATGTGCTAAAATAATTTGAAAATCATGTGATGTATTGAATTAACTTAACATCTTGACAAGGTACAATTTTGCATGAAGGTCCATTAGATGAAAATAAATATATGATTAAAATATGTAGTTCTCTATGAGGTTGATTATGTTTACATATTCAAGTCAGTGATAAAGTATATAAGAAAGACAACATAATGGTTTAAAAAGGAATAACCATCAGGTGAAACTCATATCTTATAATAGTATAATATGGTGAAGTAGATACAAGGTGGTATAGAATTGATTTAAAGACATCTAACTCATATGTATTCCAAAATAAGAGACTTACATGAGAAATTTATCATTTACATGGCTCACAAGCTAGAGACTATTCATATTTATGGAATTTGGAAATAATAAACTATTGAATTATGCTTGGCAACAATAAAGTCATATGCACACACATGAAAACCTAATTCCCTCACTTACTTATCATATTACTAGCTCTTATGATTAAGTCTACCATCGATAAAAATATCTGATATAAATTGGTGTTCAATTGTATAAACCTATCTGAGTAATATAAAATGAAATAACTAAAGCTAGAATTTTAATTTATTGGATAAATATTTTATTTACATTGGTAATTAGAATGTAGGTCATGAAATTGCATATTAAAATAATTATTATAACTAATATGTGTATAATCACATTATGGGTGATGTTAAACAAAGTATTTATCTTGAAACAAAGGAATATGCACATTCAGCCTAATTTTACTAATAATAATTTAGTACTGAAATTATTAACTTATTATGGTATACATTAGCGATTAAACCTAAATAAGTTATCTTGGAAAGTATCAGTCAATAATTATTTCTCCTTTTGTAGTTTAAGGCACCTTCCTTTAATTGAATGTGTAAATGTGATTGTTTACTTTGTATAACACTATACATGAAACCATTCTTTAACACTTGCATAATTCAAATAAAATTAAAAACAAAAACTTGAAGATCTTACTGAAACATTTAGCTTTCAAATATTCACTATACTGGGTAATATGGTCAAATTGGTATAAGAATATGTAGGTATTTAAAATGAAATGATAATAGCACTAGAGAATTTGATTGTGGTCCCTAGAATAATCTAATATAATTTAATTCATACTACTTTTAGTATTTTAACTCTTTTATCTATATGGTAAGTGGTTGATAATTATATAATCCAATTTCAATATATATATATATGTAATATACAAATCGATATATATATATATATCAAAATACAGTACAATTTATATAAATTATATTCTTTTAGAAGTATTTTCGACTATAAAGACTACAAAGTATATAGTCGAAAATACTTCTAAAAGAATATAATTTATATAAATTGTACTGTATTTTGATATATATATTGATTTGTATATTACATATATTGTGAAACGAATACAGATATCAAACTTTATTTATTACATATATATATATATATATATATATATTGTGCCCTTATCTATAGGTCATAATAAGGTAGAATGGTCAATTACTAAAAAATTTTAAATTTTAAAATACGTTTGTGTAGTATATTGATAATTGTATGATCAATTAGATTTAATAGTACAATTTAAGGCTGAAAAATACCTGGTATATAAAGGTGTAATGAATTATTTAAAAAAAAAAAACAATTAAATAAAGCTTAATTATATCCTTGCTTATGGTTGTAAAAGCTGGCCATATAAAATAATACAGCTATAAATAGTTAAAAGTATATTAACAATCCAATTGTAATATTTTAAAACTAATAAATTAAATAAATGCTATATGTAATATTATAATTATAATTAATATTCAAATTTTAATCTAATATATTTTAAAATAAACTTTGGGATGGTGAGAATTATATTTAGTTCTACATTTTAAAAGTATTTTCCAAATTTTTATAAAATATATCAGTTTTGGTAATTTAGACCGAGACGTAAATTAAAAAATCATCTGATAAAGTTAGTAATCATGTGACTATATATTATATACCTTCACACACACGCTTGTTAGAATATAATAATAAAGTTTGTGAATTATAAAACTAAATATAATTGCTATCGATTGTTAAAGTAAAAGTTGAAATATTAAATGATATTTTAATAATTGTTTTAAAATTTAAATGATTTTGATAAAATTATAATTGAGTTAAAAATACTATTCTAAGTAATATTTTAAATCATTACGTCATAAATTCTTTATTTTAAAAAGGTTTAATCTATTATAAAACTAAAATGTGTAAATTTGTTCACGCTAAAAAGTAATTAACCAATCAATGGAGGTATTTTAGCAGACAAAAATATAAGAATTAGACGGAGCGGGAGAAAGTAATGTGTAAGTGAAGGAGGGAGTAACATATTTTTTGGCTGTATAAGATCGTAAGCTAGAAAAGTAATATAATTTTAAAATTTTGTATTTGTTTTAAAAGTTTTTTAAAATATAATATTTTGAACTACCTTTACATGGAGGGCTAATTTTAAAAGTTTTCTTACCAGTAATTTTATTCAAGTTTAGCCAAAACCTTGCAGTAAAAATGGAAATACTACAGAAAACAGTATATAGAAGTTATGATAAAGGAAAAATATTTGTAAAGTGCCTTGATACAGCTTTATTTATGCTCAACCAGAAACTTATTATTGTAACTCAGAGGAATATAATTTGGATGCTATACGGAAAACTTAAAAGAGAAGTTATTTGCCGTCAGGAAAAATTATGACGCACAAATTTATAAGGCTACTCTGAAGTTATTTTATTCTTCTCTATGGAAAAATTAAGATGTGTTTATCATAGGGAAAAAATTATGTAAAAGTTATAATGGAAAAAGAATGTTTGTCTTTTTAAAGGAAATGTTATAAAGTATATAGTACCAGAATTTTAAAAGAAGGTAAAAAAAAAAATTACCGAATAATGATATGAAAGAGTCATTATTTTTTTTTTGTGAAAAAAAAAAAGAATAGAAAAACTTTTTCTAAGAGGAATTAAAAAATAGTATAAAGTGGTCATTGGAGGAATGCTTGATTTGGAAAATATAAATTTAAATTACTTAATGAAAATGGATCCATGGAGACAGAAAAATTTACTGAATATTTAAATCAAAGTACCTAGAAGATGCATCATAGAAGTCGCACGGGAGAAAATATTAGCAAGAAAATATTAGAAGAGAATATGTAGACGTTTTCTTTATGGGATTAACTAATATTATAATTAATAATTGTATTAAATATTATAAAAAACCAAGGATTGTCATATATGAATATTATTAAACAGAGCAATAATTGTTTTACCTTAAAATTGAACAAGAAGTGACTGAAGAAGAAATAATAAACATTTTTTTTTTAGCTTTAGTATGAACGGTTTTCAAGAAAGTTTGATGAAGAAGTACAGTAAATATAGTTTAAATATTTTTTACTAATTTATTTTAAAATATAAAATGTTATGTGAGATTAGGGAAAACATATAAACATAAATTTAGTAATAATAAAAATTAAATATAATAGCTTGATAAAATTATAGAAATAGTGTTTAAAATAAAGTGTATGGATGTGAATCTTATATCTACAAGGATCAAACGGATGGTGAAGCCTACGGAACGCGATCGAGGAGATAAAGGTCGTTTGGTAATTTTAATAGTTATTTATAATGCATAATGTATTTTTTTAGATCATCTATTGACTAAGAATGGAGTGTGAAAGTTTAAATTATATGTACACATTTTATACAACATTTTTAACATATAATGAGATAGGAGTAATTCGGAATATGTATGCAATAATTTATTTAAAGTATATTAATAATATAATTTAACAGAACAATTGTGTGATTCTTTTGAACTTTCATGTGATAAAGTATTCAGATATTCAAATAGTTTGTATATGATTAAATATACAGAGGAAAGTAGTAAAAAGATTTTCTTATAGAACAGTGGAATAGTTTTAAAATAAATGAATTTTATTATTGTTAGTAATGCAGATATGTATTTGTCAATGTACAGTATAGAAAAAATCTTGAGAAATAAGATCAGATAGTGACTTGGAAGTACTAGTGGAGAGGAAACCAAGATGATGTTTTTTTTTAAGAAATAGGAAAAATAAAGGATTTGGATCATATTTAGTTTTGTGTGATTTCAGTATAGTTAACTAAGCCCTATGACTGAACACATATAGTTTGGACAGTGTTTTTGCATATCTTTAAATTTTTGATGTTATAATAAAGCTGAAGAAATAGCTTTAGCATCGTTCCTATGATAGAGGTTGGTAGACAGGTAAAGGTCACTCCTCTATAGTGTCTTTTAATTCACTGTGCCATGATTGTCAAGGTATATGACGAGTAATATTTTAGTTGTATTTTGATCCTATGCATCTATCTTCGCTATCCTTATTTCGTGAATCTGCATCGGTCAGAAAGATATTTTCAAAGAAATAATGAATAAAATAGAACTGAAGATAAGTTATCGTTTGTGTAAGAATAGTTTATTTGCTTGAATGTATAGAATTGTGTAACTTTAAAAATTGAAAGTCCAAAATATCATAAAGAGAGAAAGAATCATATAATACATTGTAAAATTAATTCAGAAATGAATATCAGATTTTAAAAAGAAATCTAAACCAAGTATTTTAAAAGTGATAATAAAATTTGAATACATTTTTTTTTAATAATATTTAGAAAATAAGTATTGCATATTTATTAAGAAAATAGTTCAATAATGTATAATAAACATATACTTGTGCATGGTATATTAATAGTTGTAATTATATCATCCGAAGTAAGGCTTGAATGAGAATATTAGGATTAATAAACATCGGATAATGAACAATAAAAACCTAATATCGAATGTAGAACAATATAAAACTAAAATTTGATTATTTTGTAGAATTTTACTACACGAATGTAAATTTTGTAAAAATATAATTTTAATAATATTAGGAATGCAAAGTGTTTGTGATAAGCATATAAGAAATGCATTTTGTAATAAGCTAACCATAATAATAAATCAAGTAATAATACTGTATTTTCTTAAGTGTCTTAAAAAAATAAGATTTAACTAGAAAAAAATAAATAATATTTTGATTTCATTTTATAAACTAATAAACTAAGTTGAAATATGAGAGTAAGGGATATCCAATGTATATAGTGTAAAAATATTGTTAATTTATTTATGTTGTTAATAAACTTTGTTTTAAATTTGTTCTAAAGTTTTTGTGTCCGAGTTGTTATTTCTCCACATGGATGCATGAAATCACGATACATTTATAATTGAAACAGACATATAAGTTTTGCACAAAAGGTAAACATAAAAGTGTTATAATAATTTTGAGAATTTATTGGTATGTTAAAATTAAAAGATCATAATTTTATATTATTTATTGGTCATAAGTCGGTTGCCACAATATTACATTTAATTATATGCTAATGTTGCCACACATATTCTGTTGTCAGATTATTAAAATACTACCACGTACGTATTTATTTAGTTCATTTTAGGAAGAAATAAGATTATATTATATTTATTATTGTTATTATTATTTTATTATTGTTAGTTGCTGTGTAGTAGATTATGACATAAAATTCCCTTTTCATATTTTACTACCATAATTTTAAATTAGTTAGAATACAATTTCTGAACCTGAGATTTTATTTATTTTACTTCATTTTATTTAATTGAGCTAGATTCTTGTTATAAAGAAGATTAAGATATGATTATTATTTTAATCGTAGTGAATAGAGCTCAGAAAGTCATAAGAATACTATGAGTTAGTTATTTGGTATAGTAAAAAAAAGGGGATAGTGTTCTTATGCCATTGAGGTAGTATCGTGTGGATAATGGCTCAATGTAGTCTATCTCGTTCCCGGTATTGTCACTCCATGTCTCATGAAAATAGTAAATATTTGTTAATTCATTTTAAAATTGAACCGAATTTGTATTTTAAAATTAGAGCTAGTAATCATTTTAATTAATGCTGAATATTTCATTTATTTATTTGTTAACTGAGCTAGAACCCGTGATATTCGTAATAAACAGTATATTTTGGGGTGAGGATTGCTTGGGGGGAGGTTAGAATATATATATATATGAATCTATCCAAAGGTAAATTTTAATAATCATTAATTCCTGTTATTTAATAAGATTATCGTATCATATTCCCTTTTAATATCAGCTATAAGTATTCATCTAATTATTAGTTTATTCACAAACATCATAATATAGGTATTAAAATTCTAACATATGCATGCATAATAAGTATGTTTCCCATAGGAGATAATCAACTACTATATCTGGTAGGTGGCATTATTGTCTCATGACTAAAGCTTGGTATATTTGATATTCTAAATTTTGTTCTCTTTCTTTAATGAACAATTCTTAGGGTACTTGTTGACAGTTAATTTAGCTTCTTCTATGAAATTGGTATTTTATTTATAATGGCCAACATTTTACTCCTAATATGCATGTGAATTATTGTGTTTTATATATATGCTCCACATTTAAGTGGCAAATCGAATGACTATTTTCTAAAAGCAAGAATGAATTTGTGATGTACTGGAAGTCATGGTTTTATTCATTAGATGATTTTAATTTAAATCTATGGTTTTTAGGAAACAGACATCAATGTGTTTGAGTCTAGCAATCCATTTTTATTGACTGTTTTCTAACTGGCCTTTCGAATATGGACATTTCAGTAAATAAAATACTCTAATTAAAGTATGTTTTTTTCTAGGTAGTTTATCGGCGCGCATGTGTGTAGATTCTTTCAAAAATCAAAGTATTCAATAAAATTAATAAAAGACTTTCCTTTTTAATACAACTTATATATCTGTTATTCTCTTGAAAAAATATCTTTTTATAATTTTCCTTCTTGTTTTTATATCACTTTTTTTTTGTGGAATTCATTTGTTTGTCACTGTAAACAATGGACGTAATAATGTTTATATAATATTAAATATAACTGCACACATACGTGTATGTAAATTATTTCATGTGGAATGTAACATGTATTATTCATTCATTAATGTGCAGATGAATAATGTTATTTTAACGAAATAATTTCCCTAAACTTAAAGTGTTTTCATATTCTTCTTTTCTATTAATGATTTCAAATACAGTGTAATTATAAGTTAAAATTGTTATTAAAGTTTACAGTTCTAAATATCTGTACTAACTACATTCTGATAATCCTTCTTTGATTTTAATTTTGAATTACTTTTAAACGAAATAAGTAATATTAAAATCTTGTGGTAAGTGTTGTGTTTTGCCCGATAAAGTAGAGAATTATCAATTGGCAATTTTAGCATTATTATTTCAGAGCGAAATAAGTTGACATCTAAAAAAAATTTAAATACTATATGTACATGATCATAAGTTGAAGGAGCATTTTAACTATATATATAATGTCAATCAACCTCCCAAAAGAGGAAACCTTTTGATCATGTTCTACAATATCATTAACTATATTGAAACACAGATCTATTTAACAAAGACCATGAAATTTCAATTAATAATAATCTTAAATTGATCATAAACAAATATGTTTAATTTATATATACTAAGAGGGATTAATGAATAATAATATAGCGATTTACATATCTGTAATATTGGTTTTTTTTTTTTTTAAGTGTCATAGCATCAGCCGGGACGCGAACCCACAACTCGGGCAACTCCTGCAAGTGTAAGGCAGTCGCGCTGACCTCTCGACCACCAATGCAAGACATCTGTAATATTGTTGAAAGAACTATTTCTCATACATGAGCTAGAATTAACATGCATTTTTCCCCATCAATAATTGTTTTAAAAACCATAAGTGATCCACTTATAAAACTTATTCTTTAAATAAACTAATAATTACTGACTGTGAGAGAATAGGCTAATAATAAATTTAAATTTTACTTCTGTCACAGTCAGTAATTGTTAATTTATTTAAAGAATAAGCTTTAACCATAAATAGACCATCTATGGTTTTAAGATAATTATTGACAGGAGAGAATGTGTGTGAATTCTATTGCACGTGTAAAGAATTGTTCCACAGTATTTACAAAGAAGCATTAATATATTCATCATTTTATACTTTGCAAATTCCCAAACATAATTATATAAGAAATAGAGCAAATGTATATTGCTATCTAAAAATTCAAATATAAAATGCACTGGGTCTATTTCTTATATTTGGGAATTTGCAAAGTATAAAAACAATAATATAAGTAAATTAAACATGTTTCTTTATGAGCAATTTAAGATCATTACTAATTTAAATTTCACATTCTTTGACTGAATAAATATATATTTCATTATAATTAACAACATTGCAGCATACAATCAAAAGGTTATTTTTTGATTATGCTGTTTAAAATTCAGAATTTATATTTATTTAAACAAGGTGTCACCCCTGAAATATCATAGCATTTGGGAGAATGATTGTCATTTTATATTTGAATTTTCAATAAACGATGTGTACTGGATTTATTTAATACATATATATTACACTTATTATTTAAATAATACTTTGGGTGTAATTTGAAATTTATAATTGCAGTTTATAATGTTATAATTGACTATTTATTATCCTGCATTCAGAAGAATGCAGGATATCTTTAAACATCTACATGTTTAAAGAGGTTTATTTTAACTTTTTTGTATCAATAATTTTAATCTCTGTAATAAAGTTGCAATCTTTAGTGTCTATATAAGTATATTAAACCACTAGTAAAGATGGGATTCAATCTTTATTGTTAAAAGAAGGTTGCCTTGACAACAGTTTGAAATTGTTGACTGTATTGATAATGGGATTATATAAGTGTTGATTGGTCTTTAATGATATATATAAACATTATTTATGATTGCAATAAAAGTTAGTCAAAATTTACAATCTTATATGTAGCAATGTTTAATAAAAAAACCAACTGATCTTCTTTCAGAACAAATACTTTTGTCAATCAAATCTGGCACTTTAAGCTGCTCTAGAGATAAATGAGATCATATCAATTGACAAAACCTTATGTCTTGCAAATGGTTAGATAATTTTTCACCAAATGTTGTCATATATAAAACTGTAATTTACTATATATTTATATAGAAGGTTTAAAATAAATAACATTAATAGATTTAAATGTATGAGGGGGCCCCCAAAATAAAAAGGAACATTCTCTGGAAGGTGAGAACATTATGCTACATGCATCTACCATTATATGCCTCTTATGAGGACCTCCATGCATCAATCTGCTGTCATTGTTGAATGAAGTTGTGGTTTAGTGTAGTAAATATTTTTGTTAAGTATATCTCACTTTTTGGTCAATTTTTATAATGACTGAAAAGTTAGAACAATGTAAAATTCTGTTTTCTATAAGGGAAAATAGTCAAGAAAATAGTTACAATGCTTGAAATAGTTTACAAGCAAGTTTCTCTGGAAAAAACACAAGTTTATGAATGGTTTAATGGAAGTGTCAAATGTACCACATCCGGAAAAAAGTGTGGCAAGTCCAATATCAAATCTGTTGATTTTTTTATGTAAATTGCATTTTTCATTCAGAATTTATTCATAATGCTTAAGCATTTTGTCTACAAATTCTATAATGTTTGCATAATGTAGCAAACGTAAAAATGTCCCAATTTGAAGAAAAGTGGGGAGTGCAAGCTTCACCACAAAAATGCACCAGTGCATAAAGCCTTGAGTGTGAAACTATTTTTAATTAAAAATAGCAAGGACCAGCTTGTCCATCAATCATATGTATATAATATCACTCTGTGTGACTTCTTTTTATCCCTCTGAATGAAAAAATGCCTCAAAAAAGCTTTGCAGACTTGGAAGTGGTAAAGAAAAAAAACAATGGATGCCTTAAAAGATATCATTTTGCAAAAGTTTCATAACTACTATGAAAAGTGGAAAACACATTTAGACCTATGCACTGCATCAAGTAAATCATATTTTGAAGGAAATTTAAATTTGTACACCTAAAAATAAATCCCCCATTTTTTTATTACAAAATTCTGGTTATTTTTGGGTTTACTTTCATAATATGTGGTAACATATATATAATCATTTCCTACCATTATCAATCCACTTCTCCAAAGTCTAGCCTTTGTCCTCTACATCACTCCAAACACTTCTTTATTTCATTCATCCATCTCAAATGTGGTTTCATTCTAGGTCTTTTAAAATCTCTTGGAATTCAGTTTAATATTTCAACTATCTATTATCATCTCTTCCAACAATATGCCCAGCCCAACTCCACTTCAGTCTCTTAATTCTTTCAATGATGTCAGTAACACATGTTTGTTTTTTCACCCATGTATTTCATTTTTGATCTTTTCTTGTTACTCCTAACATACATTTTTCCATATTTTGTTGAGTGGTGTGAAGTCTCTGTAGTGCTCTTCTGTTAATGGTTTGAATCTCAGACCTGTAATTAAGAACTGGTAGCACATATTGATTAAAAACCTTTCTTTTCAAACACATAGTCAAATTTTCTTTTAATATTAAATTATTTCTGCTAAAAGCATTCCAATCAAATTTAATTTTATAATTAATTTCAACCATTATGTTTCTATCTGTAGTAATAATCTGGCCAAGATATTTATAGTTATTAACTTCTTCTAAGTCATCAGTATCAATCTTTAGTTTTTTTCTTTTGAGAAAATCCATTGAACATTACTTTAGTCTTTTTAAAATTTACCTTTAATCATACTTTTTTACTTTCATCTGATAACTCTTGAAACATTTCCTGAAGCTCTAAAGCATTATTTGAAAAAACAATTACATCATCTGCAAAATGTAGATGATTTAAATAATCTCTATTTACTTTTATTTTTTTTTAACTTTTCATTTTAATCTACAAAATACTTTTTGAAAAACTGCTGTAAAAAATTTGGAGGTATGAAGTCACATTGTCATACATCCTTTTCAATGTTAAATCTTTTTAGTATTATTATGTAATCTAATTGCTGCTGCTTCATTTTTATAATTATTCTTCAGAATATGGCAGTATTCTGGGTCTATACCTTGATGATCCAATGCTGTAATCACTGAAGAAATGCTTATAGAATCAAATGCCTTTTCATAATCTACAAATCCAAGATATAATTGCAACTCATGTTTATTGGTCCTTTTTATAACTTCTCTCAATAATTGGATATGACCCATTCTACTAAAACCACTTTTAAATACAGCTTGTTCTTTTGTTTGGTTAAAATCCAAAGTTCTCTGTAGATGAGTTGTAATTATTTTGGTAAACATTTTGTATAGAATTAATAGAAAGACTGATAGGTCTGTAATTTCTAATATCTTCTTTAACACTTTTTTTAAATATTAATACTACATTGTTCTAGTTCCTTGATACAGCTTTATCATTTAGGCATTTGTTATATAACTTTACCAAAAAAATTTATATTTCTTTTTCTACTTCTATTAAGATATCAATTATAATTCCATTATTACCTAGAGCTTTTCCCTTTTTCATAAATTTAATTAAATGTCTCACTTCTTCATTTAAAATCCTGTAATTTAAAAGATATAATAATTTACAGGAGATACCTTTCCTTGTTCTTTACTGCTATATAAATCTTGAGAAAACCCTTCTGCACATTTCATGATGTCATCTCTCTTTTTAGTAATAATTTCATCTTTTTTCTTATTGTAGAATTAAGTTTCCTACCAATACCAAGCTGTTGTTTTATACCCTTGAGACTTTTATTTCATCTACAGCTTTCTTTGCTGTTTTATAATTATACTTATATCAATTCTTTTCTGCACAATTTTATAAAATTTGAAATATTCAATCCTTTTTAATGCATTATTTTATATATTTTTATATTCCTTGTTTTCTTCATAAATTATCTTCTCTCAATAAAAATGTTACTGGTGCAATTGTTGCTTTTTTGTACCAGCTGTTTTGTTGCTGTTTTTAAAAGTGTATCAATTATCTTCCTATTGATTTCCTACAAACCTGAACCATGTTCAAAATCTATTAATATTGGAAAATGATTTGCAAGTTCTAATTTAAATTCACTGCAAATATTTCTGATGATTGGGAATATCAACTATGAATATTGATTTTCTAATAATTTTTGTATGTTTAGTTTTGCAGTAACACGTATCTTACATCTCATTAATCAATGATCATTTCCTATGTTGAATTTTTTTAAGAACATTGCAATCTTGAAATACATATTTTCTGTTGGTCAAAAATAGAATCCAATTCTACTGTACTTTCATTTGGATGCTTCTATGTCCATTTCTCTTTGACATTATTTTCAAAAACAATATTTCACAATATAAATTTACATATATATTGTAGATATAATAATGGTTATAGTACAATGCTGGAAAAAATGTGTTTAGTAAAAAGTCAGTGACTAAGTAATAAATATATAAGCTGCCATTTACATATTTGCATGTGCCACTTGAAGAAGAAAAACTGTCTAAAGATTAAAATAAACATTAATTCATGCACATTAATATTATTAAGTATTTATTTTGTCATATCTAAGAGAACAATAAATTACAATGTAAAAGAAGAAAAAAAATGCTGATACAGATATTGCAATTTTTAAAAAAAAATCTAAATTTGAACCTATTTTAATTTGCTTTCCCTGAACTGAGTTTTAAATAAAATTTCTCACATTTCATAGTAAAACTGGATAGCAAAGCTAAAAATAATATTACAATTTTAGAATTGATAATATTTTAAAAGTTATAATTAAAAATGTAAAAGTCATCAGTGATTTTTTTTCTTCCTAAATTATAAAATGTAAATAAAGAATAGGGAATATAAAAACTATATATATATTTCTTTCCTTCACATATTTATGTATAAAAATCAAAATATAATGTGCTAAAATTGTATCCACAACATATTTTGGAGAGAGTAAAGGGAGTGTTTTTCACAAAATATATTGTTATATTGATACAAAGGTCAATGCCCTAGCTTTTGATGTTATGATGTTATTTGAAAACCATGTTGTTTGAACAACATCAGATTGGTATAAAAATATTGGAAACAAACATCTAGAGATGATTCTTATTACTACTATTCTAATTCTAGGAGCCCAGTTATTCATTTCATATTGTTTTGCATTAGAGTACGATCTACCTTTGAAGTATGTTGCCATGGTATATATGGAAGAGAAAAATAACCACTGATTAATACTCTTTTTCTACTGTAAGCTGTATTTTACTGACTATTCTTAAAGTAAAGTATTCCAGTTACAACAGTCACTATGATAAATTTATTTAGAAGAAATCCATCTATCATGTGGGTCTAGATAAACAAAAGCCACACCAGTCAAAATGCCTGGAAAATGCAGTCAGATCCAGAAATTAGTGCTGTAGTTTGAAAAACCAGATCATGTAACAACACTATAACATCATAAACAAAGAAATGGATATTTTTGTATAAATGACTGAAGATCTACAGATATTATACCTCATAGAACATCAGCAGTGCTGCTGTATTAGTGTTCAAGGAGATCATCATCAGACATCTAAGGAAGACAACAGTGAAATATTAAAAGAATTGTACCTGATTGTTTGCCTATTTCATTATAAATATGATAAGTCCTTAACATGAACTATAGATTAAATTTAAAATATTTTTTTTACTATAATATTTTTTGTATGTGTTGATATTTATGACTATATACCCAACTGTTTTATTTATTCATTATTAATTAATTGTTAAATAGGTTTTTTTATTAATCCATGTAATTTGAGTTTATAATTCAATTCAAATATATGCCTTTCACACATATGCTAGTGAATACTCATAGCCTTGAGAAATCATGCAATCCACTGGGGGACATGCTGGAATGGTGGTAATAATTGATGATGATCATTCTTTTAAAAACTTTTCCGAAGTGAACTTTCTTTATAGAAGGTATGTTATTATTATTATTATGTTTTTGAATTAAAATTTTTATTTGAATTTATTAACCATTCAACTTATTATTTATTTGAACCAAAGTATATGGTATTGAACCAAAGTATATGGTACACACATTTTAAACATCGCATTATATATATATGTGTGTGTGTGTGTATAACTTTTGATTGTATATGGTTTTTAGTTCAAACCTATCTGTCATTTAATATATAATCTTCTATGTCCCAAAAATAACTATTACACTAAACATGGTTGCAGAAAAGAGTTTGCTGAGATCTTTTGATTCCTCTTCAAGATTATAAAAAAAAATGAACAGGATAAATTTCTAATGTCCATTCCATACATTTTGTTGTTGCAGATGTTAATTTTATGCAATTATTTATATAGAAAACAATGATAGATGGGCTACTCATGAACAACCACACACCATTTAAGTAATTTTATTGGCTTTTTATCTCTAAAATCAAGAAATACCATAATCTTTATACTTCAGTGCATACCAATTGATAGAAAAACATCTTATTTTTTTTTAGCATATGGATATAGACAGCTTAACTATTAATAAGATTTTATAAAGAAACCTGAAAAGATTTTAATTAGAAATAGATTCACAAGTTTGGCCAATTATAACCACAAATCTAACATTCATTAATAATGTCATTTATAGTTTGGATTTGCTCACATTTACAATGAAGCAGATGAACACAAAGATCATGTGTCATCCTGAATCTGTTGATGAGTCTTCAGTTTCATATAGAAATATCAAATCCAATTGGAATCATTAAAGGATCTAGTAAAAAAAAAATATTTGGAATCTAATATCAATATTCCTTTGCACCAGAATTCTGTGATTGTAAATCTTTGATTGAACATCTAAAGTTAGCCTCTTGATTTGAATGTTAAGTAGTAAAGCTTTATCTTAAGATATTGACAAGTCTAATTTGCTTAACAGATTCCTTTTTGTGAGATAATTTGATAATGGAATATGTGAAAAAAGAACACCATTGCAAAGGAGTAAACTTAAGTATAATACTAATATTTCTCATGGTAATCGAATATCCAGAAGTTTAATGTGAAAACTTTTTCTCCAAACGGATCCACAATATTTACCCTCAGAAATGCAAATACTAAAAAAAATCTGTTCATAAAATACATTCTTCACAATCCTAAATAATGCCAGATATCTTTCTAAGGAAGTAATTCCTAGAAAATAATTTTGATTTAATCTTAGATAAATATGGAAAATAAGGTAGGCTATAATCCAAGGTTACTCCTAAGTAGCATGATAGCATGAAGTAGGATCATATTTCATCTACTGTTGCAAAAACATAATCAAATTATAAAATAATATTGTTTAAATTAACAATTGAACATAGTGTTTTTATTGGGTTAGGAATAAGACACCAATCTTTGAGCACAATTTTTTTCACATCCTTATTGAGAGAC
This sequence comes from Epiperipatus broadwayi, assembly GCA_028023455.1. NCBI lineage: Eukaryota > Metazoa > Onychophora > Udeonychophora > Euonychophora > Peripatidae > Epiperipatus > Epiperipatus broadwayi. Next base: position 900,762 of record JAQFVV010012448.1, on the reverse strand, counting down.
TTTTCTATTTCAGGAAAAAATCTCTTTTGAAAAATCACAACAATATTATCAGCATTGATGAATTTTTATTTCCTGTATCTAAAATATCACTGATGAATATATTAAATAAAGTAGGTGAGAAGGCTGAAACCTGTGGCAGTCCATTCTGTAAAATTTCGTATCTACTATAATGATCATTTAATGTCACTTGAATGTTTCTCTTAGAGAGCCTTTTGTCAAATAAATTGTTTTCTTACAATTTAGAATTTTAGAAATTTTTATAAGACTATTTCTCCAAACAGAATCATAAACGGAAATTAGGTAAGTTGTGATTAGATCAGTAAAGGTAATGCAAATTTTTAATTTATTTTTGAATTCATTTTTCAATGTGAGCTGCTAAAAACTCACACTTTCATAGCCAAAAATTAGCTTTTTTTTTGCAGGAAGATTATTCTCAATTATTAATAAATTTCTTGTTAATATGATTCTTTCAAAACACTTATAGGTAATTCATAACAAAAATATTGGACAATAATTTTTAGGATGGCTTTGTTTGATTTTAAGACTTGCTAACCAAATTTTTGAAATATTTTCTATAAGAATAATGTTACTAAATAATTCTATCTATCATGCTTTGGCTTTTTATTCTAAATGTATTAGAACTTCTAGTAGTATGTTATTTGTTTATGGGTTTTTTTCTGATTTAAGATAATCAAGAATAAGTTTGATTTCATCAACATCCACAATTTTTATTACATTGCTATTACAGGAACAATGTGAAAAAAATGCTTGTAATTTTGCTCTAATGATGTTTTTTCTCAATTTATCAATAATAAGAGTTTAAAACTCTAGCATATAAGATTGTCAATTTGATTAGTAATGACATTAGTGGCTCATTACATTCATAATTTTTTTGTAAAAGTGTTTATGTCTTATGTTTAGATCTTATAAACTTTGGTTTATTTTATTAGCAATTTTTCAATTTTTTAAGACAACTTTTGTTTATTTTATTAGCAATTTTTCAATTTTTTAAGACAAAAATTGATTACAAAGAGCACTGTTAGTTTTATTCCAATCTGGAATGAATTGCTCATGATATCCATGAGAAAAGTATTCTCTGATAGTTGTCAATAAGAGTTTGTTAAACCTATCATAGCAAGATGGAATTGGGTATATTCTACTAATATTTTATTCAAGATATTTAGTATATCAAGTTCAGATAGCTTTTTTTACAACTTTTATCTACAGAAATGCAGATTCTAAGAGTAATTAGACTATGTTTATTAAAGCTAAGGAGAACATGATCTAATATCAGTTGTTTAAGAGATAATGGTGAATCATTTTTTGTCAAAGCAAAACATAAATCAGTTAATGTTTCTGCTTTTCAACTTTCTGAATGGAATATTTCTGATTGCTTTCCACCATAGAGTAAATGCATGTTGTTATCTCCATTCATTCTGCAAGTTGAAAAACTTCTTGATTCTCGTTTATATAGCCAAAAATGCTGCTATGAGAATTGAAATCTCATGTGAATACAGGAACTGTAGGGAAATCTAGAAAAATAGGGTAGGGCCAATTTGTATTGAGGGGCTTGAAAATATTACATATATAAAAACTATCTATCTGAAGGGTAATACAATATTATTTAAACGATCTTCAATAGAAGTTTTTATTTGAAGATTTGCAAATATGGTATTTTATTAATAATTATATGTTGGATTACATCCATTATCTAATATTAAATATTGAAAGTCTTTAAAAAATGCAAACTATATTTAAACTTTCCAAATACACTCAACTATTAATAATAACGCACAAGTTAGTATACAACACAATGTTTTGAATGTTAATATTCTCTCTTTTACAGCTGGTGCTGGCATGACTAATGACACTATAGGCATGGGAATTCACTGTACACTTCAATTCATGAAGTACTGAATTTAAGGTAATGCTCTAATCAACTGAACTATTCTTCAAAGGCAACAGTCAGTAGAAATTTATATAAGTATCTATTAGGATTCTTCTGATTTCTCCATTTTTCCTTAGGAGGAAGGTTCATTATCATGTGAGAAAGTTTTTGGAATGTTCTTCTTCGTACTTTTTTTCTTCTATATGTTTTCCCCATCAAACATATATTCATTGGTACAAATATGATTTGCTCCTTTAGATATGTCTGTTTTTCCCTTTTCTAATTAACAGTTTGTGTTCTTTCAACTGCTTTTCAATGAGGGAATTAGTCACATCAATATACATCTTTCCTCATACCTAACTTTGAAGTACTGAAAAACAAAAAACTGCATCTGTGAAATATCATATAAATGTAAAAGAATGTATATTTCTGAACCAGTCATCCCATTGAAAAGTGATTGAAAAAAACCCCAAACTGATGATTAGAAAAGAGAAAATAGATATATTTACAGTGAAAGATCATGTATATATCAATGAACAGATGTTTGATTGGGAAAATATGAAAATATTGGATAGAGAGAAAAAAGTACAAAGAAAAAAATTCAAAAAAGCTGGTCTCATAAAAATAGTTAATACCACATTTGTCAATCTAATATGATAATATATACTGTCTTAAACCCACTAATTACCTTGTTCTTAGAAAAAGCTAAGTAATCAAGAGAACCTTTATAAATAAGTGTATGAATTTTCTACTAACTATTGACTTTAGAGGACTACCTCCACTGGTTAGAGCATTACTTTAAATTTAATATCAATCTAAAGGTCCAAGTTTGATTTCCAAGCTAAAATTGTCACTGTTAATACCAACAACATCTGAAGACAATAAGAGAATAATACTACTTAGAACAAAATAAAGTTCAATTTTTTCTAAAGATATTTAATATTTAACATTAGATGTTGAAAATAGTCTAACATATAATTGTTACTAAAATGATACCATCACAAACCTTCAGACAAACATTATAAAAAAATAAATCTAAAACTGACTAAGATAGAAAATCAGTTAACTTTTTTATATAAATCTTAAGGAATTATTCTGAATGATTTGATACTAAAATCAATTCAGTCTCAAAGAACTGAGAAAATCACCCTGAGAGCAATTGATACCATGTTAGAGGGAACAACTCAAGTGTTTTTCAAACATCAAACCTTGTAATCCAGTGCTATTGTAGAATGTTTCATTAAAAAAAAACTTACTAATGAAGACTTCCACAATAGTTTCTCAAGCATTAAATAAATCATATTCTAAATTACATGAAAAAATAAAAGAAATGACAAAAGATTATAAAATTCTAGAAAGGGACTACACTTGATATAATGGGCAAAATAAGAATGTTTTGCTGGCATAATGTAGTGAAAAGAGTCTAGGGATTGGGAAAAGTTGACTAAAAACAATGAAAGATATAAACATGGAAAGATCTTTTTAGTACAGTTGATGGACAATTATTGAAAATAATTTATATAAATGAAATCTTAAATAAGAGAGTACAGCCAAACTATGTAGGTCAGCCAATGATGGAGCCTTAATGTATATATAAAATGATAGTACAAATGAGTCAATATCTGGACAGATAAAGAAATAGGGTCACTTTAACATCTACTGATAATAATGATCAGATGATAAAGGTTAGATGATTAAACATTGATTATATTACCCAGTAGCTGTAAATTGGTGCACTTTTTATTTAATACCTGAATATATTTGATGATAGAGATGCTAACATATATAATTATATTTAATTAGTGGCAGTACAAGTGTTATGATGATGAGTAATTCATTCAAAATGTCAACAAAAATATTGGTTTAAGTAATGTAAATAAATTCAGAAAGAATGCAATAGTAACTTACTAATGCCAAAACTTATAATTTCATAGTATATGCTTGTTTTGTACTATATATATATATATATATATATATGCTTATATATATATATATATATATATATATATATGACATGCTTAGTCATATAATATTATGCAGGCAACATATTATCAATAAAAATATAATATCCATCTTTGCTTTATTAGGCTATGGGAGATATCATCAATCTATCAGATTTCATTTCTTTTCATATTTGATAGAAACTAGCTTAGGCAAAACATTAAGACTTAGACACTTAAGACAAATTGTATAGTCTAATAAATTAGTAATAAAACAGAAAATACATTAAAACAAAACTACTTAACAATACACATATACTTACTTAAGATGTGATTAAAATATGTCACCGTTGACATTACTGCATTTAAATTATATATATATTAATACTTATTAAATAAATAATTCACGTATATACAAATACTTATTAAATAAATAATTCTGAAAGTTTAGACACATCTATTAATCATTATATAATTTTACATTTTTATTTTCTTAATTTTTTTTTTAAAGAATGAAAAAGAAAATTATTTTAATATACTGTAATGAAAAATAATTTACATGAAAATAAGATTGTGCTAAACTTTGCTAACATATAATTAAGTGAACTGAATGTTAACAAGATTTTTAAAAGTACCATAAGCGCCATCAAGCGGTCAAGCCTGTCTATGTAAATAGTACCATAAATATTAATTGAAATAAACAATAACACTTCTTCATTGTGCTTTACACAATGCTATTCCATATTATACTTCACTTTCAAAATATCTGACAATTTTGATTTCTAACAGTTTTCCCAGACTTTCATATATACAATTTATGTTTAAATAGGCCTATCATAACTAATTAAATATATAAACAATTTTTATATATATAATGTGTAATAAAGCTACAAAAAATTAGTTTAATCTCATTTTTTATATATATCAAATTAAAAGTGATTAAATATATAATTTTAAATGTATTTAAGTTTTAAAATAACCAACTTTAATTGCTCCACATTCAACATGTATCTTTATTTCTTTTAAATTTATATTACATTAAATATTATGTTTTGAAACACATTACTTTTAAATATTATTATATGTATCATTAAAATGTTTAAGAATAAACAACCAAATTATTTACTTACTACTCTATAACGTTTATGTTATTTAATAATTAAATATTTATTAACCTTTCCTCAATATTTATAAAGAAGAAAGACTATTAACAAAAACAATATATCAATTTTTTGTAGACTCCTCTCTCTATATTTATTTTATGTAAGCATATCTATAATATTAAATACAAAAAAAAAAAAACTAACTCTTTAAATTAACTGTTGTTAAAGAAACCTACTAATTTATTTTCTAACTATTATTATTTTATTTTTACCGTATATATTTTTTATTAGTTAATACCTATATATATATAATTCAAAAAAATATATACAAAATGTATATTAAGAAAAGTTTGGTTTAATATTTTAATAACATGATATGCAAAGCATGCTTTCGACTAATTGGTAGTCACATTTATAACAAAAGTTGTCCAAAAGTGTGTAGAAGAGTTTTATCAAGAATTATATAGCAATAAAGATACAAAAAAGTGTCTCGCAACTACTATCATAAAGAAGTGAGATATGCAATTAAATTTATAAAAAAGGGAAAAGCTCCAGGTAATAATGGAACTATAATTGATATCTTAAAGGAAGCAGGTGAACAAATATAAATTTTAAGCCAATAAACATCACATGATCACCATACATATAGAAAGTTTTGCCTGTTTTAATTATAATTTTTTTGACAAAGTTATATACCTAATGTTTAAATGATAAAGATAAGCCAGATGATTGGAAAAATGCAGGATTAATATTAATATTTTAAAAAAAGTGACAAAGAAGATATTGGAAATTACAGATCTATCATTCTTTTATCAGTTCTATACAAAATTTTTACCAAAATAATTACAACTTGTTTACAGCAAATACAGGATTTTAACTAACCAAAAAAAAAATCAAGCTGGATTTAAAAGTAATTTTAGTACAATGAATCCTATCCAAGTATTGAGAGAAGTTATAGAATGGACCAATGAATATGAGTTACCATTATGTTTTGAATTTATAGATTATGAAAAGGCATTTGATTCTATAAATATTTTTTCAATGATTAAAGCATTGGATTATCAAGGTATAGACCCAGGATATTGTGATATTCTAAAGAATGTTCATAAAAATGCATTAGCAACAATTAGATTACATAATGATATTAGGAAGTTTAACATTAAGTAGGGTATAAGGCTGGTTGCCTCCATATCTTCAAAACCTTTTACATCAGTGCTGCAAGAAATATTTTGTAGTTTAAAGTGGTAAGTTAAAGGAATAAAAATAAATGGAGATTATTTAAGTCATTTAGATTTTTCAGACGATGTAGTTTTTTTGCAAATAATGCTTCAGAGCTTCAGAAAATGTTGCAAAAGTTATTAGATGAAGGTAAAAAAGTAGGAGTAAAAGTAAATCTTAAAAAGACTAAAGTAATGTTCAATGGATTTTCTCAAAAGAAGAAACTAAAGATTGATTACAATGAGTTCAAAGAAGTTAACAACTATAAATATCTTGGTCAGATTGCAAATTACTGCAGATGGAAACAATGGATTAACTTAATCAGAGAATTAAACTTGGAGTGATTTCAGTAGAAATTATTTAATATTAAAAATATATATCTATGTGTTTGAAAAGGAAAGTTTTTAATAAATGTGTTAACAATTCTTAGTTAAGAATCTAAGACTTGGGTACTTAACAAAAGAGCAATACAGAAACTTCAGATGATTCAAAGAAATATGAAGAGATACATGTTAGAGTAACAAGTCAAAACTGAAAATGAAATACATTGATGAGAGAACAAACAGGTGTTACTGACTTTACTGAAAGAATTAAAAGATTAAAATGGAATTGAGCTGGACGTATTGTTAGAAGAGATGTTAGGGCAGTTAAAATCTTAAACTAGATTCCAAGAGAGTGTAAAAAACCTAAAAAGAGACCATATGTGAAATGCCTGGATGAAATAAATAAGTGTGCTGGTGTGATGTTGAGAAGAGAGGCTAGAGATCGGAGATGGATTGAACTTGGAGAGACCTTCATTCTGCAATGGATAAATAATAGTTGGAAATGATGATGATGATTGTTATATATTATCATCATTGATTATATGACTATGGCAAGTTTTCATGAGTGACGCCAGACCATCTTTGCCTAGTATTTTCTTTTCTTGTTATTTTAAAATATATTTTATTATTTATCTATTTTTATATCATTTTTCTCTTCCTCTTAATCTTTTTAATAATTGTTTTTATTCATCAACTCTTTAATACATTAGCATTGGCAATCATGAAAAACTAATCTTATCTATTTTAAAAAACAATTATCCAAAAAAATTTCCAATTTTTTTTTTCATCATGTGTATAATAAAAAATTAATTAACAATGCTTTATCAAAAGAAAAGATAATAAAATTTTACAGCTTTTTGCATTTTAAGAAGCATTATTTTGCTTAGGTGTTTGATATTATAGATATATAGTAAATATAGTCCTTACAAATTATAAATTTTCCAGATTCCTAGTTATTTACCTACTGAAAAGTCAAATAGAGATTAATGAGGGAGTGCTAGTATTTAAAGTCATGATAGCCGCTCTTTGATACTTATAATATGCAAGTAGAATAAAAATTTGGAAATAGACATTTTTTATTATTTTAAATTTATTTCATAAATGGCATTTTACCAAATGACGAGTGTTTATTATATTTATAATAAATGAAAAGTTAAGCATTCTATTGACTGTGTGAAGCTCAAAATGGAATCAATAATTTACATAACTCAAATTCTTACATATTCAAAAATTATTGATTATCAGTGGAGCTTAACATTAGAAACCTAAAAAGTACGTCGAGATAATTACATGCACACACTGTAAAAATTATTTACATATAGCTTTTAAACAAAAGCAGTCGTCTCTCTTTTTTCTACTACTCTAACACGATTTTTTTATTGTATACTTGAGTCATCAGTGGTTTCCAAATATTTCAAATGATATTGTGTTGGGTATGTGCAATACTTTTTAACTGTAAGAAATATTTAATACGCATATCTCAAAAAAAATTAAATACTGCCTAACGCGATCCTAGTAATTATAAATAAAATAGAAATTCATATAACGCCACTATACTAACCAAAATAATAAAATTTTATTAAAATTCTCCCACATCCATGGTTTCATCTATTAATAGATGCAGCCATTGTTGTGGAAGAAAATTTTGTTGTTTTGCTTAGTATTGTAGTGTTATATGAATTTTATTTTACATATTTCAAAACATACTGTATAAATTAAATTATAAGAGAAAAGAAGGCCACCCACATGCTGATTAGCTTAAACAATAATGTTTTTAATTAATCACTTCTATTCCATGACATTTTTTACAGTTATGTGAAAATCATAGATCCCTTCTTATAATATAGGAATGAGATGGTTTAATAACATTCAACATCAGCATCCTTTAAATTAAATTTTAAGATTATTTAAAATTACATGTTACAATCTTCTCACAATTTCAGTATCTGATAGCCTAATGCAGTTCAACAGCTGTTCTAATGGTAATTTTTGGAAAACGTTTAGAAATTTGAATTTCCTAACAGTATCATAAAGTCATCTCTGCCATCTTTTTGCAATCAGTTATCCACTGTACCCAGAATACATTATATCAAAATAAAAATCATATTACAACTACATTAATAAATGTATCACATCTGTACCAACACATCCCAACAAGTATAACAATGTTTTTTAAATGCATGAAATAAAATTATAAAGGAAATATTGAAGTACAGTTATTAGAATAACAAACATAAAATAAAGTACTATACATATGTGTTTTTTTCTTAATACCTTAGACATTGATCCAATGCATCAAAAATATGAAAAAATTAAAATATAATTTTATTTTTTAAAGATATTTTCAATTCACATTGTTGTTCATCTAGATTAAAAGCATAAAACTGTGGTGGTATTTTACAAATCAACATGCATATAATGTTGGATATCTAATCAAATTCAATGTTTTTCATTGTCACAAGTGTGGAAAATCTTATTCACAAAGATATATTGTTTTAAGTGGAATTAAAGCTCTCATAGTTCAATTTTGATATGAAGATAAAGTATTCATAAGAAAGCCAAGCATTCTTAAAGGCTTTTTGAATTTAATTATAACAAGTCTTTTTGTTATCAATGAGTTGATTATTTTTGTAAGTTGACATTTTTGCTACAATTTATATCAGAAAACAGAGGTTACAGATCCATGGTTTAATTTTTATGACATCAAAATTGAAATAATATTTACAAAAATTCTGCTATATCTTCAAATATTTGCAGACATCTCTTTTTTAAAAAAATGACAGAAAATTTTATATTTCATCACATCTTGGTGATTCTTCTAATATTAAAATTTTGCAAAAATGTTAGTCTTGATTCTCTTCTTTGACATTAAAAATTTGACTAAGAAAGTTTATAGTATTTTATTTTTAACCATAAAAATAACTACATGACCTTAAATGAAATATTTCTCATTCATACAGTCAAAAATATCTCCAGGTAAGCCAGTCTATAGATAAAATTCTTTCAAAAAATTCTAAGAGAGTTTTTTTTTCTTTTAGGAAAAGTGAACCTTCTTCCCTTAGTTTGAATACATACCCTAAGATTTATCTTCTAGAAAGCCAACACACTTCAGTACAATACAGAAGGACTTCAAATTTTGTTCTATTTTTAATTGTTCTACTTTTTAACAAAAAATTTAAAAATATGATAATTCAGAGAACCTTTTCGATAATGTTGATAATTTTTGTGGATGTTGACAAAATTTCTTTCAGGATTGTTGGAAGAATCTTTGTTGCCAATGTATGTCTGTGTAAAAAGCAATAAGTTTTATGACTTGAGGAACTTTTATAGAAAACCAGTTGTATTACAAAGTATCACAGAAGTTCATCTGTGCAAAGAGAATGAAGTTTTTCTTTCTAATTAAATTTTTGTTTTCTGTTTAGAATGTAATAATTCCTCTTTGCTTGTACTATAATATTAAATCAGTGATGTTAAATGTGAGGATACTCTTGTTTCAGCCACAAGATAAAGATTTTGAAAAAATAAGAATGACCATCTTATTTTCAAACCTAAATGCACTTATATAGGCCACTTTTAAGTGTCTTGGAATGACAATGTAGATATATATTAAATTATCCATTTTACTCCTATTTCTTTTATTAATCTTATTAATATTTATAAGATATTAAAATTTAGTAAAGAAATGGATGTAAAGTGAATGATTTAATATATATTCATTCTCTCATTCCATGACACTTAAGATTGGCCTATATAAATGCATTTATATTTCAAAATAAGATGCTTGTTTTTATTTTCTCAAAGTCTTTATCTTGTGGCTGGAATAAGAATATTCTCACATTTAACATTGTTTATTTAATATTATAGTGTGACATAGGTGAGGAGGGATTATTACATTCTAAATAGAACTACAATCTGTAACTGCACTAATAAAATTCATTGATCATTATAACATTATATTTATAAAACTTTATTTTGCCATTTTGAAAATGATAAAGAGACTTACACAATAAAAAATTTTCTTTGATAACATCAGCAAGTGCATAGTGAATAAAAGCAAGTATTTGACTACATTGAAATCATCTTGGCTTTACTCAATTGCATGCTGAAGAATGTTTAAGCTGCTCAAATTGTGAATGATCTTGTTATAAAATATTTAAAGACATAATTAATTTATAATATATTGCACCATTTGATAAGGGAAGTTAATTTGTTTCTCACATCCTAATTTGTCCATTTCCAGTGCATATGGCTTTATAATGTCTTTCAACAGTGTGGGTTTACTTTTGCTTAACAGTCTGGTAAGTAATTTTATAGGATGGTTTAAGGAAAGATTTTTAAAAAATAGCAAATAGAAACATCCATGTTTTTTTTTTTAAATTTAGGCTTTTAAACATGAAAATGCATTCTCAGCATGATCATACATGAGATAATCTTTTAGTTATTTCTGGCTTCATACTTCTATTTCCAAAAAATTTTCAGCATGAAAGACATTGCAGTTTTTGAGTTCTGTCAGGTCCAGTATTATAAGTGAAACCAAATAAAATATAACATAAGTCATACTTTTTTTTCTTTAACATTTCAGCTTAAACTCCTTCTATAAAACAAAATATATAATTTAAATAATATTTTTTTAACACTCAGTATTTTGTGATAGTAAAGTAATGGAATTATCTTTGTAACAAAAGCTGTTATATGGTCTGAATAAAATATTTGTCATATAAAACAATTTTGTTTTGTCATTTTTTATAACTTGTTTATTAATTATAGCATCATAATTGTGTTTCTTTATTATAATTTATTATCTAAAAATGCAGCTGATACCATAGCTAATAAATTTTTAACACAAGTAGTTCATCAAATTGCTTACAATCATGCAGCATGTATTGAGTGTGTTTGTAGATGCATTTTATTTCATGAGATTCTATTTTATGTTTTATTTTTAGCTATAGTTACATTGATTATCACAGTATGAAGTAAAATGTTGATGTCTACATCTTGTATCACTTGTGTAATTATCCTGCAAAATCAAAAAATTGATGAAACTGCTTAAGAGATATTTTTCCATTTGTTACCTATTCTGTTTCCAGATCATTACCAACACATCACACAATAACTTTCTCACTGCAGAACAGTGATTGTATAAGATCTAGTACTGGGTCTAACAACTACTATAATTTCAAAATATGAATATTGTACATAATTTTTTTAGATATGCAACAATAGTAGTGTGTTACAAAATGAGTATTACTGTAATTTATTGCATGTATTCAAAATGAAATAAAATTTTAGACATCAGTTAGAGGTCATAGAAAATAAAAATAGGTTGATTTTTTTTTACAATTCAAACTCATGAAATCCAATGAAATCTTTCCATGGAATTCTGCTTAAGAATCTCTGGTTTAAATGATTATAACATATAATATTTATTAACACATGTAGATATAAATATCTAATAAAAATGATTAATTTTGTTAATGGAAGCATAAAATCAAACCCATAATTTATGCTTAACCAATTGCCACTTAGTCACAAGTTTAGAAATTATTAACTCTGGCACAATATACATTTCATGCATCATCAGATTTTGACCAGGTACTCTGTAGCCTTATATCAAATATCCAAAATACAAATTAATCAATTATATTTTTGTATTTTTATCTCTATATGTTTGTTTTTAATATTGATATTCAAAATACCCAAAAAAAAGTTCTTACAAAACAAAATGCATATATGTTCAAATGGATGGCTAAGATTCTTTGAACTCATGGTAATATGTAGGTCATAAATTATGAATTTATTCTATACTTTGTTCTGTCGGAAAACACATAAGTTAACTAGAGAAAAAAGTATTACAATCAAGCAATAGCATTCCATGATCACAAGTTGTTTGCTATTGTCACATTCTTAACACAAATTATCTCAGCATTTCAGTTTTAGAGCACAACACTAATTTTAATATTTTTTTTTACTATTAAGATGAAGTGATTTTGCTATTATTTACTAAATACTTATATTTCTGTGTTAATACACTGATATACACAATCAATCATCTCTATCTATTTTTAGAAGAATTTTAAAAATATATTTTTGTACTATAATGTTATGTATATATTAAAATACACAGATTATAAAAAAAGATGTGCACAATAAATAACTAAAATACATTTCCATTGATGTTTTTTTTTTTAATTTTTATAAGTGCTTCATTAGAATTTTTGCAAATTTTCCAAATGTTATTTTTTAATAAAGCAGTGATAAAAATTCTCTAATTCTTGAATTCCTTTGTTATAAACCTCTGGATAAAGAGGAAATTTGCAAATTAACACTCAATATTGTCATCATTACTGTGAGTTGATATGGGATTATAGAAACATATTCTTGCATATCCTTTTTTAATAATATGGCATAAAAATAGTACAAAAGATAAAGATTTAAAACGTAATTTAGATACTTGAATATATTACCCAAATATTGGATCTCTTTATGATTTAGTGCGCTGCTAGTTAACTGGCAGACTGTGTAACTCATGGTCTATGGGCCATGATACAGCTTTCTATCATTTCCAGTGCTCATACGTTTTACAAATTGAGTAATAAATCATTGGGTTATTTATTTATTGAACATATAAAAACATTTGTCAAAATTAATCTATTTGCTCAAAGCTTTGTACAGAGTGAAAATACAGAAACAATGTATCAATATTAGAGATACTAAGTGATATTAAACAGAAGAATGTCTACTTACTCGCTATAAGCTTACAAGTCAAATATCTATGCTAATACATAGACATAAAACAATGAAGTAACGTATAAAAAAATATAATGCATATTTTTATTAAAATTTTATTACCATGGTAATACAAAAAAAAAAGGCTTATCATTTCTGGTGAATATCGGATTTTAAAAGAAGCTTTGTTTTAAAATGGTTTTATAAAGATTTTTTTTTTTAAAAAAATGGCAATTTAGTCATCAATATTGTTTTAGATATGTAATATAATAATTTCTTTTATTTTTTTATTTAATGATTAAATATTTATTGAATAATTAATATTAATCAAGAATAAAAAATTATTTATAAATTTTAATTTTATCACTATCAATTTGAATTAATTACCATCATTATTACCTACAATACTTTTATTATTTTGGTTCCAAATATACTAATTTTTGGAAATATAACTTTTAAATAATAGTACACTTTTTAAAATAAAAACAGAATAAAGTTAAACACAGTATATATGTATTAATTAAAGTAACTACTATATAGATTTACTTTCATGTATATCTATTACTGGGTAAAGCATTAGCTAACGAGTTTATAATGTAAAACTACATTTCCAAAAGCTATAATTAACAATATACTTCAAACATATACTTAACTCAAAAATTCTAAATGTGCCATTATTAAATATTTTTTCAATATATGTTTTAAAAGTAAAAACTTTAATTATATTTTTTTTAATATATAAGATTGTAGACATAGAAAAAGATAAATGATTAATGAAAAGAAAGATTGTAAATAAAGAGATATTCGATATATTTGATCTTTAATAAATTTAAAATTTACATCTATGATTGAAAAAATATAATTTCTGATCTAATTAAAAGTGATTAATGTCCATTTGTCATGTATTAAAGAGTAATTATTGTATATAATGTTTTACTTCAAATATCACACTCTTAAGAAAGTTGATACAATGCACCCACATAAAATTATTTTACAGAATGATCATTTATTTTAATTTTAAATAAAGAATTATTAAACTAATTCAACTGTAGTGCTTTTGTTAACATTTTGATGTATCATTATTAGAGTACATTTGATATAAAATGTTCATCACTTTTTCCATTCTTTTTTGTATTGATTATAATAAAGCTTTATAAGACTATACTCATCATAAGCATTTTTTACAATACTTGAATAGAAATCTTTTTTCTGACTTAATGATATATTTTCAATTTCCAAACTAACAATCTAAAAAAAAATGTTAGTTTGTAAATTGAAAAGGTATTAACAAAGGCAAAATTCTCCATACAGTAGTGCCATCCAGTGCCAACCAGAGTAATAAATGAATGCCAGAGGCTTGTGCATAAAATCCTCATCTAGTGCATACTCATCCAATATCCCCAGACTAGTTTCCAGCTTGTGGCCTTCATCAGTGAGGAGCTTTGGATCTGAGAGGACTGCACCTACATCTTAGGATCTAATGCAACCCTCTAGCAGCCACAAGCCAGAAACTAGTCTGGGGATATTGGATGAGTAGGCACTAGATGGCGATTTCATGCACAAGCCTTTGACACTCATTGATTACTCTGGTTGGCACCGGATGGCACTACTGTATGGAGAGTTTTACCTTTGTTAATAACAGATGGGCTAGCATAAGAAATGGTGATCATGTGATACAAAGATATTATTGAGAGATTTGAAGAAGGCTGATATTCAGTCAAAACTGTTACAGGGAAGTTAAATAAACCATTGTAAAAGGTGTTATTGAGAAAATCTATGTTTTGGTCATACTTTTGAATAGTGAAATCACTAAGTCTGCACTACCAAAACTACAGATCCAATAACTGACAGTTGAAAAAATAATGTCATAAATTTTACACAAACTTGCTTATACAGCATAATGATACATTCAGTCATGCATATGTTATCACTTCATTGCAATGGCAGCCATTGCATTCACTGTTTTGCTACTATGGATTAGAAAATTAACATTTATTTTAAAATAGATCCAAAACACAAAAAGCAGCAATTCTGCTAAACTGTGAAGTGCTTTTATTATTTGGTAAAATAAAAATGGGTTTAGTTTAAAATGAAAAAAAATCCTTTTCTGAAGCATTTGGATGATCTACAAAAATAGTTCATCAATTTATGAAATAGTAGAGAAAATTACCAGAATTACATATGATGAAACTGCTAAAGTTACATCAACATTATATTAAATATTTAGTGAAGAATGAGCAAAAAGGAAATTCCAATACACATTTTGATACTTTGTCAGTAATATATTACATTAAAATGTATTATGTTTATATATAAGAAATTAGCAAATGGTGTTCTAAAAAGTGTGAATTGAGCCATTTATTAGAAGTAATGTGTGGTTTTATAAATTCAAAAATTTGTATGAACTTAAAACTGAAGCACTTTCTTTTTTAAGGCTTGAAAAGATTGCTTACATCACTAACTTTGTATATTGAAATTATGATTTTTTATTTTCTAATTCACATGAAATATTAATGATGTGCATCACAAACAAAAAACGGCTTCTTCTATCTGTACAAATAAGATTTATGAACTTTATAAATTTTAAATTTCATAGACATTGTATCTTTTCTATTTCATTATTATTATAATCATTAATTTTTATCTCAAGCACACTACAAAATGATAGTAAGTGCTGTTTTTTTTGAGAGAGAAATAGTGATGATGATGATTGAAAAGATTCATAGACATTCTCACTTATATATGAATGTAGAATACATATATAGAATTATTCTCTTTAAATTTATTATTCCATTGTCTTTTTTTATAACTACATTCTATTTTTTGTTGTTTTTGTTAATGTTTTAATGTATAGAATATTTAAATTAAATTGTATCGTAGATTGCATTGTATATATATATGATAAAAATTTAATATAATTTTGTGTGTAATTTTAAAAATAATTTTTCAAATATGATGTAATAAAGTAAAGTTCCAATTAAAGATAGGCATTGCAAGCTGAAATTGCATCATTTAAAAATCTATTTGACTGAAATATTTTTAAGTCAAAAGTAAATTGCATTTTTATCTTATTATTGAAGTTTTATTAGAATCATAAATCAGGCAATAAAATTATATGTGTGAATAATGAATATATAACAATTTTCTAAAATATATATATATATATATATATGTGTGTGTGTGTGTGTTAAATAATAATAATAATAATAATAATAATAATAATAATAATAATAATAATAATAATAATAATAATAATAATAATAATAATAATAATAATAATAATAATAATAAATGGGCATGTATAAATGAGTGTGGCCATTCTAATTTTTAATAAAAGATAGAGGAGAGACAAAATCTACTCTAGAAATGAGTTTTTGATGACTTACAAACCAATGTGTGAACCACAAGTATGTCCACATATTAAACATTATGGACCATTTTTCTGTTTACTTGATATATATGATGATGTTTTAATTTCCTTATCAGAAAACTTCTCTTTCTGAAACACTTCAATACCATATATAATTGTAACCCTCCATTAATTCTGTTTTCAGTCATATCTTCCCAATGGAAACAATTGGCATTACACTTTTTTAGAATATCTTTGAAATAATCCACATAATGTAGACAGGATTTATTTCTGCTGTGAAGTTACCTTTTTATGAAGTATTTCATTGTACATTTGTTTTACATGTCCAATCCAATGGAGATGTGATTTTACAATAATGGATTCAATAGTATCACATCCAGCAAGCTAAAGAACATATTGATTGGGTTTATGATCATGTCATTGAACATTTATAAATCCTTTATATAGAGCTCATAGAGTATTCAAATTCTATTTTCACATAATAAATTAAGTAAAATAGAAGCTCAATATACAGTTAATTTAATTGCAGAAGTTATTTTCATTTGACAACATATTTTATCTTTAAGCATATCGAAGTCTGTGTTGGATTATTCTTATATCTTCACCTTTACTTTTTTGCATTCCTTCATATATTTTTATATATTACTTTTTATAAAAAAAATAATATATATGAGTCTGTGTTGCATCTCAACATCTATGCCAATCTTTATTTTATAAACTTACCAAGGTATTTAAACTGATTTATATTCTCAAGTTTATAATCATAAAAGCTAAAAGTTGCTGAGAATTTTTCTTTCACAAGAGTTTAATAAAGAACTTGAGTTTTTTGAAAATTAATTAATAAAGCAAGATTGTATTAGATGTATTCAAAACATTAAAAACATTCTATAAATTATCTTTTGAATTGGCAAAAATAACACGGTCATCACTATATAGGAAATTCACAAGAAAATCTATATTATATCTTGATTTATTTTTTTATTAAGCCACCTATAAACAATTCTAAAATCCACTGTTATAAAAATTGAAACCAATGTTAGAGTAAGTACACACTTTTTTTTAACACCCAGTTTTCATTTTAAATGCCTCAGATTTTTTATCTGAAATAGTAATATTTTTCATTTCATTTAGAAACTGCATAATATGAACAAATTTTGGTATAAAACCAACTAATTTCAAACAATGTCATAGGCTTGTTCTACTAATTGAATCAAAGGCATTGGACAAATCAATAAAAACAATATATAAATTACTACTAATTTATTCCTGATAATTTTCTTGCATTTGCTTGGCAACAAAAATATTATCTCTTCTTGACTCTCTAAAACCAGATTGAGTCTCTGGTAAACATTTATCAATAACTGGAAACAATCTACTCAACAAAATTCTTAAAAGTATCTTTACTATAGTGGATAATAGTTCATAATAATTACCACAATCTTTCATATTCACTTTATTTTTAATAATTGCAACAATAAAATTACAACTTCATGAGTTCAGATATTCCTCTTAATTTTAAAACTTCTCCAGATATTTTATCAGAACTTGCAGTCTTTCCATTTTTAAGATTATAAAGACCTATTCTGACTTAATTAAGCTGAATATATTTATCCAATTCTAAATGAGGAAATAAAATGAATATATCATTAAAAGTCATCATCTCAATTCTTATATAATTCAAAAGATAATCAAATATTTTTCCACCTGTTCAAAATATCATTAATATCATATTTAATAGGATTTTGATACCATTCCTGAGGTTTGTATACTGATTTCAATGTATTAAAAAAGATCTACAATGACCACAATCACATTTACAGTTTTAATCTACCAATCATTTTTAAACTTTCCTGTCAATCATGGAACTTTTGCCTTTAGATCTTTATATTTATTATAAAATTCAAGATTTAATTGATTATTCTGCCAAGCAGAGAATGGTACACATTTCTTTTAATTAAATCACTAATATTAAGATCATTGTCAGAAAACCTGCCTTCATTCTTCTTTTTAATAAACCCAACAACAGATTTACTTGCATCCATAACCCACTTTTTAAAAAAATATTATGCTTCAATGATATAACAGTCCTGAAGATCTAGATTAGCATTTTTAGTGTTTAATAGATGTTGAAATTTAGTGCATATAGTAGATTCTTCTAAAGGTTGAACATCAATTTTTTTTAGACTATGGTTGCAATAATATTTATTTTAATGCAACTATCATTTTAGAGCTTGGAGTGTACTAATCTAAGGTCTCTCTAACAATATATGCTTGTAAGAGCTCATTTAATGTGAACATCTCTTGTATTCTAACTCCTAATTATAATGGTAATATATTAAAGGTCATTGTTTTAAGAGTTGATACATCCATGATTTTTATAGTGATTTTTTTTATCTAACTAAAATGTTTGTG
Organism: Epiperipatus broadwayi; assembly: GCA_028023455.1. NCBI lineage: Eukaryota > Metazoa > Onychophora > Udeonychophora > Euonychophora > Peripatidae > Epiperipatus > Epiperipatus broadwayi. Next base: position 881,782 of record JAQFVV010012448.1, on the reverse strand, counting down.
ATTGTCAATTCATATTTTGCATATAAACTCCATACATAACAAACCATTTGATATTACAGCATCAATGCTATTATTTTTAAAAAAATTTGGCCAACATCTACTATTTATATCAACATGTGCATTAAAGTCTCCAATAAAAAAAATTTGATCTTTTGATGGTGTTGCTAAAATAACACTATACAACAAGAAATAAAGGCTTTCCTTCTCTAAATTCTCTGAATCCAAGAGTGAAATTCAGGCACCAATAGAAAAAGCACTAATACTTATTATGCAAAATGAGTTTTAAGGTCATTAAACTTTGATTGATACAATGAGGAATTTCAATAATAGAAACCATTAAATTAAATTTTACATCAAATCCAAGACCATATATTCTTCTTTCACCAACTGACATGCCTTTCCAAAAAATGTTCTAATAAACTTTCTTCCTTTATAAACACACTCAATAATAGCAGCTATATCAATCACAAATATTAAAAATTCTTTAGCTACAAGTACAGTACTCCATTCTGATCTTGAAAAGTTTTAAAGTTAACACATTCTACAAGCAAATATTTAGAAAAAATAGATTTATAGTATTTACTTTTAATATATTGTTTTTATGATTATTATTTCTACTACTAAAATGATTAATCTCTTGGCACAATAACACAGCCAGATTGTGTGAGATAGGCCATTTTAGACCCCATATTTTCTAGATTCTTCCACTTTCATAGTAGGCAAGTTGATCCCTAAATAATCTTCCTAATTGTTCAATCTTTCCCAGCCGAAACTCCTATTTCAAATCCAGTTTCAAACTGACACATTAGTACTTGTACTGCCTTAAGAAAAGATCACAACTAAGAATCACCAGACTACTAAACCTGTCCCCATCATTGCTGTCTTAATTTTTAAGGTTTGAGCTAAAATAAAATAATATAAATAGAAGAAAAAGAGAACTGGAATCAGAAAAGTTGTGTTTATAGTTAAATGATGGAAATGTTATTGCACAAACATAAATCCCTTTATCTCAATAATTATAAAAAAATGTCTGATGGCATAACAGATTTACAATAACTGGGTCTGATAATAACTTAAGTGACTGAAGATGGCAAAGAGATAGACTTAAAAGTTTGCTTGTAGTACCTGGTCTTTGATGAACCAACATCCTATCTTGTAAAGCAATAAGAGCTTTTGGTAGGCACTGTTTAATTGTTAGTTATAGTTGGTCTTTGTATTTAAAAGCCATTCCATTATTTGACACATATAAAGTCTGTCAGTAATCATCATCATCAACCATCATCAATTTGCTGCAGGATAAATGTTTCTCCAAGTTCAATCCATCTTCTCTGATCTCCAGCCTTTCTTCTCCATATCATCAATGCACATTTTCTTATTTCATCCATCCATCTCACATGTGGTCTCTTACTAATCTTTTTACAATCTCTTGGATTCCAGTTTAACATTTCAATTGTCCATCTATTATCATCTCTTCTAGCAATATGTCCAGCCCAACTCCACTTCAGTCTTTTAATTCTTTCAATAATGTCAGTAATATCTGTTTGTTATCTTACTTCAGGTATTGTGTTTTAGATCTTTTATTATTACTCCTAACATGCATCTCTCCATACTTCTCTAAGTGATCTGAAGTCTCTGTATTATTCTTCTATTAAATTTCCAAATCTCAAATCTATAAGTAAGAAATGGTAAAACATATTTATTAAAAACCTTTCTTTTCAAACACACAGGCATATTTCATTTTAATATTACATTTCTATCAAAATCACTCCAACCAAGTTTAAATCTATGATTAATTTCATCCATTATGTTTTCAATAATCTGACCAAGGTATTTGTAATTGTTAATTTCTTCTAAATCATCATAATCAATCTTTATTTTCATCTTTTGAGAAAATCCATAGAACATTACTTTAGACTTTTTAATACTTACCGTTAGTCCTACTTTTTTACTTTCATCTGATAACTCTTGAAGCTTTAAAGCATTATTTACAAAAACAACTACATCATCTGAAAAATATAAATGACTTAAAAAAATCTCCATTTACTTTTACTCTTTTAGCTTCCCATTTAATCCATAAAATACTTTTTGCAGTTTCTGCTGTAAAAAGTTTTGAAGATATGGATTTATCCTGTTTTACACCTTTCTCAGTGTCAACTTTCTAGTATTATTATGTAATCTAATTGTTGCTGTTGCGTTTTTATAAATATTCTTCAAAATATGACAATATCCTGAATCTAAACTTTAATAATCCAATGTTTTAATCACTGAAAAAATGCTTATAAAATCAAATGCCTTTTCATAATCTACAAATCCAAAGCATAATGGCAACTCATATTCATTGGTCTATTCTATCTCAATACTTGGATATAATCTACTGAACTAAAACTACTTTTAAATCCAGCATGTTCTTTTAGTTGAACAAGCTGGATTTAAAAGTGGTTTTAGTACAGTAGCATATATTATATAGAATGTGTTTTCATTTATGAATGTGTTTATTTACATGAAATCTTAAAACAAAATTGAATAGTACCATTATAAATATATTCTAAATTGCATTAAACACTTTAGGTTTTGGTAAAAATTAAAAAGAACTTTTTATTAAACTCAAATAATAATATAACATTACTAAAAGTAGAAAATGTAATATAAATTACCCAAAAATGTTGTTTATTATAAGAAATAAATTGAAAAGACAATTAAAACGGTAAAGATAAAAATATGTTCATTGCATATAAGAGTGTGAATCCTTTTCCTCCAAAGAAAGATGCTGTAACATATTATAATCATAATTTCATTTTCATAAATACTTATCTGTCTAATAAGATTAATTTGGGAGTTTTAGCCACCTATCCCAGATAAAAATAACTTGATACTCAGTTATTGATGGATACTGAATGGATAAAGGCAAAAAATCCCAAGCCTATGACCTGAAAAAAATTCCAAGATTAAGTTGGTGCAAGTTCAAATTCAAGTTATGACATGGTTATTATGGATGTAGCAACCAATATACCATGAGACACTTTCAAAATGCAATAGATATCTGCCAAGACAGAATGTCATTGATAATAAAGCAGATCTTAATTGCTTTTAATCATCTGTTTACATGGTTTTCATTTGAATATAAGGCATTTGATGTGATCTTGGTTATTGTTGATGAAGTTACATCAAAAGTGAGATTCTATTCTAAGAGGATGGCAAGAAATGACAAATTACTCCACATGATGCTCATGTAATATTACTTTGTCATAGTATTCTATTTCATACTTATTCAATCCACTTTTGAATAAAAACTCTAACAGTCACACAGCTTACAAAATGTTTAAATTATTGGCTTTTTGGTGAATTTGTTTTCAATAAAAATATAAACATACATATTTTAATTGGTTTTTATTTTTATCTTTGCTCATCCATTACCAACACTACCATCTTGCAACCACTCACCAGCATACAAACACGGACAACTCTCTCTCTCTCTCTTTCACTATACATGCATCTCATGGACAACATTCACTTGTAGATAAGAGAAAGATATCAAATACACAAATCTTCATTGTTGCATTAGTAACTCAATATTTTTCCATTATAAATGCCACTGTCTTTTAATATAATTTTAACATATGCACATGTGGAGAGTCATGTTTTAAATATCTCTAATTTGTCTGACATGTTAATGTTAGTTACAAATGCATGCATCTACACTCATGAATGTTTATCTTATGGTGGAGCTAATGAGGGATCTACTAATAAAAGCTAAAATTAAAAAAAACTACACAATCTTAAAATTAAATTATTATTTTCAATTTTTTGCTTACATATATTGATTCATCTAATAATAATAGACTGATTGTTTTAATACTTGTAAACTTTTTTCTAATATTTGTTATTGTTGATTATTCTATAAATGTCAGATCCCATTCATAAATCTATAAATATAAGTATAAATCTATTTAAACGCACATTGATTACGTAAGTAATATTTACTAAGGCTATAAACCTCAAGAATATGTGCATGAAAATGCAAAGGTAGGGACCTCTACAGGTCTTAATCACAAGCTTATGCTTTGGATGAAAAGATGGGAACCCCTCTTTACTTCAACCTATTTTCTATATGAATAGGTGAAGCTGAAGCAGTTAGATCTAAGAGCGTGAAACTATTCAATATTTCACTGATTAAGTCCACAATTCATATTACACATTAGTACTTGTGAAATCTTTCAATTTACAATGAGTCAATGGAAAGATCTTATAGTTAGAAATCTATTATGATAATTTAAAGTTGTAATTATAAATTTATTTGAATGCACATTGATTACATAATTAATATTTACTAAGGCTATAAACCTCAAGAATATGCGCATGAAAATGTGAAGGTAGGGACCTCTACAGGTCTTAATCACAAGCTTATGCTTTGGAAGAAAAGAGTAGAATCCCTCTTACTTCAACCTACTTTTTATATGAATAGGTGAAGCTGAAGTGGTTATAGCCTTAGTAAATATAAGTATTGGTATAGTTTTCATATATGCTTAAATGTTAATATTTTGAAAACAGGAAAAAAAATTCATCCTTTTTTTTTTATTGCTTTGAAAAAAAAATTATCCAGAAGATGGTTTATTTAGGAAAAATCGATCAAGATTATATACAAGGACACATTTTTAAAATGAAGATTAGAATTATTCTAGCTATGATGTTAATTTCCTAGAATGTTAGAAAAGAACTCTAGGGCTGACTAAAACTTTAGAGAATACAGTGCTCAACAAGAAAAATTAATAAATAGATATCTGTTTACATTAAATCTGATCCATCACTTGAATCATAATAAAAAGAGAAGGACCAATAATAAAGGGAATAGACCCCTAATATCAGTAATAAAAATGTTTTAAATAACTTAAAAACAAAACACATAAAATAATCACAAGAAATTATATCCATATAAACCCTTTAATTGATTCTAATTTTATAGTATCTAACAGTAATAATAATGCTGACTATAGTTAACTGAACAACTTATAAATAAGGTTTTACTTCAGTGATGTATATAAATCTATAAATGATTTGTGAACAGAAAATGAAGCTTTAAATTTAATTGCATGTTAAGCTAAGCACTTTCAGAAGATACATACTCCCATATTCATAACTAGGCATGTAATGAGAAAATATCTATAATGCACATGATATGCAAATATATGTAAATTTGAGTGCATCATTTACAACATCCATTTTCTTGATATGAGGAAGCAAGCTTCTTTTCTGTTAATTGCTGCAGGATCACTTGCTACATAGCAAGACTCTTTAACCTTGAATTTTGTAACATTTCTCTCCATACAAACAATACTCACTGCTGATGGTTGAAACATGGCTAGTGGTTTTCTCATGCTCAGCAAATACTGAATTACTCAGTGCCTTGGTTTTGGTTCTATTATATAAGTATTTGTTCTGAGATAATTTGGTTGTAATATTTCCCTTGATTTCACCATAATAGGTGGCATGACAATAGATTAATTAATAATACTAAGGACAGAATAACACCTGAATTGACTCCTCACATCATATACAAAATCACCTACCCCCATAATAATTGTCACACCACCTATTACAGTGAAACCAAGGCAAATATTGCAACCAGATTATCCCAGCACAAATACTTACATAATAGAACCAAAACCAAGGTACTGGTTAATTCAGTATTTCCCAAACATGAGAAAACCACTGGCCATATTTTTCAACCATCAGCAGCAAGTATTATTTGTAAGGAGAGAAACAATGCAAAATTCAAGGATAAAGAGGCTTGCTACATAGCAAGTGATCCTGCAGCAATTAACAGAAAAGAAGCATCCTTCTTCATATCAAAAAAAATGGATGTTGTAAATGATGCACTCAAATTTACATTTATTTGCATATCATATGCCTTATAGATATTTTCTCATTACACGCCTAGCTATGAATATGGGAGTAGTATCTTCCAAAAGCGCTTAGCTTAACGTGCAATTAAATTTAAAGCTTCGTTGTCTGTGCGTAATGAACAACTTATACATTTATGTGTGTGCGTGTGTGTGGAAATAAAAGGACTGCTATAAATTTCAAAAAAGTTTTCAATATTGCCATCCTCTAATCAAAGCAAAATTACTTTTTATTACAAAAGTATAAACTTTTTTAGCAATAGGATGTACACTTACGTACACATATATGTTTGCTGGGTTAAACAATCTGACATAAAGAAATTATTGGAGTATAAATCGTGTTAAAATATAATAAGAATAATAATTATATGGAATATAATCAAGTAGTATAGAAGTTAATTTACTGCTTACTTTCTCAAATTGTTTTTCGAAAAATAATTTAATTTACAAAGAAGTAGTCTCATAATTAAAAGATTTATTGGTTCCAAAATATAGATTTGTGGGCGATATGTTTTTTTATGTGCGACCCATATGTTTAAGCATGTAGTGTATAAAAAATAATTTTGTATGAGCATTACCGTCTCACTCAACTGCAGATGTGCATTAAAAAAAACCAAACAGGAAAAATAAAGCATGTTGGTGGAAGGAATGGAGTAGTAAGTGTGCTCTGTATTAAAAAAAAGATTAAATAAACCCATTTTAATATTCTAAATTAAATATGTACAAAAGAATTTGTAAAATAACGATGTTAATATATGATAAGTTAGCAAAAATATAAAATTAATGAATAAATATTTATTGAAAGTATAAACATTAAAACCCTTCACATAGAAAAATCCAAATAGAATATAAAAAAGATTTTAAATATTATTTATAAAATATAAACAATTATTAATTAATTCATCTACATCTTTTTTCAAAATAAATAACACTTACAAATATAGTAATATCTACGACTTTTTTTTCTTAGACTTATCTTTAAAACACAGGCATTTTTTATTTACCTATTTACTTACAAAGTTTTATAAATTCCTATGCAGGATTACGGTAATTCTAATACAGTTTTGCAAGTTAAGCGATAACTAATATTTTATAAACAAAATATTTTTAGATTAAGTTAACTAGTGCAGCGAGACGTTCGGTAAAGTACAGTTTTTCAACGATTCAAAAAAACAACAACAAAGCATTTGAAAATCATTTGCTTTTATTCAGTAAGAATTTTAAATACTTAATTTATTTGAAAACCTTAATTATTTTTTAAAAAATCAGGTAGGCATATACATAGAAACGATTTTAAATAACTCTTTATACAATATTATATATGCATTATTTAATAATTATACAAAAAAAAAAACCCACCATCATTAAAATGTGTTTTACACATAATTAAACCGCTTTACGGCTTAGCATTTAATTTGTCACGGAAAGAAAATTAAGATCATTTATTTTTAAATCAAAGCATGTATTTGTATAATATATTAAAATTGGATTTTTTGATTAATTTTAAACACTGTTAATCTACATAATATTTATCTGCAATTATATGTGTATGTTTGTTAATATGTATAAGCTTGTTAAATTAGGTCATGTGACATCTGACTTGATTTTTTTTTTTTTTTTGTAAGTGTATGTTTGTGTTAGAAGTATAAAGAAGAAAAGATATCATTTGCGGAATGCATTCATTTTTCAAGAGATTAGAAAGCATAAGAATAAGAAATTAAATTAAATTTGATTAAACTAATTTATGATATATATATTATCAACATCCTTATACTCATCGAATCCAAATTTATATTTTCATTTCAACATTTTGACATTACCTATTATAAGAAGTTTATTTTTATAGACCTGCTTATACTATTCCACATTCCATCTATTCACCAATTCCTTACATGGTTGATCTTTTTTATTATTAATTTATTTTTCCTGATATCAAAATTTTAATTTTTTCATTATTATTTATTTAAGATATGTATCAATAAACATAAGTTTAATTGGAAAAATACACGAATATATGGACAGAGAGAAAAATGTAAAACGAATAAAACTCTAAAAAGCTGCTATTTATTTTAGAGATAATATATAAACCAAAACTTCAAACACAACTTTGTAACTTACTGAAAGAAAGAGTACCTGCAATTCATAAAAGCCCATTATAATCATTAAAAACATACTTAATCTAACAACAAAGTAAGATTTATCTTATAACGATACTATTAAAGAGCTTTTGGAATAACACATGGAAGAATTAAATAATGAAAAACTAATGCAATTGGATGAAAGAAATGAAAATAATGAAAAAAAGTAAATTGGAAAATATGTAGAGAAGAACCTGGAAAATCAAAAACTAGTCAAGCATTGTTAGCCGAGAGGCACATATGGGGAAAAAAAATCAAAAAACTGAAAGAATTGCTTTTTATTTTTATTATGAAGACACAAATAGCATTTTCCAAGGATTTGTTCCTGACTTAAAATTCAGCTTCAAGTGAAAAATATCTTCAGTTAAGGTATTTTTATCTTATAAGATATTATAAAAAGAAAAAAAATTAAAGAAATAAGTCAATTATCCATTCTGAACTTTTTCTCTAGAGAGCCTCAGCTATTACAATCAGTTGTACTTTCTTTTAAAAAAACTCCAATGATCATCAAAATATTTAGAAGACAACAATGGACTCTTAGAATAAACAATTGATATAAGGTGATTCAGAAAACTCAATGCAAAATCAATGAGAAATAAATCACATGATTTTGAAGACCTGAAAAGAACCACTTTAAATTAAGTAGGGTTTTTTTTCTTTTTAGTCTTAAGTTGCAAGTGAATTCATACCTGCCCAACACACTCATAGTATACTTTATGCATAGTATACTTTATGCACAATGTATGCATATGCAACACACTGGTGTTTTTTAATTATTATATATATTTGATTAATCTGTTTGTTAATAATATTCACAATGTGTAATATTTATTTACATCAATAAACTAAACTTTTTGCTAAGAAAATCATTATTATTGATTGCTCTTTAAATAACATTTTTGATTTATGAGGATCTTTGAAAACCAACTACTATTAAAATGCTGAATTCAGGTTTTAATTTTCATATTTATATTTGTCATTTTTAATTATGGTTTTTTTAACTTTATTATTGCTTCTTTGTCAATCTAAAACAAATGATTGTGTCAATAAAGAATCAATTATGCAACATTTACACTGGCTCTAATATATGATTATAAAAGTACCCATGTTATGAAGTAAGAATCAGATTGAAATATTACTCTTATCTTATGAGTATATGGTATTTTTAATAGGAATATTTTTATAATTCTTGAATGTCAATGATAAAATTGCTATATTATACAATTCATTCAGAATATAGCACAGAATACTATATAGGCTATTTCAAATATTTTAAACTATTTGCCAGTTCATATTCAGCATAAATTTACAATATTTAATTTTGTGGATTAAATTTAAAAAAATATTTTCACAGAAAAAATATCATACAGACTATTAATGACTATTGGTGAACTATTGTTAAACTGTATTTAAAAAACATAGCATAACTTTTTAATACTATATGAAGATTATTAACAAAAATCTTTCTCCTCATGCTTATAGGAGACAAAGATGTTACTACGTGAGAAAATGTTGATAACGTAGAATTTTGGAACTTGCAGTTGCATAACTTTCAATGATCAGTTAGAATAAATTAATGAAATCTTTGTTAATAAATGCTATTTTTAAAATCTAAATGAACAATTATAAAGTCATCATAAAGCTATGAAATTCTGTTTTAAAATTTAAAAATACACTTGTATTTATTAAATCATCACAAAAATTAAATATTATGGTATTTCACAGATTATAACAATCATAGTGTTTTTTTTCTATTATTATTTCAAATTTCTTAACTTGGACTTGAAAAATTGAAACAAATTGTAAAAAAATTAAGTATAAACATGAATATATTTCTTTTTTAATAAGTACTATATATATATATATTGTAAAAATAATCATAAAAATTTAAATCAATTACAAAATAATGGATCTCCCCCATCATTGTTATTTCATTTGTAGTTTTTCTCTGAAGTCTACTCTTTGGGCTGCTAACAATTTTAGATATTTTTAAAAAAATTAATAAACCAATATTTATTTTATTTCCAACTATTATCCTTAAATGAATGTAAAATAATACTAAAGACATCTTCTAAAGAATAATTTAAAGCTAAAACACTACACTGCTATCACAATATTCTGTTTGTCAGTAAATTAAATAATTACTAAACATCACATGATCACCATACAGTAGTGCCACCCTGTGCTAACCAAAGTAATCACAAGACTTCTGGCATCTATTGATTACTCTGGTTAGCACAGGGTGGCACTACTGTATGGAGAGTTTTGCCTTTGTTTAAATTAAATAATGTTAATTCTCAGGCAAATCAAAGTAAAAAGACTTGCAAATCTACATTATGAATTAGTTATTTAATTATTTCTTTATATTTTCACATAAAGATAATTTATTTATTGAAAATATATAAATAAATATTTTATTCTAATATAAATAATTTGAAAAAGTGTACAACTAATTTTAAAATAACGAGCTAAACATTGATAGTTAAAATCAGAACAATGCAACTTTTAAAATAAAAAAATAAATAAAAATGATTTATTTATTTATAAATAATAAATAATGCACATTTTTCTTTTGATCACGTTATGGGTAAAAAGTCTAAAATATATATTATTTCAACCATAAAATGTTTTATTCTAATACATTGCTATTTTTTTATTTCTAAAAAAAAAGTGTTTATTTTTTTTTAATGCCAAACTAATTATATTGTTATATATTGTATATAAATAAATATTTATTTTTTAATGTATAGAGATTTTTTTTATAATGATAAAATAATTTGCAATTGGTATCCAGAAGTTTATTATTGATGATGAATAATGTCGTTAGTAGGAATTCTTAATACAAAGTTGTTTTTTTGAGAAAAAAATTTTTTTTTCTGTGAACAAATATCCAACTTTCTTATGTATAGATGAATTGTTTTTTCTTATATAAATATTTGCTTTCCACATAAATAAATTTTCTGCAAAAATATTCCTAATTACAAATAATAGCCAAATCTTTATTGACAAATAGCTCATCATTGGTGCATAGGGGTAAAAACTCATAAAACAGAATATTTTAAATAGTTTAATGAAAAGGAAAAAAAATGTATAAAATATTATTTGGCCATTTGTTTGGAAGTCAACTGACATTCTAACACCAGTGTGATCAGTCAAGTTTAATAATTACATTCAATAGAGAAATTAAGATTTATTTATTTTTTACTTTTCTCAGCTTAACTGTGAATGATATTTCAACTTCACAAACTTCATTGTGTACTTCATAGCAATATGTGGTACCAAAAACTAAAATTTAATTTATAGATTAAACCACTAAACATCACATGATCACCATTCCTTATGCTTGCTCAAGCTGCAAAACTCTCCATATGGTAGTGCCACTCAGTGCAACCCAGATAGGGTTTTTGCACAAATCTTCTTGCATTCCATTGATTACTCTGGTTTGCACTGAGTGGCACTACTGTATAGAGAGTTTTGCCTGTATTTTAGATCACTGAATTAACTGAGCTATGGCCAAGAGAAGTTTGTATTTTTGGACAAGTAATGGCAAATTACATCATGTTAAACATAATACTGACATGTTTTTTTAAAAATATCACTCACCATTGGTTTAAATATCTTAGGATTGTTTTTTTAATTTAAAAAGCAATACTATATAACGAACTTCATATAGATCCCACCATCACATAGTATAAAATTTTAGACAGAGATGAAAGAAAATATGAAACAAAATAACTATAATCATTTCTTTTTTTTTTTTAATAAACATTTTTATTCTTTGTATTCATATTGATCGTCACATTACTAATTTATATTCTGTCTACTTTTCCTCCAAATTTATAAGTCTTAAAAACCTATTGTTTATTATTTTTATTACTATTTAATGATTAATCAATTTTACAAGTTCTGGTCTAATAAAATTTAATAAACCACTTCTTAATTTTGCTTACAATGATTATTTTTCTTATAATCAACAATTACATTATTAATTCTACTTTTTTTAACCCTACTACTCTTAATCTACTCCATGCTTTTATTTACAAACATATTTTTACTTTTATTATCTATTTTGAAAATTTTAGTTTTATATATTTGTATTTAGCTTCAACCTATTTTTTTTCCACATTTGATCAATATTATGTGTCATTTTGTTAACCTACAACTAAAAGTCTGCAACTACTGAAGAATTATTGACTTTAAACCCTTATTCTCTCATTGAGTGGGAAAATGAGTGAACAGAAAAGATTAAGGAAGAAAAAAGCAATAGTAATAGTAGTAGTAGTAAATTTTTAGAAAATTTATTTGATTGATAGAAAATCTATTATGTGTCTCTATGTTTAGATTTTATTAATAAGTAGATAGTTTTATAGATATTTACAAGCATTTTTGATAAATATTTACAATAATAAAAAATATTTTTACAAATAATTCATTATAGCAAATAGATTAAAAGCAAGACAAATATAGTAATTCTATAGGTTGACCTAATCAAATGATATAATAAATTGATCAAACATTACTAGAGAAATGAATATTGGTCAGAGCTTGAAATTCGTATCTAAGGAAATATTGATTATCTCGAATCAATCAATGTACAAGCTTGACAAATTTGTAAGTAAATATACAAGACAAGAAAGTCTCTTTCAGTTATGCCTTAAACTGACTGCTTTGTCTACTAACCTTTTACTGCCTTAAGATCTAAACTATTTATTCATATGTAAAAAAATCCAATTTTTATATTTGTATTCATTTAGAATATATATTGCATCAGAAAATATATATACATAGATAAGAATTTCTAATATTATTTTCTAGTATTTATTACATCATTCATTATTTAATTTAGAGCATCAAATCATTAAAGGATTGTTAATGTTTAATGCAGTAAAGGAGAACCCAAGAAAAATTGATCAGGTGATACTTAATTTAATACATAAATTTAATTTTTACAAAAAAAAAAATCAAAAACACAAGCAAATTGTTTAAAACTAAAATAAGTTAGTTGTTTTTAAATTAAATTTAAAAGTTTTAAGTCAATAACTTATCAAGAAAAAAAACAATAAATTTGTGAGTAAATAGATGTTATACTCCAATATCTGAACTATAATAAAAAGTAATTAGTTAGAAATGAGTTATATATTCTGTTTGCATTGGTATATAATGTGTATTAATTCCATCAACAAAAATTAATACAAGAAAGTGCTCATCATCATACAACAACCAGCATGGTGAATTATTGTTTTCCACCCCTGAGTTTGATATCAAAAAAACATCAACATCCTTTTTTCAATTGCTTGATATTTCTTAATTCACATATCTTGGGATTTTTTTTGAAAGTAGACAGGATTTATATGTTAATAATTTTTATATAAAGATTTATAATCATGATAGGGAAAACTAAATTATGGCCTACATTCCCAAAAAATTGTAACATCACTAGCTAAAGTAATAATTGGAAGTCAAAAATGGATATTGCTAAGAATTGTTTGAAAATGGAACTAGACTCCATTTGATTATAATCTTTTATTTAGGTGCCTACAACTGCATATTATGCTCAAGTGAAATACGATTGCATGAATTGGAAGAAATATGTATTATTAAATGAGATATTGTTGAATTTTATGAAGTTAAAAAAATATATAAAGAAACAATTGACTTAAAACGTGAGCATATATTTTACTATAAAGATACAAATACTAAAAATTCAAATAGAGTGAGATTCATTATAAACAAAAAGTAAGAAGAATAACTTTGAAAAAAAATGTTCACATATTGAACAAAGTGTCAAGAATAGTTGATGAAAGATACCAAATTCAGATAATTTAAATTAATGCTTAAATAAGTTCTGATTGTAAAGATTTTTATATGATTGTAAAATCCTTTTGAAACATTTTAAAATGGGCATAAAATACAGGAATTGGTAAATGGTTGAAAAATGAAAGTGCTATAGTTAAGTTTGACAATAGTGAAAAAATTGATAGAAGACACTTCTGGAGTATGAAGGAGAAAGCTGTATTTAATAAATTATTTCTTTGAAAAAAACTCTAAATGGAAAAGAGCATGAAATGAGCTAAATAAAGATATAGCACAATTGAATTATATTTTGACTAACAAAAAATATATATTTCAAGATTGTAAAGTTCTTAAATCTTTTAAACATTTCAGAAACACTTCAATTAATTTAAATTAGAACTTTCAGATTGTTTAAAAATATTAACAGAGTATGAAGAGATTTTATTGAAATCAATACTGATACATTATTAAGAAATGCAAGAAATATAGCTACTACAAAATCCCAGAAATTTTCCAGTAAATTTTTCATTGAGACAAGGTAATGTATATAAAAAAGAAAGAATGTAAAAAAAAAAATTAATGATACATTAAGAAAAATTGAAATCTAAAATTTTGTAAAATGGTACAAAAAGAGTTAATAAAGTTATAAGAAAATTTAATTGTGAATTGATAAGAGAAGCTAGAAAAGACAATAAAAATCTCACAAGTATAAAACATCTTGGTATTAAAAAAAATTATTTTTATAATAAAAAAATGTATATCAATAAAAAACAACAAAAAAGTTTTTACTATAGTTATTATATTATCTGAATTATCCAGCATTTGACATGAAGAAGGAAGACATGCAAATAAAATTATAAGGAAGAAACAGCTCCAGTAAATCAAAGAATTAATATTGATATTTTTAAAAAAGCAGATAAAACAATAGACAAAAACTGTTGGAAGTTATATACCAAATTACTAAATGATTGGAAGAATATGATATTTAAATAAAAGTGATAAAGAAGATATGAAAAATTACAGAGCTATTAGTTTTTTAAAGTTCTATATGAAATCTTTACTAAGATAACTCCAACTCATTACAATGAACTTTAAATTCTCATCAACCAAAAACAAACTGGATTTAAAAATGAGTTTAACAGTCAGTGAGAAGTTATAGAAAGAACTAATGAATATATGAGTTGCTATTATTTTTGGATTTGTGAATTATGAAAATATATTTGTTTTTATAAGAAAACACAGAATACTATATTTTAAAGAGTATTTATCAAAACGCAACATCACTGACAAGATTACATAGTGACAAGATTAATATTGATTAGATAAGCAACAGTATGATTCTACATCTTCAAAACTTTATACTGTAATTTTACAAGAAGTATTTTGTGAATTCAAGTGGAAAATTATGGAAGGTAAAGTAAATGGAATTTTTAAATTATCTAAATTTTACAAATGATGTAATTTTTTGCAAATAATGCTTCAGATCTTCAGGAAATGTTGGAAGTGTCATTAGATGAAAGTAAAAATATATGACTAGAGTTATTCAGTAAATTTTCTCATAATAAGAAAATAAAGATTAATAATTATGAATTAGAAGAAGTTAATAACTATGTAAACATAATGGATAAAATTAATCATAGAATTGAACTTGGCTAAAATGTTTTTGATAGAAATAATAATATTAAAATAAATATATTAAAATGTTTGAAAACAACATTTTTTTAATAGGTGTATGTTATCTTAACTTATGAATCTACAACTTGAATAATTAACAAATGATCAATACATAGATTTCAGATCATTCAATGAAAAATAAAGGTTTAGGAGTTTACAAAAAGAAATCAAACTGAAATATATTAGTGAGAGAACAAACACTATCATTAATGGGATAATATGTTGGATTATTTTTATCATCTATCATTAATTGTTGAATGTCTACAAAATTTTAAATTTTATTTAAACTTTTCCAAATACAAACAATTATTAGTAATAACACAATAAAGTTGAACATTTTTTAGACATTCAACATTTAATGACAGATGATGGAGATAGTTGAATATATATATAATCACATCTAAAATACTATCATCACAAATATTCAGTCAATCACTAGGTGTCACTGTTATTATTGAAAGAATTAAAATACCAAATTGGAGCTAAGATGAACACATTGCTTAAAATATGTGGCAAATAGATGGACAGTTCAAGTTTTAAATTGTATCCCTTTTGCTAAAGAATATGAAAGACCTAAAAAGAGATCACACATGAGATGAATGATATAAAATATGAAACATTGTTGGTTTGTTGTGGAGAAGAGAGGCTAAGAATCACAGAAACATATTCATGCTGTAGTAGCTTGATAATGATTGAAAATAATAATGATGCTGTAAAAATGTCAGACATAAAAAAGTGAATGGTTTATTGCTCAGGGTCTATAAGTAGTTCAAGATAAAAGTGACAGAGTTAGGAAGCTTCATGAACTTTGAGCTCCAAGGTTTGCTACTTTACCCCTGCAATAAAACATGATTAATAAAGTCAGAGCTACTGTATTTTTTATTAGTAAAAAATCTAATTACTGTTAATCAAGCACTTGAGACATTCCACAGCAATATCTGCTACTACATTTCACAATTATTTATTCATAAGTAATAAAAATGAAGAAATACCATATATGAAAGAAAATATCAAATATATCATCACAAGTTAAAATGTTCTGCATATTTTAGTATAATGATAGAGTGGCAGATTTTAGGATCCCATTTCCATGGATTGTATCTTAAGTTCATCACTTCTGAATCCCAAACTTTATATGAACTTCTGAGCAGCAAATCATTTAATTTTCTTATAATATGGTGCACCTATTTCAGTTAAATATTGACATGTTTCCATTTTATTTTATTTACCTATGTTGTCAGCACATTAAAATTCAACATCAACAGTTCTTAACCAATCAAGAATGACTCCTCCAAGTTATGTAGAGCAAAGAGACCAACAGGGGTCTGATAAAGCACTCCTTGTAGATATGTACTATAATTTGTAGTCTTACACATAATTTGGAGAGTCATAAATCCCCACTTATACTACATATAATGGTATCTATCCTGGTCTGTTCTGATTCTGTTAACCTTTCACCACAGTTTTTTTGGAAGGGAGAAATCAGATACTGAGAGAGTAGAGTCACCTATTAGAGTAAGATTATTTATATTGGAGTTTTCTGGTCATGTGTTCACATTCTGTTGATATCCAGTGTGAAGGGCTGCTGAGAATTACCAGTAAGCCAAAAAGCAATATTTTTAAGTTGTGATTTCAGAAATGTCTATGTCTTTATCAGCTGTACTAAGTTCAAACAATAATCTTCAATCCCAAATTAAAAAAAAAGAATATATATATATAGCAAACCTTTATTACTTTATAATCAAGTAAAGGAGAAAAATTCACCTATTTTGTTTAAACTTAAAAAAAACTAAACAAAAAAAAAAAAAGTTGCTTAAATAAATTAAAAAAAATATAGTAATGTTTTTTTATATATATTATTTTTCATTTTTATTTAGAATTAATATTAATTTATTTTGTTGTTATTATTATTTTTGTACTTCTTATTTTTATTATTATTAACTAATTTTGTAATATTTTAAAAATTAAAAAAAAAAAAAAGAATTATTTTTATAATGGTAGATCTGCTAATCTGTTTATGATTTAAATGTTTAAGTTGTCTTTTTTGTTGATTTAATGACGAACTAAACATTCTGGAATTGAAGCTAATGTATTTATTACTTCTGGTCCTCAAACTTCACAAAGTTCCCCACTTTTTTTTCTTATGAGAATATTCCAAAACACAAAGTTAACTGTTTTATTCAAATTATAACTTTTTGTTATAATTTTGATTTTGCATTCGTTCATAGTCAAAAATTTTCAGTTTATTTTTTAAATATATTTTCAAGGTACTTTGGAAATACCATAACACTTTACTAAGTCCAGTTTTACCCACCAGTTTATATTTTAAAGATATTAATTATCAGTCTTTTTATTTCATGATTTGCTATATTTTTAGATTCACTAAATTATAATAAAAACAATAAAATCAGAATGAAAAAAGCAGTCAGCAAAAATAACAATTAAAAAAATAATAAGTAGTTAAAATCAATTTCTTTGTAATTAACCTATCAAAATCATAACAGTCTTCAATTCACTTTGCCTAAATAAAAATGAATCTAATTAAAACTAAATATGGACATCACTTTAAAAGATAAAGTTAAGATTTTTAATTTCCATATCTATATAAAAGATTTTGATTAATTGTAGAATAAAATTTGAAAACCGAAAAGCTTTTGTTCAATTTTACCTATTTTTAATTTTGTTATAGCACACATGTTCCTCTAAACAATACAGACACATAAATTATACATATTTATAATAGCATTTGAAGTAAATAAAATGTTTAAAAGTAAATTTGCAATTTAACTAACACGTTTTAAATTAAGCAGAATTAATAGTTTTTGTTATAAAGTAAGTCATTATCTATCTATCTATCTATCTATCTATCTATCTATCTATCTATCTATCTATCTATCTATCTATCTATCTATCTATCTATCTATCTATCTGTCTGTCTGTCTGTCTGTCTGTCTGTCTGTCTGTCTGTCTGTCTATCTATCTATCTATCTATCTATCTATCTATCTATCTATCTATCTGTCTGTCTGTCTGCATGTTTATCTGTCTGCGTGTCTGTCTATCACATTTGTCTGTTCATCTGTCTGTCTATCTATCAATCTATTTATCTATCAATCTATTATCTATCTGTCTATCTATCTGCATGCTCATCATCTGTTCATCTATTCTTTTATCAATCTACCTATCTATCTATTGATCTATCTATCTATTTATCTATCTGTCTGCCCATTTATATATATGTCCACCTGTCTGCCTATCTATCTGCTTGTTTGTCATTTATCCACCTATTCTTTTTTTTATCTATCTATCTATTTACTAATATGTACTTAGCTAGCTAGCTACGCCTATTTATTTATCTATCTATCTGTGCAATTGTCTGTCTACCCATCTTTTCATCCACATGTATATCTGTATTTATCTATTTATAATATATATATATATATATATATATATAAATATATATATATAGATAAATACAGATATACATGTTGGTATATATATATATATATATATATATACCAATCAATCAAGCATCCACTCTATCCATCCATTCATATATTTATATAATAGAATGATGCATTGGTATTAATGTTCATTAATAATATTAAATATTTCCATTATAGGTACTACTTCAATTTTTTCAAGGCTAGCACATTTTTAGTATGGTGCATCATTATCATGACATTTTTTTAGTATTTTAATTGAAATGACTCAAATAAGTAATGGTTACAATAAATAATATATATAATATTGGGATTGTCTAAGTGTTGACAAACTTTTAATGATTACTCACAAACTCATTTAGCTTTGAACATTATTACACTTATTATTTAAGTAATGGTGCAATTTATAAATTATAATTGCAGTTTGTAATGTTATAATTGACTATTTATTAGTCTGCATTCAGAACAGATTATATTTTCCTATTTAAAGAGGTTTATTTAAACTTCTTTATATCAATAATTTCAATCTCTGTGGTCAAATTGCAATCTTTGGTGTCTACATAAAGATGAGATTCCACCTTTATTGTTAAAAGGAGGTTGCCTTGACGACAGTTTAAAATTGTTGATTGTTATTGATATTGGGATTGTCTAAGTGTTAACTGGCTTTTAATGATATATATATAAGAAAATGATGATGACAATCAAGAAATAATAATTTTAAAAAATATTATAGTTACTGAATTATTTTTATACAGTATATTTATCTGCAGCTTAATATTTTTGTTCATATATTATCATTTTTTAAAATTTAAATTTCTTTTATATATATGTTTTAAAATTAAGGTAACAAAATAATTTATCTCCATAAGAACTCGTATATAATTGCTTACTTTTTATGTGAAATTTTGATTTATGAAGTATTTTGGAGAACTAATTAAACTCACTGTGCAAAGTAAATATGTATAACTAATATTAATACTTTTACATTTTATTACTCAGAAATATATTTATAAAAGATGAATCTTTCTTAAGGTTGGTATTATTAATCACGACTTTAACAATAATATGAAATATAGTCAGGGGGAGGAAATCCTAACTTAAATGCTGTGTGTGATATTTAATGTAATATCAATTAGTGTCAAAGATATTAAATATCACAGTGCATTGAACCTTGAAGACAAAGTCATTAGTTAAGGAAATGTCATGTTACCATCAGATTATTATTGCATTCAATCACTGAAGGTAATAATGTGTTATTATTTGTTGCTTTTTTAACACAACTTATTATAGTCTTTGCCATTTATCTGCTAGAAATTATCTGCAACAACAATCTAGGATCATATATTCAGAATCATATAGTTCATTTTAATAAACTTTCTTAGAATAAAGGCTATTGTTTTCTTATAGTGCATCAAAGCTATAATTTATATATAGATGTGTGTGTGTGTAGGATTTAAGTAGAAATCTTGAAATGTCTATTTTTATTGCTTGAGTGGTTATTTAATAATTTGAATTTTTTTTTCCATTCTAAAAATCTACATCGATAAATATCTTTGTGAAATTAAACAGACAAAATTGAATTTTTTTTGGGATTGATTATCTTGAGTTCAGGGCATTGCCTCGGGGAGTTCATCAATTAGATAAACTCCATCTAACATAAGCGTCAATCTGTAAGAATAAATTGTTGTTGAGTTATTGATTAAATAACGATACATACTTGTTAATAAAAATATTAAAAATTCTGCAAATATTGCAACTTTAACATTATCTTCTGAATCAATTTAATAACTTGAATATTTATATATCATAATTATTTTAAAATTAATGAGACTAATTATTGTTTTGTCAATATTAATGAATGTTTTAATCATCATTGGTTCTGCATTAATTGATTTACTCAAAAATGAAACGTTAGCATTTTCAGTATTATCGACATAAGTTTGCTACCAATTTATAGATTTTATCTTTTCTAATAATTTTCTGATTAAAAATTTACAAAACCCTTCATTTTTTATAGTTTATAAATTCACCTAAATATCAAGAAAACTGTTTTTCTATAAAAGTTATGTGAAATATTAGAATATCCATCAAAGAAGAATAGCAGATAAAATAATATTGTCAGGCATTTAATTTTGAATGATTGTCTTTTTTTTTTTTTTGTAGCTTAATATTTTGAATTATCTTGAGAGAGCAAATTTCTGTTTTATTTTCAAAAGTTAAAGATTTTCTGGATTGCTTACAAATGGAATAAATATAAACCTCAGTTTGATCAAATGAATGCAATTATTATTTCATATTCAAGTGTCATCTGACTTCCTGAGCAAGTAACACTATAACGTATAAATATGAAAACCGTACAGTATATACACACCATTTATATATATTTAAAGCTATGACTATTATAATTTTATTAAGATTTTAAGACAAACTAAAATGATAATGCACATATTTTTGTTTCAAAAATTTATCTTCTCATCAGCTATGTTAACACAGACTCATTTTCATAAATTTAATAATAATCATGTTTAGATATGGTATGTTCTGTCTTGATGAGATATAATTGGAAAAGAATAGAAACAATATAGGATTTTGAGACATTAAGAAATAAGGTGATATGATAAGTTGACGGAATGCAGATTTTATTCCTTTTTGTAAACTATTTGATCTTCTATTCTCACTTTAAAGGATTCATGAAAAAAATTGAAAGATGTAGATCTCATAAAGTAAACCAATTAATACAATAAATATTTCATTCCATTGAGCATCAGTGGAATCATAATGAACCTATGATAATAACAAGTTAAATAATTAAGCATTTTTATAACTTCTTATTAATGGGTATGAATATCATATCTTATGACTTCCTATCTTATAATAAGCATATAATGCAAAATAAGATAACTAAAGTGTTTATCTTTAAGGACAAATATTTTCATATATAAATATTTTCATAATCAACTCTCACCGATATAAAGATAGATATTTAGATTCATGTATTAATCCTCAAGAAGGAACTCTATGTCCACTAAGTTTTAACATTCAGCTAATCTTTTCATTATTACACATTTACGAAAACAATTCTATAATAGTAATAATCAGCCATTAAGCTAATGCACATGTGTTTTGTGGATGTTTAACTATAAATAAATACTCTCACTTCCAAACACAAGATAAAGTCTTTGTGAAAAGATAGAATGAATCCATCTCATCTATCCTTTCAATCCAAACATTTATGTATGGATAAATCTTAAGCATTTAGGAATGAGAGCATGAAGATGTTAAGCGATCACTTTAAATTACTTTTACTATACTTGAAAGAATTATTCTAAAAAAAAATTAATATTCAAAACAAATAATTTTATTTATAGCTTTAAACAAATTAAAAAAGCATATGCTACACTTGAAAGAGAAGCTATACCGATTCCAAAAATTGTTATGCGCTAAGCGCTTTCGAGGCCATTTGCCTCATATTATTATAGCTTTAAATTAATAATAAGTAATAAACTGCAACAAAACAATTACAATTCTCTGGATCTGAATTTCTTTTTTTCATTTTCTTCCTTATTGTAATTTGATAACTCAACTTTTAATATATTATTATGGCTAGGGATTTTCTAAACGATTTAAGACGTAATCCTAGTATTACTCAAAAGTTACAAGGTTTAAACATTAATGGAAGAATATGAAAGTGATCTCTGATATTGGAAGTTTTGTTACTTAAATGTTTTTAAATACTTAATAGATTTTAAATTTATTACTCCTGATAACCCTACAAGCCCTGTGTCATTTAGTGAGTGGAATGTCAGATCCTGCAATAACCAATTACAGTTTTGGTACTTCTGGTGCTCTAACTTCTTATGAACTACTGAACAAAAAAGTCACATGATTATTTATATATTAGCCTATACAATGAATTTGTATTTGGACATCAAGTTTGTATAGTAATTATTTGTTTTAAACATTGATATGTATATCATCACACATATTAGAAGCCATACATACATGTTGAATGGGAATTAATGTAGCAGCTAAATTAACAAAGATGAGATTTTAGAAATATAAACAAATATGAAATATGATCATAAACCCTTTATAAAGTTTATAAAAATATACCATTTTCATCTGATGAAATAAATATCGCTTACTGAAAGCATATATCATTTTTATTCTTTTCTTGAACCTTATTTTTCTTGCAGAACAGACTTTAAATGTAAAATTTGTCAGGAGTTACGATATAGAATATTTGGATACTTCTTTATGGGTTTATAGCTTGATGATACGGCATCAATAATGTTTCATTTAACAATACATTTCAAGATATAATAAAATATAAATGGGAGAGCTTTCTTATGCATCAGTATCTCCAAAAGCTAACTATTGCTTTGTAGGAACTACTATTCCTTAAAAAAATTTCAATCAGTAAAATCATGTTGTTTTTTATTAAAAGAAATGTATTATTTGGTACAAACCTACATTTTGCCAATACATGCTATGACAGTATAATATAAATTGTTTATTTTGTTACACTACAGTTTCAGATGTAAATCATTCAGCTTTAACATATATACTTTTATGTATGTAGTTGCTTCCCCAGCAGTTCAATTTTGTAGATTTAGCGATCATCTTATTTATTTGAAGTTTCCCCATGTGGCATTTGCCAAATAATCTGGAGCCAATAAATTATCTCTTTGTTTGATTTTTTTTATGATTTTCTTTAGTTCCATTTCCTGTGGATCTCTCAATTTCCCAATAGTGATTTTACATTGTATGCACCATAATGTGAAGTACATGAAGATTGTAAGCCTTATTTCTGCATAAACAGCTTGTTTAATGCAATGTTTAATGAGTATAAATTGCCCAAATGGGTTGTTTGTCCACCTTGTGAAGGGTGTTCTATGGTAATTTAATTTATTACATCTATTTTATAGGATAAAACATGCAAAGATGTTTATTCTTTCAATGCATCTTTTATTATTTGTGATAATGAAAAAGAATATCCTGTCCCATTCATTTACTTTAAATATGACTGGTACTACTGTTTCACATCGATATACAAAATATCAACTTTGTATTAACTTTAAACTGCTACTAATAATATTTTTAAGATATATTCAAATAATATTCACTTTACTAGTACAGAAATTGTATGTAATTTAACTAGAAAAAAATTTAAACTCTAATATGCTTTAGATTGACACACATAAATGAATTTAGGTATAAAAGATAAGATGGTTGCTCTTATCTTTTCAAAAGTCTAGCTTGTGCTTTGGTTTGAGAGTATCCTCAGTACTCAACAAGACATCATCGAGCTATTATAACAACATTACAGCACATGTACTTAGGGTGTAAATCCCTTCTATTTTAAAAAATGAAGATATATTCATATCTATTTTTTGAATATATTTATTGAAAATATTTAAAGTCAGCATAAACTTGTTTACACAAAGGCAAAATTCTCCATACTGTAGTGCCACTCAGTGCATAAAGAATGGTGATTATGTGATGTTTAGTGGTGTAAACTTGTTTATAAGCTATAAGCTTTATTTAAGTTATAACAATAAACCATAAAAAAATTTATTAATATTTTATTGCTTGCTTGTCTAAAATGTTTTCAAAAAATTAATAAAATGTTTTACTTTTTAAACATTTTAAGAATGCAAATAGATTTCAGATATCTTTTAAGTGTTGTATTGCAGCAACTATATACTGCATAATTTTTACACCATTTATTAATTAGATTTGAAATTAAATTTAGAATTAAAATATGTTCACATGTGAACTTTATGCATAATTTAATATATAAAGATACAATAGATTAAATTACGTAATAAATGGTTAAATGTACTTAATAATCATAACATACTCAAGCTCATCATCTTTATTAATTAATTTTCAGAAAAGCACTTACATCTGTCTTTGAAGTCTTTTCTTTCATGATTTATGGGAATTATATTTTATGTATAATCAGCAAATTCATATCATCAATAAAAAAGACTCCAGAACCCCTCTTTCCAAAAAATGATGCTTATAACCTCCTCACTTCTCATTAGTATGCAAATTCACCCTTAAATATTTATTTTGATCTCAATCCAATTTATTATTCAACACTTACCTTATTTATGGATAGCAATTCCCTCCTCTTTTATTATGGTATGATTCTGATATTATATGATATTAAAAGTACTTGACTTCAAATAAATTCTTTTGTATTTCAAATTCAAACCTTTTTTAGTTATTAAATGTTTTAAGTCGTTTATTCAGTAATTCAGTTGAATTATTTTTATATAACAATTATTGGATATATTTTATTTCTTAGAAATATTGAATACTAAGCATTATTTATTTATCCATAACAACTAATATTAGACATACCTTAAAATCAATCTTGTGGATATTTAATTCAGTTATTCTTTTAGTTTCTTTATAATCATAGCATTTAATGCTCAATTAGGAACAATCATTTTTGAGAATATTTAATATCAGAATTCTTAAAAATCAAATTGACATATTTTTTTTTCATATTCATAAGAAGATGAACTTCTCTTTCAAAAATACCAGTAAACATCACATGATCACCATTTCTTATGCTTGCTTGTGATTGTTATTAAAACAGGCAAACTCTCCATACAGACACTAAATGAGGATTTTATGCACAAGCCTTTTGGCATCCATTGATTACTCTGGCTTGCGCTGAGTGGTAATACTGTATGGAGAGTTTTGCCTGTTTTAAAAATAACAGTAAATGAAAATATATTAAAAAGCAAACCTAAAAATTCAAATTTATATTTTTATAAAATTGGATCATAAATAGTGCTAATGTTAATATTAATGTTGTATGCTTTTCCCAATTTTTCTTATCTGATTTATATATCAGTAAAATCCTATTTTCCCAAGTACAAAATTTTCACAGTAGGTTTGGAAAATATACAGGTATCTTGAAACATTATTTTTTTAAATAGTGAGTAAATTTTAACAAAGATTTTTGTTATCTTAGCACTATGTAAATAATTTAAATGAGAATACATAGATGTCCACACATATTCACACATATATTTTCCACATACTTTAAGTTCAGAGCTAATTTTGGAATCACAAGAATTCTGATGACTGTGGTCAAAAGAAACTACACATACTTAATCTAGTCTAGCATTAAATAACTTTACTGGAATAAGTTAAAATAATGATTAATACATAAATTAATGAGAAATAAAAATAATAAAAAAAAGAAAGTTTTGTAAAATACTCTATATTTTAGATCATTCTGATTTTGCTATATACAAATATCAGGAAATATTTCAGTAGATAAAATTTGCAGAAATATATAAATTAATTTACGCAATACATTGTGTGATAATACAAAATATTCCAGTTATTAATAAGCTAATAATTATTATTTTATTTGAATCAAAATATAAATGACTCAATATTAAAAATATGTATAATAAGTGCATATTCTAATATAAAATATTTAAATTAGTAATTAACTTGCATTTTAAATTATTTTTAATAAACTGGGAGTTTCATCTATTGTAAACAACATTTGGCAATTCCATTATATATTTTTTAACTCCAAAAGAAATCTTTTATTAATAACATTATAAAATTATAAGAAAATATACCTAGAGTTTCTATTCTCTGGAGAGTTTTATCCTGTTCTGAGATTTATTTTGATTAGTTGCTTTTTACTTTGATTAGACACTTTTGTTTCAGTTAATTTATTTAATAATTTTTTATCTCCAATTTTTCTTTAAAAAAAATCTGAAGTGAAAATAAGTCCATTAAAATAGATTTTTTATTAATGAAAGAATTCATGTTTGAAATAATGTCAATTTTAATATACAAATTACTTACTAGCTAATTTCTTTTATATGTGCTTCATATATTTGTGAAATGGATCTCATATATGTTCTGTATCAATACAACTGATAGTTGATTTCTTTTTAACTGTGCAACAATGAATATACAAGTAGCTGGATTTCAATGTAGATTGCTGGTATAACGTGTACTAGTTAACTGATAAATAAGATAAATGCTGGAAGTCCACAACTCAGTCCAGCTTATAATATCTGAACTTACCAGCTAGTAAGCAAGATCAAGTGCACATATATGAGCTTTAAAACATCACAAATAATCCCATCTTCTAATTCTCCAGCAGTTCAAACTTAATCGGCATGAAAACTAGCTGCAAATTGTTTTTTTAAATCTAATTTTCTATGTAATCTAATATGTGGTGAAGGATTTTCCCCCAAGTAATGCTTTCTCCTTTTATATTTAGAAATATTCATCTCTAATAGATCTCTTATTCTATTCACCAGAGTTAACTCTTCTTTGCAGCCAGTTCATTTCTCAGATCACCTAGCACTCAACATTCAGACTGATATTAATATTTACACTCGACCTACTCTTCATTATTGCCCAAGGCTTCATCATCAAAGGCTGTAATTTTGGAAATTGACATTTACTTTAGGAAGATTAACATTCCTCCCCTTCAACCTCTTGAATCTTTGTTCTCATTTATTAACATCATCCAAACAATCATTAAGAACTATGCTAGTAAAAACAAATCACCTAAATCCTTAATAAACAACTTGAGGCCATTAACTTAAAAATTAAATCCACTTTGAATGATCCTATTTCTTTATCATTTATTATGGCCCTTAAGCAGCAATACAAGCATACCCAATCTGTTTTGGCTGAATACCTATTTGTCAAAAAAGCAACAATCTTACTGGCTGAACCCCATAATTGGTCAAAAGGCTACATTCATTGAACTTTTTTCCATAAAAATAAAAAAAATGGTTCACTCTTCAATTATTATTAATGAAAATTTCTGCACAGACCTCAATATGATTCCCAGCCTCCTCTTCCATCATTTTAAGTCAAAGTTTCAGGTCCTTAGCTATTCTATACTTCCAACATATGTCTTTGGTACCAATCATATTAATCATGGCATCACAAAGTCTAACATCATAATGAAGTTAAAATCTCTCCCTAATAGCAATCATCCTAGGCCACATGCCATTCCCAAAATATCTTTTTTTTGCATATTAGCAATTTTATGCTATCTGTTATCATGAATTTATTTAACTTTTTGTCTGAATAAATTCATCATATTGATGGACTATATCCAGTATTATTAATCACATTCCTTAAGGTGAATACACTTCCTTCTCCATTAAATAACTTTCACTCAGTCTCTATATCTTCTTTGCTTATAAAAATTATTGAATCTATTATAAAGAATAACATTTAACTTATTATATTCCCTTCAATTTCAGAATACCAATACACAAATAAGGAAGCTTTCACCTCTGATACCATCATGATGTGCAGAATTATAATTAATTATGTCAGAACTTCAAAGAAAACAGGCCTAATTGTGGTGGAAATAGATATTTCATCTGCCTTTGATTCTGTATCCATTGACTGTCTCATTGAAATTCCTATTACTCTCAATGGCGAACTTCATCAGTGAGTGCATTATTTTTCATCACCTATATCAATCTGCTGCTCCTTGAAAACAAGAAGAAACTATCTGAATTCATGTCCCAATGATTGGTAGGGCTATCCAGCATATAACCTTAATTAATAATCTTGTTGTCTTCCTCTCCTCCAAGAAATATCAACAATCATATCTCAATTCTTGAAGAATACAATACTCCTTTTAAACTCCAATTTAACCTTAATAAATCCTCGACATGGAATATACTCTCTGAAAAAAGTATTTTGTCTCTCTTTACTGCATTTTCTTGGTGTTCCTATCTATAAATCAATCAATGTCAAAAGAATGTCAATCCATAACTCTCTACTCTCACTTATTGGAAAAAATCCATTAATTCCCTGACCAAAGCATACCTGTCTCTTTATGCAAAAAAAGTCTCTTTAATCAACATTCTTCATATTTCCAAAAACCACATACTATATGTCAATCATTAGGTTCACCAATGCATTTAAGAAAAAGATAAATTCACTTTGTTCCAAATTAATTTGGAATAAAAAAGATGTGGTCATTAGTGTTAGAACACTGAATAGGCATGTCAAAGATAATGGCCTTGCTCCACACAGTTCATATCTTTTTCTTTCAGAGATCATTTAACTCAATATTTAAATTTGTATCTGTTTACCTTAATGCCATAATATTTGTTAGCATTACTCCTACTGACAAGCACCACTGAAACAAATGGCAGAATTTTTTTTTAAATCTCTTTATCAAATGTTTGGCTGCTCAACTTGACCTGAATCAACATTCCATTTCAGAGAAAATAATTTATTGTGAGGCCTATAACATGACTCATAGTACTAATCCATCTTAACCATTGTTTCTGCTTAATCTCAATAATAAACAAATTATTTCAAAATTCAAATTCTGACATCTAGAACAAAAATATTCAGAATTCCTTATTAAACTCTATCCTCTAATCACTATTTGTCACAAAGAATGGTATATGCTAACATTGAATCTCTCTGCTCATTTTGTCATAAATCAGCAGAAACAATTCATCACTTTTTATTACAATGTCCAACCCCTCTTGTATATAGAAATATCATTGAATCAATCACTAAATCACATATTTCATCAATCACTAGCCTCAAAAACTGTATCAATTATGGTCTCTTTCCCTCCATTAGAGTCACAATTTTCAATCATGTTCACCCTTTGGGTCCTGATATGTCATTTTTATTTTAACCCTACATCCAAAAAATTGCAGTTCCTGATTTATAATCAGATATCTAAAATCAAAAACAGAGATATGGTGATTGTTCCCCCTGATATCTATCATGCCATATGGAGCCTTGTTAGTTTCCCTCTCCTTTGCAAATACTAGGCTATTAACTAAAGGATATACAATGAGAATACCAATAGACACATAGTATATGTATGTATTGTGAATGTATTTCTGATATATTTATAATTATTACTATGAACATCTATATAATTCCTTCTTCTGTTTGACTATGTAATAAGATTAAATTGAAAACTCACATAAACATTGTATTATCCATGTATACTGTTAACTAATTCCCTTTTTCTCAAACTATCCAATATGTTAAACTTATATACAATTTAAAGACCTAATAAAAGTTTTCAAAAATATCTTTTATATTCTCATTGTATACTGAAACTCTGCAAAAAATGTAAACAAACATTAATTATATTAGCTATAATTTTGTTTTATGAGGGGTATCCACCCTAAAACTGGAATTTTATAGTAAAAAATTGTGTACTTATTTTAGGTGTTATAAATTGAATTCCCTTTAAAGTCTATCCATTTAATGCAATGCACTGGTTTAAATGTGTTTATCATCTTTCAATGCAATCCTAAAAGTTATACAAAGTGATGCCTTTTAATGCTTCCATTATTATTTTTACCACTTCCAGTCTGCAAATCTTTTCCTTTTGAGGCATTTTTTCATTCAAGGAAATAAAAAGGAATCACATATGGTAAAATCAGGTGAATATGGCTGATGGATAAGTTGAGTCATGCTATTTTTGATTAAAAGTTGTTTCATATTCAAAGCTTTCTGTGCTGGTGCATTGTTGTGGTAAACATTATTCCCCATCTTGCCACAAATCAAATCATTTCCATTTTATTACATCCCACAGAAGTTTCATAACTTGTAAATAAAATGTTTGGTGATTCCTATTAAATTTTGAGTGACCAATGGCATTTGCATAAAAAACATTACCATCATCTTAATTGTGAACTTTACTCATTATGCTTTTGGGGGACATGGTGAATTTGAATTCTTCCATTAAACCACTTGGTAGACGTGTCTTTTTCAGATTAGTTTGCTTGTAAACTGCTTTAAGCATTAAAACTATTTCTCCTGCTAATTTCTCTAACAAAAAATGGAATTTCACATTTTTCCAACTTTTCAGCCATCACAACAATCAATGAATAAACAAGATGCTTAACAAAAAATATACTATGCAGGACCACAATTTCACTTGATAATGCCAGTCAGTGATGTGATGGATGGAGGGGTCCATAAAAGAGGCATCTAGCAATGGAAGTATACACTACAAAAAACTGCTATCAGAGAATGATTGTCAATTTTTGGATACTGTTTTATATATAAATATTTACTATATCAATTTATTTTATAAATAATTTATACTTTAACTTACAATATATGCTTATTTTTATAGCACTTCAATTTTTTATGACAATAATTATACAATAAACAAAAATTAATCATTTACTTTGCTTATTAGCTTTCTTTGCTTTTTAATTCCTTGTTTAAAAGCTGGTCAGTTTTCCATTTAGCAATTCAATGTTATTTTTTAAAAAAAATAATTATAGATTGATTATAAATTACATAAAGTTATTGAACTAAGAAAGAAAAACAGACAGATCAATACAAGTAGGTTTATTAATTTATAATTTTTTTTAAATTTTATTTGTGAATATTTGTTATAAAAAGTTAAAAATCACTTATGAAACTTTGTTTAGAAAATAGTTGTTGAAATAATAGATATTTAGACAAATAATATTCTAATTGTATCACATTTTTAAGTATATTTACAGTCAGTACATTAACCCTCCTCTGATCAACTAAGATTAACCTGGGATCATTATCCTCTAGGCCAAAAAAGATAATTATCAATTTACCATCTAGTACTGTATGGTTAGTTGGTTTATATATAGATTTACACTGTTTAGAAAAAATTCTATTTGCAACTTGAAAATTTTTAAACCTCACTTTTATCCCAGTATTGAATCTTATATCACTAACCTTACTGGATCACATTTGTAACCTATGTATGAATCTATATTTGATGATGGGTGTAGAGAATGATGCACTAATCTCATTGGATTATGAACATAACACATAGCTGCATAAAATTCATTGTTATGAGAATGGGGAAAAGTTTATATAATTTATTACCATTTAGAAAAAATATGTTTATAATGCTATTTTAAAAAAATAATTTGCAAATTATTTTAACTACAAGATTTATGTAGTTTGTTAGTTTCAATTCAGAATAAATGTATGTGATCGAATGAATGCTTGATAATAAAGAATATCCATCTATGTGTGGGTGTACACAAATATATCTTGGAGTATTTTATTAAAAAATATAATATAAAAGAATTTTTTTAAAAAGATTTGATTAATATTTAGTTGAATAAGAACAAATTGATTATTAGAATCATCTAATTATTAAAGCAAAAATTGAAAAGTTATTAATAAAAGAAATAGATGTATCTAAAACTCTCATTTAATATACTTAATAAACAATATGAAATTATTATATTAACTAAAATCATATTAACTAAACATAACCTATAAAAAATTAATAAATCCAAAAGGATTAAAAAATTATAGTAAAATTTTTTAAATTATACTGTCATTAAACTACGAAGTAAAATCGTAATGATTAAAAAAAATCTACTTTTATTATATATATAAATGTGAAATTGCATTTAATAAACATTATATTAAAAAATGCTTATCCAAAGCATCTCTAGATTTTACTTTTACCATACATCTCATTGTAATATGATCCAATCATGTTGTTACTAGAAAGTTTCAACAATCTGAAACATAATTTTTAAAATTTATACAATTTAAAAGCTTGTTACTGTAAGTACATAAATATATTTATTTACAGAATTCACAGAAAATTTTTTTTTTTTAGAATATGGCTTATAATAAATATTGGTGCAATTGAAGATGATGATAACTATGTCACACACACACAAAAAAAAGATAGCAAGAATAAACAAATTCAGAAAAAAAAAATTTTGAGAATATTTCCGATGGGCATTTTGTAAAAATTAAAAGTATCATAATTTGACTTTGTGAAAGGAAATCAAATTAACAAATCCCATAGCAAGGGTCTAATGTATCAACATGCACTGCTACTACCTGGATTCATAACTATAATATAAAGCATCACATGATCACTATCTTATACTAGCACATAATTGTTTATAAACAAAGCAAAACTCTCCATATAGTATTGCTACCCTGTGCCAACCAGAGTAATCAATGAATTCCAGAAGGCTTGTGCATAACACTGATGATGGCCACAAGCCAGAAACTAGTCTGGGGATATTGGATGAATAGGCATTAGATAGGGTTTTATGCACAAGCCTTCTGGCATTCATTGATTACTCTGGTTGGCACAGGGTGGCAATACTATATGAAGAGTTTTGTTTTGTTTATAATATAAAGCTTAGAATTTTCTTGGTGTCAAGTGGGCATGGAATATATTTTAAGTAATTGACCATTCAACATTGGTCAGAAAATGTTTATCTAGTTTTTATTGGTCAGGGTAAAAATTCTAGATTAATCCAAGCATTAGATGAGAGTTAATGCACTGACTGTAAAAACTACTACTGGGATATAACATATTCTTTAATACTAATGGAAATAGCAGTGTATTTCAATTGTTGTTGAATTTAAAGCCCATCTTTATATATATATATGTCAAAGCGTTGACCGGAAAGCGAACCCGGGCCATCTGCTTGGAAGGCAGCTATGCTAACCGCTAGACCACCAACGCTTGACAAAAGCCCATCTTTAAAAATATTGTATTACTAATAGGAGATAAAAAATATATATGTTTAGCATTTTCCACTTATTATTTTAGTTTTAGATTTTATTTAAAAAATAAATATTTAGTTTGGTATTTAGTTAATTAGATGAACTTCATCAAAATAATTATAATAATTCACAACAAATATGAGTAGTGCCAATACTAGAATTTGATAAAGTTATATTAATTTCTACTTCAAAAATAATGCCATTTTAAAAGATTTAGTTTATTATAAATCTTCTGAGAAGTTCTACAAAGGATGAAATAAAATCTAATTTATAATTTAAATAATGCCATAACAAAATACATCAATAGACTTTGTAGGATTCCTACTATTTTCTTTCGTATCAATAAGCATCACAAACATTTATATAAGACTGATATTATTATTAAATTACTTCAATAACAATAGAAAAAAAAGATATAAGTATTTAAAGGAAGTTTGGTTTAATTTTCTTTTTATAATTATTTTATATATATATAACGCATCACAGCAAATGTTATTTAAAAATATAACTAAAAAATACTTTTATTATAGATGAGATTAAACAAAATGCTTTCATAATATATACATTATGGGACTTGTATATGTGTATTTAAATAAATATATAAAGTTAAATTGTACTAATAAATAGATAAATTCTAAATTAAAATACTTATGGTGATATTTTTAAAAAGCTATTGTAAATTTAAAAATTGTTTTTAATAATAATTTTAATTTTTTCACGTAAAAACTACCTGAGTAAATAATTTTAAAATGTGTGATTTTTTTCATGTGGCAAATGCGTTGACCGGGAAGCGAACCTGGGACAGCTGCTTGGAAGGTAGCTTTGTTAACCACTAGACCACCAACGCTTGACAAAAAATGTGTATTTACATTAAGTTTTTTTTTTTTTTCATATATCAAAGCGTCGGCCGGGAAGCGAACCCGGGATAACTGCTTGGAAGGCAGCTATGCTAACCACTAGGCCACCAAAGCTTGACTGTTTACATTAAGTTTTCTGCACAATAGCAGGTTGATTAACCAGGCAATATTTGGTAGTAGATTGTCATTGTTTTATTTTAATTTAGATATAAATTTTATAGCTACATCATAAAATCTTTTACATCAAAAGATGCATAATATTTAAAGTATTAATTA
The DNA here is from genome assembly GCA_028023455.1 of Epiperipatus broadwayi. Classification (NCBI taxonomy): domain Eukaryota; kingdom Metazoa; phylum Onychophora; class Udeonychophora; order Euonychophora; family Peripatidae; genus Epiperipatus; species Epiperipatus broadwayi. The sequence continues at coordinate 847,150 of JAQFVV010012448.1, read as the reverse complement.
ATATTAAGATAGATAATTTTTTATAGATAAAATATAAATAAAATGGATTTTGTATTGCTATTATAAATGAAAAAAATGTATTAAAAAGTAATATTCTATATAGAAAATACATATGGATATGAGTAAACACTTTTTATGTTTATTTATTTATATGATTTCTTCTTCTTAGAATAATATATTGATTGTTTTAACAGGATTTTACTAGGCATCACCTGGATTTTTGTCTGCATGGATTAATGCAGGAATAGAGTGGCCAATTCTGGAGATCAAGATCAACTGATAGCAGTTCCAGCAGTTATTTCTGGTTCTCTAAATTTTATAATCTCAGTGACAAACTTTTCGATTGTTTTTTTTTATCTAGGTATTAAGATCATCTCAGTAGCTGATTTGCAAAATACTGATAGTAGAAAATAGACTGGTTTATTTATTGTCTGATTTAGTTAATGACTACTTCAATCAGTGTAAAAGTTCAAGTCAGATTATGTAGTGAAATAGAATGGTGGATGATTTTCAGACACTTTTTTATAGGGATAATAGATTTTCAACTAAATCATATTTATCAATGGACTCTAATCATTTTAGGATTCTAATTGCTCTCAGATAGTGAGTATTATATCTGGAGAAGATTTTGGTGTTGGAAAAATTCATAAGTTCTAAACATGTAGAGTCAGGACCATTAATGATGATCATTATTTCATTGCAATAACATGTTTCTCTCTTCTCATGCCCATATTTTGTCAATTTTCTTATTAATAGTATATATTATTTCAATACTATTATGTTTTGAAACATGACTGATTTTTTTCAATTATTTTTATTTAAGTGATAAAAAAATAAACTGTAAATAACTTGTAAAGTGTTGAAGATTGAAACCTGTCAATTAAAGGGTGTAGATTTGCTATCTTAATATAAACTGAACACTGATTATATATGTGCATGGGAGATGATAATCCAGACCAACTGATGAGTGCTAGTTCAGCAATGAAATATGTATATTGGAGACCATTTATCTTTTTCACATGTAAATGTGGTCATGTACATTGGTTATATTGGATAGAGTAGATGACTTTAAAGAGCTTAAAAGACTGGGTTCAAATCCTCTTTAATTACATCTATGTTAAGTATATAAATTATACTTGTATTTCAATATTACATATTTATCTACAGTTTTATCATGGTATTCATTTCATATCAAGACATCACAAATAAAAGTAATGTTTTTAAAGAATACTTTTATCAGTTAATAAATATTCTTATGAAGAATGAGAATTTTACTACTAAGAAAAAGAATAGAAAATTGCAAAAAAAAATAATATAAAGAATAATAAAAAAAAAATCACTATATGTATTGAAAACTAAATGTCAATAGAGAAACATTTTTCTAGGAAATTTGTTGTGTGAATGTAGCTTGCCCTTGTAATCAAAAAAACTAATTGAGATTTCTTTAGTATGTGACCATATGTTAATAGTGTTATTGATATACATAAACCAAACTGCAGATTTATGTGTAATTGATTTTAAATTCAGGATTTCAAGTTTCTTTGTTAAAAGATTGTTAAAAATATTGAAAATTGGTAAACTTATTAGAATTCTGAAAATCTGTTTGTAATGTTGATTGTTAATTTCAAGAAATATTGGAGAGACAATGTTTAGTTAAGAAAATTATATAATTAAAGGAATTTGAATGACATAATGCTATTTTACATATCTCCATATTGAAATATTACTAAGTAATAAAATGCACACTAAGTGACTAGAATGGATAGCATCTAATAGATTTTATCAGCATTATTAGTTTTAATAGACTACATTGCATGTGTCAGAGCCTCTTTCACTCAAAATAGGTTGCAGGAATATTTTTGGAAGTCTACAGAATTTGAAACAAGATGAGAAATTTTTTCTTGGAATAAGCTTTCTTAATAAATTAGCAAAAAATTTATTATTTTGAATGACAATGACCTAAATTACTGTCCTATTCTCTTTCTTTTTAAGAAATTAATAATTAACTTATCTGATTAAGATATTCACAAAATCTTGACCTTTTTATGAAGATGTTATTTTTAAAAAGCAAGATTTTACAAAAAAAACATTGCAAACTCAGCCTGAACAAGAACTCTGTGGATGATTCTGAATTGTGTAAAAACATTTCAAGATTATAAATTACTTCTCAAAAGAGTTGCATGGAAGAGTGATTTAAAAAATAACACTTTTTGTAAAAGTTTCTCTTTAATTGAAAAAATTATATGTAGAAAACAGTTTCAATTGGTTTATACAGTTGTCATTCAAATAAATTCATTTGTTTTCTTCAATATGAAATTTTAAGGCTTAATCAGTTACAATTATCTAGACATAATTATTTATATAGTTTTAAAATACTGTAAATAAAAATTAATAATTAATAAAAAGGATCTGATTTTAGACAATGTAGGATGTTGAAAAATCTTCTAAATATAAAATCGAAATTGCAATAAAATTTAAAAGCAATAGTAATAAATTTCATTAAAAATATTAAATTAGAATGAAATAAGTATAACTGTCTAAAAAAGATAATATCAAATAAAATGTTCAGCATCTTAAATATCATATGTTATAAACGTTGCTGATATTACAATCAGACTAATTAAAAATATGTTAAGTAAGAATTTTGTAAATTATTTTTTTTTATTATGTATGTAAGTGGTATGATTAAAGTAATAATTTCTTTATAGATGTTACTTGCAAAAAAAATGAGCAAATAAGAGTAAATATGTCAATCAATAAAGGGAAATAACGTTACAAAAATATGAGACAACAATAAAAAATTTAGAATGTAAAAAGATTTTAATTTAACACTTATGAAATAAAAATAATATATTTGTTTCAGATAAATAGCCAATGGATTTTTTTTTTCAATATTATAAATATTTTTTTTTAAAAATATTACATCTAGGTACGAAAGATTCCAAAGCAATTAGTTTAATTTTTTGTACATATAAACTATATATAAGTTTTGAAAAGAAATACATTTAATATTACAAATGATACTTCCTTAGATTGTAAGTATGCAGTGGTGTCATTTCAGTCTTTTCATATCATATTTAGTTTCTTGTGGCTTTCTTTCACATTTGTTTATTAGTTTTTTTATTCATTTGAAAGCAAAAACTGGAATTAAAGTAATATTAATTTATTAATTAAAAAATCTCAAGATGGCAGTATCATACGACATGTCTAATATCATCAAGGTAACAAAACTATCGATTGATAATTTTCTTATTCTCAGATGTGAAGAACTCATAATAACTTTTGAAAATGCACATTCTTCTGTTTAGATTTTAAAAATGAAAATATATAATTTCTGTAATTCATTCATGTGTTTATGACTATTTTTTTGCAAAATATTTGTGAAACATTTATTAATTCATAAGAATATTTATCATCAGAGTGAGATTTTATTAAAAATATACATTTTAAAGAAAATAACTAAGGAAATGTAATAAAATAAAGTAGAAAGTTATGATTGGCTATTATACTTATAACAGTTATTTTTTGTTCTTTTAAAAATAAATATAAATGAAATTTTATTTTAAATTTTAAAACAATTTTTTTTATTCCTGTAATTTGAACAAAAATTCATTTCAGTTTTACAAATTGAATTAAAATAAATCTAATTTCATTTATTAAATATTTTTATCCGCAAATGCAAAGAAGAATAGGCCATTTTAAATATTTCAATTACTGTATTTGTAAAGTTGAAATATTTTTAAATACAACTTTCACTTATAGACTTGGATTTCTAAAAAAAATAATTTGAAATTTGGAAAAATATTGAATAGTTATTCAAATGGTTGTGAACAGCTAAAAGTTTAATTGAAAAATAATTTAAATTTAAAAAGAATAATTATTATTTCCAAAATTACTTAGAAGCATAGTGATTAAAAAATTGTACCCAACTATAAGAAATAGCAATATTATCTTATAAGAATATCTTAAATACTGATTACATTTTTCAAAAAATGATTCACTTCCAGGGCTGACAATATATATGACACATATATCATGCGTACTTATAGCTATTGAGTGCTATTTTTTTTAATTTCATATTTTAATACAATTTAATAGATATGGTATTATGCAATTAATGATAAATCTACAATTGATTCATTATATAAAAATATAATTTACTAAAACAAGTTGGATGTGCCATTAGCTAACTATTATTGAAAAATTTGTAAATAGAATTATGTTTAAAATATATTAAAGAAATTAGAAATTTAACAACAATTTCTAATAATAGTATAAGTTTTTGATAAACATATCATAATATTTTTGATAATAAAAAAGTAGTATTAATGAAAGCATTACTCTACATAATTTATTAAATATTACAAAAAGAACATTCTATAGGAATACCATTCTTAATTGTTTATATTATTCATGTTTTTGATAAATTATATATAGTCAAAAAGGAAAAAGCTCATAAAAGTAAAATAAAAAATAAATATTAATTCACTGTTATATATTCACAAAAGAAATATAGGACATAAAATTTTGTTTGAGCATACAAAGTTGTTGTTTATTTTTTCAGAAGAATGAAAAAAAAAGAGAAAACATAAAGACTGTCTTTTAATAAAGATTTATGATTTTGAAACTATTAATTCACTTAAAACTTATTTTAACATTAAAAGAATGTTAGTTGGAATTGTGAAAAAGTAGTGTAATATATATATCTATTATTTGCATTTGGAAATGCTGTCCTATCAAAAAAACTATTGATATGGGAAATTTTGACTACTAATTTACTTTTAAATTGGGGAGTTTATTGTTGATCACACTTCAATAGAAGAATGCAGGCTCTAAAATAAAGTAAATGTTTCTTAAGATGCATTTTGACTGAACTAGTCTCTTTAATTATTCCAGTTCATTATACCCTCCACTATTGTTTTCTGTATTTACTTAATGTATACTACATAGATTTACTTTATAAATACACCTGGGTCTCTTTTTACGTGGACTTTTTGAAGTTACACGATTCATGTTTCACCGGAAGTCAAATTCCAATAATGCAATATTACTTTAAATAATAAATTTTGCGCACTTACGTTATATTGAAAGTAATAGCACATTATTGGAATTCGACTTTCATCTTAGTAATTTCAATATTTTCAGTGCTTTATAATAGTAAGATTTTTTGCAATAATGAAATTAAAATCATGATTTCCACATTTTATGTATACACACATTAAATTTTACAAGATTATAATGTAAATTTGTTCAAACATTGTGTGTGTTAAATTTGCATTTTAAATCACATTCTGTTTTTGCTTTTTAAAAAAAGAACGTAATCAATTATTAATTATTTATTGTCCACAAGTTTATTTTTAAAAGGTGAGTAATAGCAGTGGGCACAATTAAATTTGACAATTAAAAATTAAAATCTGATTTTTAATTGTAATTAACAATTTAAAAATTACTTATGGCAATTTGAAATTAATGTGATGTAAAATGAAATTTGATTTTTAAACGGAATTGAAAATTAAAAAATTAAAGACAAAAATAAGAATTTAATTTTTAGTTGTTAGTTTTAATTAAAATTTTCCCAGCAGTGGTGAATAAATGTCTTTTTATTATCGTAAGTCTAAGTTCATAAACAGTTAATAAAATCATCGTCTCAAAGATTAATTATTAATTACGTTGTCAACAGAAAACCATTAACACAATATGAGAGTGAACTTTGTGCTAAATTGTATTTCCTCTTGTGAAGAATCTACTTTTTACCAGTTTGCAAATGAAACTGTTTATCAGCAAATAGCGATAATAATTAAAACATGTATAAAAAAATGTAAATTACTGTACTGTAAATTATGCATAAAAATATATTATTTTGAATAAAATTAAATATTATAGTTAAAAAAAGTTTGTTATGTATCAATTTTTTTCAAATTTGAAATTTTTTATTAGTCATATTTTATTTCCTTATTTTTTTTTTTGCACGAATTTTAAAGTAAATTTTACGTTGGTGCTTTGCTTTTATGCGAGTTTTGAAAAATCACAGTCCGTATCCCCCCTTTTTCAAGGTAAGTTACGTCTATTTTTGCACAATTTTGTTTGCACATGTTTTTTGAAGAACCTATCTATCATGTAAAACGAGACCCAGGTGTACTGCATTTTCCACAGAAACCTATTGCCAATTATCATCTTTTTAATAAACAGATAAATAATTGTCAATCATTATTTAACAGGTCAAAAAATTTACATTTTTTAAATATCAGATATATACTAAAAAATTTAAATGACTCCTAAGATTTTTTTGACTAAATTAATCTTTTGAATTAATATCTGTGCCCATAAGGTTAAAATGTGGAAATGAATAGTTATATTTTAAAAGTATCTAGATTGTATGCAGGAATAAAAGGGATTTGCATGTTGAATAAAAAAGTATAATTATGCAATGTTAATAATAATAAATATGTTTGGTATTGATAATAATTTATTACCTAATAAAGACTGAATGAAAATAATTTGCATATTTATTTTAAAAGTTGGTAATTGTCAAATGCAGCAAAAAATGTAATGCTTATAAAGTAAACTGATGTAATATATATATATATATATATTCACGCTTGCAATCTGATAGGTATAGCGCCATCTTTTGGACATATATATATATATATATATAATTTCAAGATTAATACTCAGACTATTGGTTTATTAAGTAAACAAAGTATTCTAGCTGTATCCACAACTTTATATGCACTATTATATTTAAAAATGTAATGTAAGTGATAATTAAACTATATGTAAATAATATTTACACAAAATAATAATATATGATAAATAAACAGAGGGTGAAAATAACTATTGTAATACATTTTTATAAACAATATTGCAGGCCATTTTTAACTGCTGTTGATAAAATCAAGTATTATTATTTCATGTAAATATTTTTAAAATATATTTTAATTCTCAACTGCATTACAATGTTTTATTTTACAAATGTGAGCAAATCCAACCTGCAGTTTTCATGTGTTATTAGAATAATAATAAAAATAAAAGAATATATTGCAGTTGATTATTAAAATATATTTATACTTCATATATTTAAAGAGGATATGTTCTGAACAGTAGAAATTTTTTAATGTTTTATTATTTAATTTTCATTTTTTTTATTTTTGATGCATTGAATACCAAATAAAAACTCCCCACAGCTATCACAATACTATTATTAGAAAGTTTAATAAATAAAATATATTTACTTATTTCACTTTTCAACTTTAGCTGTACCCCTATGTTAACAGAAAGTTTGATATTTAAAATATATTTATATATTTCATTTTCAAATTTTGATATATTGAATACCAAATAAAATGTTTATTTACTAATTATTCATTTCTCTACCTACCACATTATATTAGTAAAATATTTGACAATTAAAATAAATTTACATAAATATATTTACATAATATTTATATGAAATAATTCTCAATATTGCAAAAAGTATAACTTTTATTAAATACCATAAACAATAATTTTAACATTGTCATAATACATGCATGAAATTAAATATGTGGTCCAAACAAATTTTAAATAATTGAAAATATATTTATTCAATAAAATTTTGCCTGTATTATCAAAATCTATCTTTTCATTTCTCTTGTACATATTTCAACATGTGGGCCACAGCATCTTACTTTATCATGTGAAAATACACCTAAAGAGAGATATGTATAATAAGCCTGTATTTTAGTTGTTATATAGTAGAGATGTCTGCCCATCCCTTGTATATGTATTAAATGGATTATGTCCTGCACATGAGGGGTCAGATTGAATTTAGGTCAACATGGGGGTGATGAGAATCTCGACCTCAGGGTGATCTTTGAGGATTCCATCATCAGATTTTCAATTGGATGGATGGTTGAAGAGTTGGAGTGTGAAGTGGATTGAAGCCTATCCATTAAAGTATGCAAATTGACTATCCTAATATATATCTGAGCACTTATTGCATATGTGTGTAGAGATAATAATCTGGATCAACTGATGATTGCTGGTTTAGCATGAAATATGTATATTGTGATTGTTTATCTTTTCAACATATATATGTATCAGTGTTATGAGATAGAGTGGTGAGTTGTGGGTCATGTGAAAGTCTGTGCTCATATATTCTATATATTAAAGAGAAATGGTAAAATTTTATCAAATTCAGTGTTATTTCTTTCTGTACTTGGAGCATTTTAAAATTTACTTTTTCATATGTTAAATGTATTTAAAGTGACATCCTAAAGTTTATCAAATTAAATAGTATTTCTCTTGCAGTATTGGTGCCATTTTAAATTTCACTTAAACCCATGTTAAATTAAATATATATATTTAAACTGAAATCTTAAAAATTTATCAATTCATTATCATAACTGAAGCAAATTGCCATTATTAAAATGAGAAATTAAATACATAGTTACAAATGCAATTTAATTTAAAATATATTTACAAAACAAATTTATCTTGCTTTACCAAAAACTAAAATTTTCATTTAAATTTTTTTTCCAAGTAATATTTTTATCAGTGCTGCCCTCTTATTGATTTTTTTTATGACAACATTAAAAAACAATTATAATATAGATTTTCCACACACTGCTTGCATTGAGAGAAACAAATCTAAGTGAAATATCAAAGAAATTTGGCACATAGTTAATAACAACAATGCTATAAACCAAAAAGAATCATGTTTCCCCCTCTCTAAGAAATGGACACAGTAATTCGCATAAGTTTTGAAAATATTTTTTGCTTATATATATATACTATTTTTTCCCATGATAATTCTAATGCTATGACTATGAGGACCTTGAAAGCCCTCTAAAACTGTATAGCTGCCTGATATTATCATTATTCAAATATAGCTTTTTCGTTATATTATATTTCAGCACACATAAACTATATTACACTCATCTAAGGAAAGTGTCTTTATAATTACAATAAATACATTTTATATTGTAAATTACATTTAAAACAAACAAACAATCAAGGCAAAAAAATCATATGCTAATAAAATTCTATACAAAATGTCCATTAATTGAAAACTATTGTAACAATAAATATAATAATAATTAATTATTGTACACATTCTTTCAATCTGCAGAAGTACTTTCAGTTACTTTTGTGGATCGAAAAACTGTATATAATAGTTAATTACATTATGTTTATTCTTTTTATTGTTATATATACATATATTTGGAAGAGATTTGAACTCAGACTTTCAAACTTTCTTCAGTTATCCACTCCACATTTTACAATCAAATCACATGATCTCTGACATGTGAAAAATATAAATAATCTCCAATATACATATTTTGTGCTAAACCAGCACTCATCAGTTGGTTCACATCATCATCTCCCACATATATATTTATAATCAGTTTTCAGTTAATATTAAGATAGTACATTTTCAAACATTAATGAATGGGCTTCAATCAACTCCACCCAAAACTCTTCAGACATCTATATCATTGAAAATCTGATGGTAGAATGCTCAAAGCCCTTGTTGATGCCATTATTATTGTCATACTCATGTTGACTTTAAGTCACTATGACTCCTTATGTACAGGATTTTAATATATCTATTTAAGAGGGTTGGGCAGAATACAAGTTGAATATGTAATATTTAGGTATAAGTATAGTATATTGTTCATACTGAATTTAAATGGAAAATATTAAAGTTACATTAAGTTCAGTATAGACAATATACTTGTATTTAAATATTACATATTATGCCTGTATTCTGCCCATTCCTCTTCACTGTATTTAAATTGACATATGAAGATCCTTTACATGAGGGATCAGAGTGACAAAATCAACATAGGTATTACAATAATAATGCCATCAACAAGGGCTTTGAGCATTCTGTCATCATATTTTCAATAATATGACTGATTGAAGAGTTGGATGGTGGAGAAGACTGAAGGCAATTTATTAAAGTTTGAAAATTTGCTATCTTAATATAAACTGAGTTTGTATATATGTGTGGAAGATGATGACCTCAATAACTGATGAGTGCTGTTTCAGCACAAAATATGGATATTGGAGATTATTTATCTTTCTCATATGTAGGAAATCATGTGTATCAGTTGTATAAGATAAAGTAGATATATGTAGGGAGCTTAAAAGTCTGAATTCAAACCCCTTCTATTTACATTAAGTACAGTATAGATGATATACTTGTATTTCAATATTACAAATTCAGCATGTATTCTGCCCATCCCTCTTCTATGTATTTAAATAGACATATGAAGGTCCTGTGCATTAAAGGGTCAGAGTGACTTAAAAGTCAATATGGGTATGACAATAATAAGGGCATCAACAAGTGCTTTGAGCATTCCATCATCAGATTTGCAATGATAAGAATGACTGAAGAGTTGGAAGGTGGAAAAGATTGAAGGCAGTCTATTAAAATTTGAAGATTTTCTATTTAATATAAACTGAATGCTGATTATATATGTGTGTGGGAGATGATGAACTGGACCAAATGATGAGAGCTGGTTTAGCATAATATATATATATTGGAGATCATTTATGTTTTTTGCATGTATGTGGTTAGGGAGCTTGAAAGTCTGAGTTCAAATTCCTTCTGATTACATTAAGTTCAGTATGGACAATATACTTGTATTTATATATACATAAAATAAAAAATATATAACATTAAAATACTAGCTAAAAAAATTATACTAAAATTTTCTCATGTCTTTTCAAATGTAAATGAAATTGATATAAATCACACACATGTAATATATATATATTGGTATCGAATTGTGTGTGTAGCAATATTAAAAATGAATAAATATATGTAAAATCCACCATAAACACACACACGTTTCGATAACAAATTTAAAGCAATAGATAAAAATAATTAATGTAATTTGTATTTTTTTTAGTATATAAAAATATATAATTTTAACCATTTATTTTAAATTATAAAGTTTGTTATTTATTGCTTGTTTGAATTTCATTTAATAATAATTTTAGAAATCTGATTGTAATATTTAATTAAAAGTAAAAATAATCGTATGTTCCCTTTTGTATTTGAAATTTTAAAAGTAACGGTCGGTGAGAGATAATATATTAATTAAAAAGAAAAATTCCCTAAAATCTAATTACCAAAAATGTAAATGTAAAATTAAATGTGAACAATAGTAAAGCAGCTTTCTATATAAATTAAACATATAAGAATGTATTGATTATCCTCAGGGCAAATGACTGAATCCAAAATAAAATATAACAAAAGTTAAAAGATTAAGATCAAGAAGGGAGGACATTTTGAACTTTCTACCAACTTTCAGTTGAACTTTAGCTGTGCTCTCAATCAGTTGAGAGTCTCCAAATATATATATTGATTTACTTGCCACAGTATGCTTGAGTAAAAAGTGCCAAAGACTATTCTCCCCGGAGATGGTCGATTGTTTGCCATGAAGCTATGCCCGTGCCTTCCATAAAATCAACCAAAAGGATCTGCTGCCCACAATCAGAAAGCTGCTACTGCTATTCAAATAACTAAATCACCTAAATGCTGGAAAGAACTACTTCTTCTAAAATCATGAACAATTTGCTACTGATTACTGAACTGGAAAACTTTGTATAAACAGGTACCTGTATCCAATTCTCTAGAGTATTCTAAATAATCATGCGATAGCTCACTCTATATAACTTGTAAACTATAACTTGTAAAATTATAATCTGTAAAACTGAATTTAATTATTAATTCATTCTGTAAATTTTTTTAATAATCTAGCTTGCCTAATTGTATCTTTCTTGAGTACGTATTTCTAAAACTTACATTTTATTATCTAATTATAGCATGCTCTTAATTTTCTAAATATAAATCCATGTTTGCTTGAAACTGTGGATGCGTGTCAAATCCTCATTAATATTTACTTCCATAAATTATTTAATATTTCATATAAATCAACACGCATTCAATGCCTCATTTATTGTAATGCAGGGGTCTACTACTTAACAAATGGCCGACATATTAGTTATTAATACTCCCCTAGTTTACCTATTGTTTTTATATTTTATTAAAATTTAATTAATAATTTCATAAATTGCATTTCTTTGAGAGTCGTAAACATTCTTTATTAAATGTTGATGATGTAGGGCCAAGTTATAAAGTATATTAAATTTTAGCGTAATAATCTGTACATTATACATGAGTTACGTTTTGGAGACACGATGACTCATTACAAGCCTTGAATACTCCGGATTATTTAGGATTGAAATTAATTCCAGTTGCCCTACACAAGCAGACAAAATAAATGTTCCCATAGGGCTTGACGATCATCATGCAGCTAGGAAGTAATCGTGGCATGAACCACTTGCCTCTAGTTATGCTTATGTGACACCTTATCTCTATGGGCCTACGGCAAATGCCAGCCCGTTCTTATAAACTCATTCACAGCTTCGCAGTTTCAATATACTGCCACCCTCATATCGCCTTTCTAGACATACCATGTGTCTTTAATTATTAACTTTCTTATTCTATATATAACTCCGTCTCTGCATTAGTGACATAACTCACTCTCAAATAAATGTCCGTCCATAGTAATTTATAAATATCTTAATTAATTAAATAAATATATGTCTGCCACTACTATTATAAATCCTAATTTAGACTTTTGCATTGTGAAGATATAAATCCTGAAGGCATGCTCTTGAAATACTTGCTCGAGAATTTAGGCAGCTAGATTACATCAGCTATATAAATAAATGTATTTCTTTAATATCTAACAGTATCAGAAAACCCCACTGCTGATATCTTAAATCTTATCAAATATTATTAGTCAAATGATTTATTATTAAAATGTTTTAAATAAATAATTTCAAACTATATGTCTGCCATCACATCTTTATTTATTCGATATCCATTCAATATGTTTCCTCGATTCTTTAAATATAAATGTCTAATATTAATGTTGTTATTATTGGCTAACTCGAAATAAAATTCTTGATTCTCTTGCATCTCCCTGACACCTGTGCCTAAAGAAATATTTACTAGTGTAGCATCAGATGCATTGTTTCATAGATTGTATTGTGGAACTGATAAACTATGTTCGAACTCAGTACTACTGGTGGCTTCGCTATCTAGATGGTGCTGCAGTTCTGTGTGGTGGTCAAATTCTGCACTATGTTAACGAATCACGTTTCTGACCGTTACAATATATATATATAACCAAAATGGCCTTCCTACAAATTACTAAAATACCATACATCTTTTAATATCAAAGGAAGTTTTCATGTGATTAGTAGCCTTAAATTCAAGAAGATTTATCACAAGAATTTCTTTAACTATTCTTTTAATTTTTTTTTTTTTTATAAAAGATAATCTCTGCATTGTCAAATAATATTTTATGATCTGTATTCAATTCATGAATATACAAAGCTGAGTAATAATTTGTATTTTTAACTCTACTCTTATGAATGTCAACTCTTTCATAAAAACATAATTTACTTTAACCTACATAAGTTTTATGACAACTGCTACAAATCTTATAAACTATACCAAGCATATTTTTATCATCAATTTATTGTTTTGAGTTATATATTAATGAATTCAAAGCAAAATCTTTTTTCTGAACAATTCTCACACCATCAAATAAATGATTATTCTTATAAACTAACCTATAAATTGGGGAATAATAATGATTTTAAAAATAAACTTTCTTTAGAGTTTAATAATGGGAAGTATTCTATTTAAATAGTGATCCTGAAAATAAAATTGAAATAGATTGATATAAAAATTTTAGAAACTATTTTTTTTGATAGAGATATTTGTTATCCTTTTTGACATCTAAAATTTTCTTTAATCTCACATCTATATAGATAATTTTCCTTTAATGTGTATTTTTGATTTTATAAGAAAGATTGTTAATAAAATTTGACATTTTTTTATAAAAGTTTTTAACAATACATTATAAATTTTATCAATTCTTTGTCTCTTTTTTTGACACATTTAATAAAATAAATTATTTTGTTTTTAGAGAATGATTATGTATTTGATAATTTTGATAATGAAAATGTGTATTAATCAGTTGATAGATTACAAATATTAATATATATTTTTTTATTTTAGAGAAACATGAATGTTTTTCTGCTAATAAAATTAAAGTTATTCATAATTCCCTTTTGTTATTTAAGAATTCAATGTATTAAGGTTAACAGGAATGAGTTGTGGTTGTGTTATTTCGTTAACATACTCTGTATTTTTTTTTAAAAGAATGGTGTCATTAATCATTTTTTCTCTCTTTAAAATTATTTGTTAGATATATTGATGATTGCTTATGTTATTCAAATAGACAAATTAAAAGATTTTTTGATATATTGAATGCTTTTGATTCTAATATTAATTTTACTTTTGATTGAGAGTTATTCTGATTTTGTTAAGTAAAAATTGTTAGATTTAAATGTTGATAAAATTCATATTTTATTTGGTACTAATTTTATTAAAAATAAAAATTTAAGAAATATGATAAAACCTGATAATTGTCAATTTTTTGCTCATAAGGAAATTATTATAGGAATAAAAGGCATAATAATTTTGAAAGTAATGCTTATATCCAAAAAAGCCAATTTGCTTCTATTTATTCTAAATTGGATTCTAATCATGAATTTATTAGAAATATTATATTTAATAAAAATATCTATAGTCTGATATTAATAAAAATCTAACTGTTAATCAAATAATGAGTTTATTTCTTTACTATTTAAGACACCAATTTATAGATTGAGTTTTAAGAATAATCATGTATTGAATAGTAGAAAGTTGCTTGGAAGATCTTCATTATTAAATAGTTCAAAAATAAACAATTGATGCTAAATATGTAGGTCAAAGTAAATTAAGACTTTATGAAAAAGTTAAAGTTCATAACAGTAGTTAAAATAGGTATCATAACAGCTTTCTATACTCATGAATTGAATACATATAATAAAATATTATTTGGCAATGCGGAGTTAACTTTTATTTAAAAAAAACTAATTAAAAAGAAGTGTCAAAGATTTTCTAATGATAAATCTTTCTAAATCTGATGCCATCAATCTCATGCAAACTTACTATTATATTAAATATGGATAGTTTTTAAAGTTAATTATGGAAAGACTATTATTATTATACATATATAGTGAGATAAATTGTCTATCTCAATTTATAATTAAAAAAATAGAAGTTGGAAATTATGAATTGAATTTGGTTTTTACAAATTAAATTTATATTTTTAAAATTAAATTTAAGTGAGAATCACATATCAACAAAAACCATTAAACATCACATGATCACTATCTCATACTAGCACATAATTGTTATTAAACAATTCAAAACAAAGCAAAACTCTCCATATAGTAGCAAGCTTGTGCTAACAAGAGCAATCAATGGATGCCAGAAGGCTTGTGCATAAAATCCCTATCTTGTGCCTACTCATCCAATATCCCCAGACTAGTTTCTGGCTTGTGGCCTTCATCAGTGAGGAGCCTTTGATCTGAGAGCACTGCACATAGATCTTAGGATCTAATGCAACCCTCCAACACCCACCTTTTAACTCTATTTAACTACAAAACTATGAGAATGAAATTGAAAACACAATTAATATTTTCAATCCAAGCTCAATAGCTTATATAGTCATATGGGTCTGAACTCAATTCAGCAGCCATACATTTTGGTGTCTTTGAGCTTGGATTGAAAATATTAATTGTGTTTTCAATTTCATTCTCATAGTTTTGTAGTTAAATAGAGTTAAAAGGTGGGTGCTGGAGGGTTGCATTAGATCCTAAGATCTATGTGCAGTGCTCTCAAATCCAAGGCTCCTCACTGATAAAGGCCACAAGCCAGAAACTCATCTGGGGATATTGGATGAGTAGGCACTAGATAGGGATTTTGTGCACAAGCCTTCTGGCATCCATTGATTGCTCTTGTTAGCACAAGATGGCACTACTATATGGAGAGTTTTGCTTTGTTTTGAATTGTTTAATATCAACAAAAGTATAAGTGCTTAAACTAAAAAAGAGTTAATTTTGAATTTAGTTTTAAAAAGATAAGAAACTAATTTAATTCAATTAAATAAATTTATTTTAAAAAGTTATGTTACAGAAACAAAGTTTAATTAAGTCTAACTAAAAGATGAGATTAATTAAGAAAAATTTGATAAAATAGTTTATCTCATTATTAATGGAAATTCCTTAAATACTGATATCTTTTATTAAGTTTTGTCCCATGTACTGCAAATACTTAAAATTTTAATAAAATTTCAGTTGAATATATTTTTGAGGGATTAAGATAACAATACTAGTTGTTGTATAAGTAACATGTAAGATGTTTTTTTTTATCTAAAGAATTTGTAAATGTGGGTTATTAGAAATAATCACTGGTTTGATTAATTATATCAAAAATAAATATGTTTTGAAAATTTTGATAATTATAAAAAAAATAGACTAGGAAAATAATTTTGTCTTTGATCTTTGCTGATTGTCTGTGCTCATCATTTACTAGGATAATCTTTGCTGTCAGCATGAATTACAATCAGCATCTACAAGCAGTTGAAGCCAACAACATGTGTAGCTAAAAGCCACTAAAGATCTTCTTCCTGGGTATGGAGTCCATAACCATAAAAAATGTTGAAATCTGATTACTGAATTACATTCAATGCTGTAACAACCAGTTTCTCATATAATACATTGAAGCTAAAACAGATGTACTTCTAAGTCTACGTTAAAAATTTCATATTAATTCCACATTAATATGTAAATTCTGATTGTGATTAATATTTTACAACTGTCACCAAAACATATTTCACTAAGGAACACCAAAGAGCTCTCTTTTTATCATTTCTATAGGCAAATATGTACAAACATAAATGTGATTTTACCTTTATAGAGAAACAATCTTTTCTCGGACATATTTTAGATTTTTCATAACCAGTTTATCGGCCAATTTATAATTAAATTTATGTGATTTTATGTATTTATTTTATTACTATTTTATGTTAACTTAGTTTTGATACTTAGATTTATAACATTTGATTTATTTTAGTATATTTGATATATCGTGATATGCTTTTGAATATTTTTTTTTTAAAAAAAAGTGTAGACACTATTAAAAATTTCCATTATCTTTGACAAAATCCTTTTCACATTTAGTCATGGATAGGAGTCTATGTTTTTAAATATTTAAAATTTAAAGGTTTAAATAATGAATATGGTTTTAAATAATCAATATTTAGTTTAAAAAAATATCAAATTATTTTTTCTCCGAGAGTTAATTTATTTTGAAAGTATATAAGGAGTATTTAGTTTTTAAAGACTTAAAAGCTATTCAAAAATCATTTAAACAGTGTATTTCACAATTAATGGAAGTAAAAGTTTTGTGTGGGCCAATGCTAATGTGAGTGTGTAAAATGTATATAGTTTATTGAGTTAATTTTATTGTGCCTAAAATCTGTAGGCAGTTTGCTATCTTTATTTTATTTATTTTAAATATACGTCTGAAAGTAGAGATTAGTGCACATATTATAAGCGATCTTATAAATATTTTATCTACCACCCCCCACCCACCCCGAATTCTGTATGTGTTTATTTGCTTGTGTGTAATCACTCATAGATGATTTTGATTTTATTCGAGATTTAGAGACCTTTCTCCCCAGTAATATATTTTCCCATGTATGAATTTTAAGTTTATATGTAGTTTGGTCATGTGATGATTTTAATTTGTACTCTAGGTTGTAAGGAGTTATTATGTTGTTTTGCTTTTAACATGACATAGGCTCAAATATATATTCTATAAAGCTGATTTTGTAATTGCTTTTGCATTATGAAAATTTAAAGTTAATTTAACCTGCTTTATTATTGCCTATTTTTTTAATTTAATAGAAAATAAATGTGCACATGCTAACTTAGCTGATATATATTTAACAGAATCCAAGAAACCACATAGTTACTTAGTGATAGTCTTCAGAGCTGATATGTATAAGATTTTGTGAGTATTAATATTCAAACGCTACCCAATAACAAATGCAATATATGTCAACATAAAAGGGGCAATTTCAATTTAATAATTTAATTGTATTATACTGAACTATTAATAAAATTTGTTTTGTTTGTTATTAGATCTTTTTTGGCATTTATTTGCTAGTGTCTGCTTTGCCAAATGATGGTTCTAAAGAATCTCTGTTCTCCATAATTTAAAGGCAATTTTAAGTATCTATTAGTAATGGTGTAGCTGTTTAAAACATTATAATTAAGATCTTCATTAAATTAATATAAGTTCTCTTGCTAAGACATTTTAGGCTATAAGTCTAGTAAGGACCCTCTGATGTTGGATATTGATATACGTAGTGACCATTACAATATATATATATATATAATATTATTATTCAATGTCTATATTTTTTCAAAGCAATATACACCATTATACCATTGAATATTTGTAAATACAGTAATTAAATAATTAAAAATTTTATCCACTTAGGAGCCTTTTGATTATTCTAGTAATCTTTGTCAATTAAAAATATTTGTGGGAAGGTTAACCTTTCAAAGTTTTAGTTGACAAAGATTACTAGGATAATTGAAAGTGCTCCTAAGTGGAAAATTTAATTATTTAATTACTGTATTTACAAATGTTCAATTATATATATATATATATATATATGGTTTGTATATAATTGTTTTTCACTTGAAAATGGCTATTTATTAATATAGATAAAAGAGCATGGTTGTGAAAGAATTTAAGTATAAATTTGTTTATAATTAGTATTTTAATGTTATATGATTTTCTATTCTATTTATTATTACTAGTATATGATTAATAATATTTAATATATAAATACATACCATAAATGACAACTTTTATTAATGTTCTCAATATTACTGTATCACTATTATTTGTTAGACAGCATAGCAAGAGTAAAAATTTACAAATACAGATTTTTTTATAAAGATGGCATATTAATATGTGATATTAATAAGTTAACTTTTTAATAGCCTGAAACGCGATATTGCGGTTGTCACCTTTAGATTGCTCTAACTCAGCCAATTTTTTAGTTGCATTGAAGAAAAAATACCCGTATTAAAGCTTAGAGCAAGGCCTATAAGATGCTGCCCTCTTTTGAATCATTTTACAAGTAAAAAATCAATACTAGGACGATTTTAAGTTGAACAAAAGAAGAAGGCCAGTTTTGATTGGTTGGATAATCTATTCCCAATCTATTCATAATTGTTATTGGCTGATGATTCCATTAAATATTTTTTCACCGCTAAAATGAAAATATATGTTTTGGAGTGTTTTTTTTATTATGTTTCATACATATTATAAATAATTTTCATAAAATCTAATATTTCTAATAAAAATATAGTTATTTTACAAAAGTAGTAAGGTTTTATTAAAAAATTGTATAATTTACACAATTGTAAATTGAAAAAGAAACCAGCCGTAGCAGCAATTTTTGACATCTTGTCAAGAGGTTAGATTGCTCCAAGCTGTTTATTTGATTTTCAAACAAAGATTAATGATTTAGAATATTTTTCTGGCATTATAATGTATTTTTGGTGTATTTTTTTAATAATATGCTGAAAGTATAATTATTTTGAGAAAGACATTAAGATTTTTCTTAAAAAATTCTTAAAAAATTTGTAACGTGAAATCTGGGAGGAATCTAAATGACATTTATAATGCTTCTAATTCGCTCATAATGTTTTCTTTGATTTTTCTGCTTTTGAATATTTCTATAAAATACAAATAAAAATATATTTTTGAAATAACTTTCATTTACTTTCTTAACATTACAAATAATTAATATACTTTTTGAAAACGAAACTAAAATTAATATACATTAAAAGATGAAAATATTTGTATCAAAAAGTTTGTCACTTGACCAATTAAAAGTTTCAGAGTTTTACTTCGCTGGACCAATAACAAAAGTGTTCTATTTAAGTGTTAAAATTCAATCCATACTAAATACGAACACAGCTTCTTTTAATATAACTAATAATTAAATGTTATGAGGAAGAGTTAATTTCTATTTATTTAAACAATTCTTTCACATTAGTAACAATATGTCAAATATATTTTTAAATTTTCTTTGAAGTTTAATTATTAGCTGAATTAAAAAAGCTGTGTTTATATCTGATGTGGAATTGAATTTGACTCTTTTTAAAATCACTTATTTTATTCACCATCTCTATAAGAACCATGATTTCACATTTTTATATGTGCTAGACTGTTTAACAAATAACAGAGGTACAATGATATTGGCAATACTAATAAAAGTTATCATTTCTAATGTTTATTTATAGTTGGGAGTGCTGTACTTATTAATATTATATATAATGTACCAGGTGGGAGAAGATCGCTATGATTATTTAAATTACAACCTCAATCTTAACTCCAACTGCACTTATATTATTGCAGCAGACTGGCCCAGCAGAGAAGTCTAATACAGAAGGTGGATGAGACCAACAGCACCTATAACCAGACCAAGGCTATACAAAGTATACCCTGAAGCTACATTTCCAGGCTATAGAACTTCTCAGCTGCTAAATTCAAACCCCTGCCATCCAAAGCAATTTTTATTTGTTTTGAGGTAAAACCTCAGGCACCAGCTAATCATAAGTTATAATCAGAATGCCTAGACAACAGGTATACAATTTAGTGTTTGATGCATCCCAAGCTAGCTCTTTTACTTAATTGTGGGGAAACACACTTTGACACCCTGCTTAATGCTTATATTTAACTATAAATTATCTATTAGTGGTGCAATTATAAAAAAGAACTGACCAAACAATAATTAGCAAACAAATGATTTATTTAATTAAAAGGTATAATAATAAAGAGCATTGTAATAAAAACATTATAAATTTAAACACACACAGATTAAAATGTGTTATAATAAGAATTCAGTAGTCAATGTGAAGCTTTGCGCATATTAAAAATACATTATGATAAAATTTAAATACATACACACATATTAAGGTTTAACTCTATTTAATAACTTATGGGAGATACTTAAAGATTGCTATGGCTGTGGCTATTATAGTTCAACAAAGTCTTTTATTCACACATGATTCAGTTTTATAAATGGGAATAATAAAGTTCATAGTTACCTAAGCTTTTTGGTGGATTGCACTTTACACTTTGAGAACTCCTCACTTTCTCCTGTCATACTAATTATCAACTGGTTGAATTTTGTACTCCATTAATAGTTTTGCTCCTTGCTGACTTTACATGTTCACTGAGAGAGACATTTTTTGAATGTTCTGATCATACAGTGGGCATGATTTCTAAATGGAGAACTTCTGCTGTTCTAGAGGACCAAGACTGAAGACTGACCACATATTTTGATGACTGTCTAGAACTGCATGATGCTAGGTGGTTCTTTGGTAAATGTAATACACATGCTCACATGCTAAAGACATCAATGGCATTCACTGACTTCTCTTCTTTGGAAACTCTTGCATGGTAGCAATAATAAATATGACAATGCTATAATGTTAATCATAATAATTAATAATAATGAATAGATTTTCCAGCCCTTTTGTACATATCCTCCTTGTTGTTTTTCTAGTTATCACTCTGATCTGAATTAATTACTTTACGTTTTATTAACCAATTTTTCATTATGCTTTAATCTGCATTTTTGCTTAGATTAATCTAGCATTCTGATAAGATAGTCTTGAATCCTTTTCCTTTGTTTTTTCACTTAATGTAATTAGTGTTATTATTCCCTTTCTTCTATTTATCAGCCAAGCAATCTTTAAGTAGATTTAAGTTTACAAGCTTTCTTTTCACATTTTAATTCAATTTTTATTTTTACATTTTTTTTCTAAATTCATAAAAAGAGAGAGCTCTAATTGTAACTTTTTATTTAGTGAATTTCCCCCCTTCTTTTCCTAATTGCTCTTTAAATATTAAAACTCATATATTTTTTCTAAATAACAAGATGATGCAACACTTTATTTTTTGGCAAGTTGCATTCAAAAGGAAACTCTTTAAAACATTTTGTAACTTATATTTCTTTCTTATTTAAAATTTAATTACTTGTTTTAAAATTTAATCTGATCAATTTATTCATAAATGATTCCACATGTACCACAAAATGTGTGAGTTCACAATCAGACATATATTGTACCGGGTCAAACTGCTAAAACCACTTACTTACACGTATATAAGTTTTGGCCAGTTTCAAACTCCTTCCTAATATATTTATAATCTTATAAATGTTACGGGGATGAACCGGCACGTTCGAGCAAAATGGGAGATTTTATTGATAGCTTTAACTATCAACAATGGCCCATCTCGGCTGCTAGATTCAAACCCCTACTATCCAAATACCTTATTTGTTTCAGGGTAAACCCCGGGGCACCAGCTAGTCTGATGACTAATGTATTCGGGCAGTAGGCTCATAATCCAGCGCTTGAAACATTCCCTAAAACTAGCTCAGTCTAATTTTAATTCAATAACAAAATTATACAAAATTAGTGGTGGAAAGAATTAATAAAAAGGCTGGTAAAAAGAATTGACCGACAAATAAAGTTTAAGTTTGAAGACATTTTATTTTAATTAACATTAATTAAGTTTAAAGATAATTTATTACCCAACATTAATTGACTAAATTTAAACATCTTTATAAATCTAATTTACCACGTGCACATTTTTAAAGTAACACATGATAACACATATCTGGTGAAAAGCATAAATAATATGTGACATCATTAAATTATCTCACATATTATACACACACACACCAATAGTTCATTTTATGCATGCTTAAGAGTTCAAATTACTTTACTCGGTAGGATTGACAAATTACAGCGGTGGCTACTACATATAAATGATAATAAATAAATGTTTACCTAGGATTTTTGGAATGTGGATATTGCTTGTTTTTGGCTGCTTCTGCTGCTTCTGATGGATTATATCTAACCAGTTAAATTTGGACGTTTCTTGAAGAGATTTTATGCGAATCTATTGGCTTTATTCTTGAAGACAGTTGAACGTTTGATGGAGGATTTCTGAGTTGTTATGCAGACATTATTTCACAGGCAGGTTTTGATGATCTTGTTGGACTAAAAAGGCTGAAGCATGAGTGTATATTTCCAAAAGCTGCTCAACAATGCATTTTTGTTTCTGAATACATAATAGAAATGCACTGTTATCTCAACTGAAACAAGACTGTCACTGCAAACTAGACTGAAAAAACTGAACTCCGATAAAAAAAATCTGGCTATTTATGTATCCGAATTGTTTTCATTTTAATATCCTCTGGCAATAGGTGCAATAGGTGTTGTCAAAATTCCATTGGTAATTAATCCTATGACATGTTTTTGACAATTGTTTAATTAGTAGTAGCTTTCATAAACTTATTGTTTTTATATCTTTAATTAGTAGCACACCACTGGTGTGGTTTTTTTAAATCTTTATTTAACTTAATAGCCATCGCTGTGTTTTCCAAAGATAATTTCTTTTTTAACTTTCATTTACATATATATATATATTTAATATTATTCTAACATGCATACATTTATTTACACTCGCATGCACATATATAATTTATTATAATAAGCTTGAATGAAAAGAGATTTACATTTTTTTAAAAAAATTTTAAATTACTTATTTTTATGAATACTAATTTAGAAAAACTTTACTTTCTTTTATAACCCTTTTAGTTTGACTGTAAGAAAACCCCTTTCCCACTTTTAATCTTTTATTTCAAACTCTTTTACGAAAGATTTTTTTTTTTTTTTTAAATAATTTTTTTAGACAAAATTATTTTATATACATGTGCCAAATTGGCCTTGGCACAATATATATATATATCACATACACTCAGCTTGGAAAGACCTTTTTTTTTTAATTGGTTGCTTTAACATTTTTTTTAAGATTTTAAAGTGAATTAAGCAAAAACATTTAATAATAATGACAAAAATAAATTATGGTTACTAATGGTGGAATGACAGCATTATGAACAAACAATAGTTCTTTTTAATAAGGCTATCATTTTTGTAATAGGTTTTTGTCAATTGATTGCTTCAACAAATTTTTTTAAACATTTAATGTAAATTAAACAAAAGATTTTAATATTATATAATTAAGTATGAAAAATATAATCTAAAAAAAGATGTCTGGCCTGCTTGGTACAAGTCAGAAATGTACCTGGCAAAGTATTAATAAAACTAAATTAAAATTTCATATATCAAATATATACCTGTTACATCCAATATGTGACAGTTATGGACATCTCTTATAGCTTACTAATGGTGGAATGGTAGTAAATTTGATACATGACATGTTGTGAATTTGACATGTGACAGTCTTAAAGAGAAACATTCATATATTCACCAATCAGTCAAGAGAAAAAATAGCAATTTTATTTATATAAGATTGGAATATTTTAAAGATAAATTTTGTTTTTCTCTAAAATATATAATAATATAAATAAAATATGTGAAGCATTGGGTGGTTGAGAGGTCAGCACAGCGACCTTACAAGCAGTTGTCCCAGGTTAGCAGGTTTGCTTCCTGGCTGATGCTCTGATACATGAAATATAAATAAAATATTAGAATTACCCTTTTTTTAACTACATAGTTTTTGCAAAAGTTATAAACAAATTATTTTAGTTGTGTTGGGGCAGCAGTTCATTCCAAAAAGGTCATATGATTGCAACTTACATGGCATTTTTTTGAAAACAAACTATTTATTTTATTTCATTTTTTTTTTTTTTGTAATCTTGGGTAGATGAAATGCTTATTAGATTCAAAAAATTCAGATACACTAGATTCAAATGCAAAACTTTTCACTGATGAATGCTGCAAGCTAAAAACTAGTTTGGGGATATGAATAGAGTAGCACCAATGAGTTATTTAGTGAGCATTTATTGATTACTCAAGTTTACAATTGGTGATAGAACTGAAAATAGTTTGCTTCTAAAAATGTAATTTCATTGCATAAAAATTTAGCACTGAAAAGTCACTTAAATCATGGGTAATTTGTTAGTTTTCATATCAAGATTTTTCATTATTTATATGGAAAAAGAAAATACTTGAAAAGATTTTTGTATAGTATGCAATGTTACAATGTATGGCTCATTCTAACTTAATTTATAAATATAATGCCTCTATAATTTTTAGGCTGTGAGATTTAGCCAGTTAATATTTTAATTCCAACAAAACTGGTTGTCATGATTATATCTTTGATGAATAAAATTGTAAACTTTTTTTCTGAAAATAGTGTGATGTTTTTTTTTTTGTTGTTGTTGTTCTGGTTCCAACGGTATTGTTACATGTTGACTTTTTTTTCTGATTATTTTTTATTGATGCTAAGTCTTAAAATATTATTCCTTATTACCATTTTCTATCTAATAATTTGATTTTAGTGTTTATTAGTATTTTTTTCTTCTTTAAAAAATTATAATAGTGCCTGAAATCTGTTTTTATTGAGAAATATTATTTCATTCAGAAACTATTGCTGACAGTCTTGTAGACATTGTAGTATTTAATTTCATTCCAAACTAGTTGTTTTTGTTAGGGATTAAAATAAAATATTTGGTCATCAGCAAGTTATTTTATCCCTGAACCTTTATTCGCTCACATACATGTGTATAGAATTTTTTTTTTAAAGGATATTCCATAAAATTGTAAAAACCCAATGGCAAAATTATAAGACCAATCAGGTATGTTTTCAGCTTGCCATTGTAAAGCCACATTTTCATTAGATTGAGTATAGGGATAAATGAATAATTAATAGAATTTCTAAAAAGTATTTCTAATAAATGAGTATAGTTTTCATGAGAAAAGCAAACGTTGCTTACGTGATAACTATTTTAATGATACGTTAAAAATGCAAAAAGGTTTGCTTTTATTGAGATGATATATCTGAGAAAAGAAGAATGAATAACTACATTAGATAAAATATTGAAATCTTTCAAAAGGTAAAACTTGCTCAGAAGTTAAAAGATAGCATGTTAGAATGAAAAAATAACAATTATTGTGATCGATATGGAATATATGTAAATATATTTATGGTTCACGAATTGATATATATTGCCATATAAAACTGAAATAAAAAATGGTTCATGGGATAAAAAACAAGATTTGCAAAGAAAAAGTGCATTAAAGAATTTAATTTGTAAATATATTGATATTATAAAAGTATAAGCTTTAACTCAGATTAATATAATCATAAATAGATGAAGACCGTATAGAAAAAAGCTTTCATAAAGTCGGTTTTTTTTTTTTAATTCTTTAAACAGTATGTGCTTAGCCGACTTAAAAGTCAAAGTCGGCTACGCACATACTGTTTAAAAGTAATAAAAACGGACTTTATGAAAACTTTTCTCTATACAATTTATGATTAAATATATTGATATTAAATTCAAATTTTAATAAATATAAAACTATATCTGAAAAAAATGTTTTTTTTAGAAATAAAATTTACCTATCACTGGTCAGCCACGTTGTATATGTAAATATATTTGTGGTTTTAATAATTGATTTATATTGCCATATAAAACTCATTTTTAATTTTTTATTCATTCTTTCTATGTTTGTTTGTTTTTTCTTGACTTAACATGACCTCACTTTTTTATAGGTAATTACTTATGATAAAGTATTTTTTGAGTTATATATATATGCATATGCTTGTGTGTGCGCGCGCATAAAAGAGACTATTTAAAAATAAAAAAAACAATAACTTAGCAACTATTCTTTTCATTTCACAGAAATTGTGATTAGCATCATATAACTTTATCAAATGTACTTTATTTAACATTGTTGTTATACTCCAAGTTTAGTAAATATAAAAATATATATGGTAAAAAAAAATACTTTTTTTTTAGAAATAAAATTTACATACTAATGGAAATTTTAAAATAATTACTTTTATTATCCATCATTTAAATTTAATTATTATTTTAATGTATAATATTTTCTCTTTAATTCTCTTTTTAAAATTAGATTAACTGTATGTTTTATCATTACGATAAAAGCATTCAAAGAAAAATAAATAGATAAAACAGAATAATAAAATTGCATTATTTTAAAAATAATTTAATTTAAAACAATGAATATTAACCAAAGTTATATTCTTCTGAATATTCTATTTTCCAATATTTTTTAAGAAAATAAAGCATCAGTAGCGTTATAAAAGAATTAATGGCTACAATTATAAGAACTAAGTACTTTTAAATCAGACAGTGTTTTTTAATAAAAGAAGTCAATTCTAAACAGTGCTCTCAGATCCAAAGCTCCTCACTGACCAAGACCACAAGCCAGAAACTAGTCTGGGGATATTGAATAGTACTAGATAGGGATTTTATGCACAAGCCTTCTGCATTCATTGATTACTCTGGTTGACACTGAGTGGCACTACTGTATGGAGAGTTTTGCCTGTTGAAATCAATTCTATATGAATTTTACGCTCATCTTAGGATATAGATGAAAAAATACATCCAATTTTAAATTTGAGTATATATTTTTTGTATAATCTATGATAACATATCTTTCACAATGTTCAATAATTAAACAATATCAAACTTATAAGAAGCAGGGAGATTTTAAAATTCTTATGTAGTCAGTTTTGTCAGAAAGACGTCAAGTAAAATAGTAGACAATGTTTTAATAATTATCCTCAAAGCACAACAAAACAGATATTTACTTAGAATGATTAATTATCTTAGATATTATCAACATTTTTGTTTCCTAAACATCAACATAGGAAAAAATTATATACTTTGTTTTCAATTATATAAAATGAATAATCTAATGGTTAGTTTGCTTGGGAGATTGAAGAAAGTTTGAGTATTGAAATAACAGGTTGAGACCTAAGTTATATTATTCAAATGTATAATTAAAGTATTTTTTTCAGTTCTGGAACTGATTTAGATATTAGGAGCATTTAATTCCATCAATCTATTATTTTCCTAATCTCAAGCATTATGCTGTGAGATTCACTTTAAGATTGAGAGTCATGTATGACCTACTAAAACAATACTTTTGGCTCTCCATCATGATGATAAATACTTGACAAAGTATTAAATAAATGAAAATAAAATTTAAGAATTTCTTAAAAGTCTTAATGTCTAAAACTAACAATAATACTAATTATTTTAAAAAAAAAAAAAAAAAGGCAAATCATGTTTTTGGCTTAGTTTCAGTAATTAATTCAAGGTTAGCTATTTACATTTTGGCTAAGTATCAAGTGAACTAAATCGGTTGTATTTCTGTTTTTGTTCAGTTTTAATAGGCTAACTTTTTTTTTGATGGGGGGGGGGGTAGTTTTTTTTTCCCCGTAAAGTTATTGCTTTTCCAAATAAAATAATTGTATGGCCGAGATTATTTTGAAAAATAAAAAGGCTTAATTGAGAATAAAATCGAAGTTTTTTTGCAAAAGAAGTAAACAATGAAAGATCTTTGCTTATGTTAAGTTAGCCTGGTTTTGAAAAAGAGCTCTATATCTTAATTAACCTAGTTCAAATATTTGATGAAGTCAAATGGGAATATTAATAAAAAGGTAACAGAAAAAAATGCATATAAATTAAACAATATATATATATTGTTCCAAAATAGCTCACTATCAAGACTTTATGGTAACTAAATTTAATTCATAGATTAAAGTGAATGTAACTTCTTATCCCAAATTAATTTAGGAATTGATGAATTATATTCTACCTGTATAAGGACTATGTTTAATAATATGTTTTCTAATATTATTGATAGATTATATTACAATGATGAGCAAATTGCATCTTGTGAGACCACACGTGGTTCCCAAAAATTACTCTGTGGGTTCTGTGTTATTGCCATTTTTATTAATCTTCTATATTAATAATCTATAGTAGTATAGTATGCGTGAAAATCGGAATATTTTATTTTCTAAATGTTTTACAAATAAGCGAAAAAATAAAATAAAACAGATATTTTGAAACTTTAAATTTTATCTTTTAAAAGGTACCCAGTCAAAAAAGTTGTTAATGTAGATTTTAGTATCGATATTTATCTGTAGAGTCTTTCCACATTTGATGGTGTGTTGAAGAGTACTGGATTAGCACGAAATACGGATATTGGTGATTATTTATCTTTTCGACATGTGTGTGATCGAGTGTGTCAGCAGCATGAGATAGCGTGGATAATTGAGGGTCAAAGTCTGAGTTCAAACCCTTTATATATTACATATTGGAGTGCAGGTATGAAAAAGCCTATACTGTAGAAAAAAAATTCATATATTAAAATAATAATTTCTGTGATCCTTGAATATTCAAAAAAATATCCAAGAGTATTATATGTGAAATCTGTTATATTACATTTTCTATTAGCAAGGTAACATTAATTTTAATCAGGATGTTACGAATGTAAGCTAAAACATTAGTGCTATTAAAATAAAAAAGAATAAATAACAATCATGATGTGTTCTAGTTATCTAATTAACGTGATTGATATACACAAAGAAAAGAAATAAAAGCATAATCATTCCTAATGAATTCTATAATAAGAAGCGATTCTTTATAAGAATCCATAAGCAGACATTACATTTTTTGATTGCTAGAATAAAATTAAATTGATCTTTTAATTAAATAGTCAATTGAAATATGTTTTTATATTCATGCACAGATTTAAGATTGAGAGCTTTAAGGTGACATTTAACAAAAATATATTTTTTTCTTAAGTGTCTAAAATTGCTTCCATTTTTATCACATTTCTTTTAAATCAATACATAAAACACACTTCTTGATATGCACTTTTTACAATGCTTTTTAAATGCAAGTTTTAAAAATTTAAATATTATTGAAAAAATTTAAAAAAGAATATTATAGAAATTGGAAAACATAGTATAAATTAAAAACATTTAATAGTATTAATAATCACAATATTATATTTTAAAGTAATATTTATTAAGACTATGCCCTGAAAAAACGACAGTAGGGACCTCTGCAAATCTTTAACATAATTGTCTTTTAAATAAATCTTGTGTTAAAGATTTGCAGAGGTCCCTACTGTCGTTTTTTCAGGCACATAGTCTTAAGGTTATGGCCTTAATAAATATTACTTTAAGTAATGAGTATGCGCTTTATAAATATAATTATTACAATATTATATTTTAGTATATGTAGTTATATAATTACATTTTTTAAATAAATAGATATATACATTTGCTTATATAGTAACACACACACACACACACACACACATATATATATATATATATATATATATGATAAATGTTTTATTTTTTAATTGATGAACATTAAGAATGTGTTTATATTATGTATTTGAAAAATTATAAGTAAAAATTGAGTTATGTATGTACTATGTAATAGATAATTGTAATACAATTGTTACTTTTAGTTCTGAAGAAGACTACTAGTCAGTCAAAATTGTCAACTAGCAATAAAAAAGCATTTAAAAAGCACATCAAGAAGTACAGTTTTTTTATATAGATTTTTCTGCAGTTATTGTCAGATTTATGCATTCACTAGTCAAAATCTTGAAGTATATTAGTGAATCTAGAATTTGTAGAACAATTTGTACACATAACTTTATATCAATATTATATACCATATTACTTCAAATATAAGACACCCTCAAATTTAAGACATAGTTGAATTTTAAGTCTGCAAATTGGAAAAAGATTAACCATCCAATTTAAGATCATATATGTACTTCAATCAAAAAATTAATATAAATATAATAAATCATGTAATTTATTGCAAATCTTTTTCAAATATATGGTACTATCACTTTCTACATCTTCACTTTCAGAACTTGAATTTTCATCTTCACAATTTCATAGTGATTTAAATTACACCTGAACATTATAATTTCTTTGTCAATTTGCTTTCATGTAAAAATACATTTTTTATATTAAAATCTGAATCATTCTTCTAAAATAATATATATTTTTACAAATGTTTTCTGAAAAAAATAAATTTGTAAAAAGATTTTAAAACATATATTTTCACTTTAAAAATCAAAACAAAAATATCAGAATTGTCAAAATTGTCAAAATAATGGTAAAAGATTCTAAAATGTATGCACTTTAAAAATCAAAAGGAAGATATCAGAAACTGTCAAAATTTTGCCAGGTGCTCTCTTGTATAGAGAACAACAAAACAATCAGTCAGAACCTTTGAAGGCAAGCTCTTATCTTATTGTTATATTGATTTACTACTTGTAAAAATATTCTAAAAGTTATTTGGTAAAATTTTCTCAATAAAATAATGGTAAAATCAGAATAATAGCATTAAAAGATTCTAACACACACATTTTAACTTTAAAAATCAGAAAAATATTGGAATTGTCAACATTGGAAAAATAATGTTAAAAGATTCTAAAACATATATTTTCATTTTAAAATCTATCAGAACTGTCAAAATTTTAATATGTGCTCTCTTGTGTAGTGAACAACAAATAAACAATCAACATCTTGGAAGGTGGAGACTTATCTTGTTGTTATATTTGATTTGTTATTTGTAAAAAAAAATTAAAGATAATAACCTTTAAATTTTTTTTTGGTAGAGTTTTCTTGATTAATAAAATCAGCAAAATAACATTAGAAGTAGTGGTTTGAGAGATTGTTAAAGCTGTTTATGAAATTAATCCAAAAATATTTATTAAAAAAGATTTAACATGCTATCTACACAGGTCATGATTGTAATATTATGTGCACGTATAGTATAAAGCAAAGTTCCACAGAAATAACATGTTAAAAATTTTCATTTCGAATTTAAGATGCATCACTCTTAATTTGGAAAAAAACTGTGTCTTATATTCGAAATAATACAGTATTAATAATTATGATTAGTTATTTATTAGACTAGAGTTTACCATATCTCTAACCTAGATATAACTTTAAATTTCATAACATCCTAAATAGATACTAATCTAAAATTTTTATAGATAAAATAATTATTGATCAAAATAATTATTACATATTGATAAAATAAGATAAAGGTAAACCATGGATTCAGCATTCTTAAAAGTGCAATACCTGTTCATTAATCATAAAGCAGCATCATTATATAATCTTATTTTTTTTGTTTTTATAATCAAGGTATTGACACTCATTCTGTCAAATCTAAAATATGTTGTCTAAAGAACCCTAAGCCTGATTTATAATATGAAAAGAATTTCCAAGATTCACTCAACTAGAACTTAAATGATATATAATATCATTTCCCTGTTCTTACACTTTAAAGCAAAATATATTTATTTATTCTTTACAGTTTCACTGTTTGTAGCATGCTTCTTCAGATCTACAAAATTTTAACATTATATCAAATGTAACCATATTTCATACATATACCTATTATAATCTTACAATTTTAGCAACTCAACTATTAACATCACTTTATTCATTAAACTTACCATTCTATAACTTTTAACTTTTTACTTCTATTTTATCCTTTATTTTTCTTATTTATTTTTATTCTTAATTATTATCATAGTTATATTTATTCACGTATTATCTTTGCCATAATTTTAGAAATTACACGTAATATTTATAAAATCTTTTTTATATTACTATATTAATATATTTAAAGTGTAAGAAGAGTGAAATGTTGTTATTATATGTTATATAAAAAAAAGCAAAAATAAAGAAGGAAAGGGGAAGAGAAAATATTGAAGATTATAGAATTTAAATGACAAGTCTTGGAAAAGTAATTATAAAAAAAAAAAAATAGTGGAAAAGTAGAATGATGCACTGAATATTATGATATGAGACTCATTTAGATATTTGTTGTTACATGAAATATATTTTTAACAAATATATACATTGCTCATAAAAGCTGTATGAATTAATTGTATATATAGTTAAACTGATATTGTAAAAGTTCTCGAGAAGAACGTTAATGATGAAAAATCAAATTCTTTGAATTTTGTAAGAATGATATTTTATTCAAATAAAAAGTTAAAGAATTTATCAATTTTATTTCTGATAAAATTATATTAAAAAATATAAATTGCAATTGAAGTCAGAAAGTTCAAAAATTTATACTTCAAAGTAAATAACCCCAGAGATTTGTGTGCCATAAAGAATAATGTTGGCATCATTTTTTATTAGATCAATTTTGAATAAAATGACATATACAGATTAATAAAATCTTAAATAGGATTCTGTAGTTATCCCTAATTTTTCATAAGCTATCTTATTTCGTTTGAAGTCCTATGCTATTATCCTAATGATATTTTTATAAATTTATATATAAAAAAGGCTTGATAAATAATAAGATTTAAATTATTGAGTTTACTGCCTAATGCTTTATTAGAATGTGAATTTAGATTAAAAAGAGCTAATTTTAAACGGATTAATTGATAACTAAGAAGTCAAATAATTTTTGAAAATTTAACCATTATGAACTAATTTGAGTGTATTGCATCAGTTTTAATTATTAATTAGTTATATAAAACATTTGTTAAAGGAATAACATAAATAAAATTGTATGCTAATAGTAGACATTTCTGATAAAATATTTGACACAAAACAATTAAGGAAATTTGAAACATTTAGTTTTGATAAGAGGGAAAATTCTGGAAAATGAAAATCAAAATTAATTGTTTAAATATCAAGAATTGATTATAAAAATACATACTTGTTATAAAATCTTTTCTGAAGCTGTTATAATCCTATCATCATCATCAACCATTATCAATCTACTGGAGGATGAAGGTCTCTCCAAGTTCAATCCATCTTCTCTGATCTTTAGCTTCTCTTCTCCACATCACTCCTGCACACTTTTTTATTTCATCCATCCATACACATGTGGTCTCTTTCTGGGTCTTATACAATCTCTTGAAATCAGTTTAAGATTTTAATTCTCCATCTATTATCATCTCTTCTAGGAATATGTCCAGCCCAACTCCACTTCAGTCTTTTAATTTTTTCAATGAGGTCAGTAACACCTGTTTGTTCTCTTACTCATGTATTGTATTTTCGATCTCTTCTTGTTACTCCCAACATGCATCTTTCCATACTTCTTTCAGTGGTCTGAAATCTCTGTATTGCTCTTCTGTTAAGTGTCCAAGTCTCAGATCCATAAATAAGAAATGGTAAAACACATTTATTTAAAACCCTTCTTTTCAAACATATAGGCATATTTCTTTTTAGTATCAAGTTATTTCTACCAAAAGCACTCCAACCAAGTTTAATTCTATGATTAATTTCATCCATTAGGTTTCAATCTGTATTGATAATCTGACCAAGGTATTTGTAACTGCTAATTTCTTCTAACTCATCACAATTAATCTTTATGTTCATATTTCGAGAAAATCCAGTAAACATTACTTTAGTCTTTTTAACATTTATCTTTAATCCTACTTTCCTACTTTCATCTGATAATTCCTGCAACATTTCCTGCAGCTCTAAAGCATTATTTGCAAAAACAACTACACCATCTGCAAAATCTAAATAATCTCCATTTACTTTCACTCCTTTATCATCCCATTTTAATCCACAAAATACTTCTTGCAGCACTGCTGTAAAAAGTTTTTGAGATATTGAGTCACCCTCTCTTAACCTTTCTTAATGTTGACTTTCCTAGTATCAGTATGTAATCTAATTTTTGCTGTTGTGTTTTTATAAATATTCTTTAAAATATGACAATATCCTGGATCTATACCTTGATGATCCAATGCTTTAATCATTGAAGAAATGCTTATAGAATCAAATGCCTTTTCATAATCTACAAATCCAAAGCATAATGGCAGCACATATTCATTTGTCCTTTCTATAACTTTTATCAATACCTGGATATGATCTACTGTACTAAAACCACTTTCAAATCCAGCTTGTTCTCTTGGTTGGTGGAAATCTAATGTTCTCTGTAGATGAGTTGTTGTAATCCCATACATAATATTATATGAGTAACTTAACATTTTGATTATCAATGAATATATGCATAAACTCATCCCAGAGTCTCATCTAAGTTAATCATTTTATATTATCTAAAATTTTAATTATAATATATACACCTGGGTCTCGTTTTACGCGATAGATAGGTTCCTCAGAAAACACGCACAAATGAAATCATGCAAAAATAGATGTAACTTACCTTGAAAAAGGGGGGATATGGACTGTGATTTTTCAAAACTTGCGTAAAAGCAAAGCACCAATGTAAAATTTACTTTAAAATTCATGCAAAAAAAAATAAGGAAATAAAATATGACTAATAAAAAATTTCAAATTTGAAAAAAATTGATACAAGACAAACTTTTTTTAACTATAATATTTAATTTTATTCAAAACAATATATTTTTATGCATAATTTACAGTAATTTATATTTTTTATACACATTTTAATTATTATTGCTATTTGCCAGTAAACAGGTTCATTTGCAAACTGATAAAAAAATCAGATTCTTCACAAGATGAAATACAACTAGCGCCAACGTCACTCTCATGTTGTGTTAATTAATGGTTTTCTGGTGACAACATAATTAGTAATTAATCTAACAACTAAAAATTAAATTCTTATTTTTGTCTTTAATTTTTAATTTTAATTGTGCCCACTGCTATTACTCATCTTTTAAAAATAAACTTGCGGACACTAAATGATTAATAATTGATTAAACGTTCTTTTTTAAAAAGCAAAAACAGAATGTGATTTAAAATGCAAAATTAACACGTACAATGTTTGAACAAATTTACATTATAATCTTGTAAAATTTAATGTGTGTATACATAAAATGTGGAAATCATGATTTTTATTTTATTATTGCATAAAATCTTACTATTATAAAGCACTGAAAATATTGAAATTACTAAGTTGAAAGTCGAATTTCAATAATGTGCTATTACTTTCAATATAACGTAAGTGTGTGAAATTCATTATTTAAAGTAATAGCGCAATATCGAAGTTTGATTTCCGGCGAAACACGAATCGCGTAACTTCAAAATCATGTTAAATAAGTTTGCATAAAAAGAGACCCAGGCGTATTTAACATCAACTTTTTAAACAAAGCATATTTTTTTACATAAAACTATAACAATTCTTCAAGTAGCCAAGCATATAAAAATGTATTGTAGAAATCATACTTATAAATAATTCCTCAATTTTTACACAAACTAAATCATTAATTTTACCTTAATTTACTTACACTGAAATAAATAACATTTAGAAATAAATAAATAATTTATTTATTTAAAAAAATTTCATTCTAATGTGGATTGCAATTGTTGGGGGGAAAAGTGGAAATCAAAGATAACTCATCAATCGCCACTTCAATTAATAAGTTATAAAACAATAATTAAATAAAATGTTTATTTATTTTTTAGAAATAAATATTATTTACAACAAAGTAATTTATTTATTGTAACAAGCACAATTTTGAAATAGTCAGAACTGACTAAAATATAACTAAGTTGAGAGTACAAGCATTGGTGGTCGAGAGGTCAGTGACATCTGCTTTACAAGTAGTTGTCCCAGGTTAGCGGGTTCACTTCCTGGTTGATGCTATGACACATGAGAAAAAAAACAGAGTTTTTAAATAGTTGGTGAAATATAATGTGTATTAGTTTTTTAATTATAAATAAATATTTGTTTACTTATAAATAAATAATTCATATTTTTAAAAGTTAAATATTAATCTGAAATATTTGAATATTAGTTATTAAATTTATGGCTTATTTTTTTATTTTTGAAAGTATTTTTCTAATAATATGATTTTATTATTAATAATTTACACTATTCAGACATATATACATAACAAATAATGAACAAATATGTATATACATTCAATAAGAAATAATCATTAAATGAAGATATTTAAATCAAATGCATTTTTTTATGTGTACCATAACTAAGACCCATTATCATTCTTGCTAAATTGTTAGTTCATGGTATTAAGTGATTATTTAACTTATTTCTTTAATTGATGAGATATATATGCTTTCATTATGTAAGTATATTAAAACACTGAAGGTGACCTATATAAAAAAAATAGAAGTATTGGAAATTTGATAAATAAATATAAAAAAACCAGTGTTTTTGACACTAGAAACAAAAAAAAAAATGTAGTCGATATAATACTTTATAACAATTCTCAAAATCTCATTATACTTGCTATTAGTTAATAGTATTGATAATTTTTTAACCATAAAATAATACTACAAATGAATTCATTTTGTTTAGGAAACACTTTACAATAAATACATATTAACTTAATAAACGAAAATATTACCTATCAGAACTTTGTAACATAGTAATTATATATCTTGTGGCTGTGTTTACAACCTGGGATAATCTCAGCCTGATGAAACGTTAAATTTTTTTCCAGGTTTTAAGCAAACTTGCGATTGTTATTCACATAGTTGACTTATAGTCAACTTAAGTAGCCATCCTATGTTAGTCAACAAAGAAGGATTTAACTATTATTAGCTAGAAGCAAACTTCCAGATAAAACTGACTTGTTTTGACTGTAAAATTGTAATAGGTAATCTTTACCACAGATGGGAGAGATGGCATTATTCTATGGACATAAAACTTAGATTTATTTTTCAAAAATGATCTAAAATCATTAAAATACTTTAACATGGTGCTATTTTAATTGTTATAATAATTTCGATTTTTTTTTTTTTTCATTTTTAAAACAATTTTTAACTTTATACATTTATATATCGGAATTTTTAATTTTATTAAACTAAAGTTGAATTTAAAGTTCATTAAACTATTGGTTTTTAAAAATAAAATATTTTTTTTTAGAAGCGTTATTATTATTAGTATTTTTAATAAATCACTCAGACTAATGTTTGAGTCATATAACCTTATACTATATTAATTCTCAATATTCCGTGCATTTTTCAATTGCCAAAGGAAAAGCGATTAAATGATGTACTTTCCTGAAAAAGATTAAGCTAGGAAGTATCTCGGTAAAAAATAAACCCTTAAAACATGAGGGAGTTGTGATTAATTTTGTGCTGTGCGAATATTTTTAATAGAAAAAAAAGGGTGATAAGGTTTTATAATCGGCAGCTTTTTTTTTTTTTAACTCTCAGTTGTTTTCTTGAGCAATTTTAAAGTGTTTTAGTGAGGATGAATCAGAAACTTATGCAGTTTCAAAAAAATATATATAAAATCAGAAATAATGAATCGCGATTAACTTTATGTAATGCTGTTTATAAAAGGAAACCTGACCAACAATAATAGAAAATGACTTTTAATGATTAGAGCAGGTGCGTTCTTTTTTTATAAAATAGAACTAAATTATTTTTAATATAGTCATAGTTTATTTAAAAGACATTTTAACAATTTGTTAAATTTAATTATATAAATAAAGGTTATTTAATTTAAATTATGTGTATCGCATTATTTTTACAGCTGCGTGCTACATTGTTTTCGTTAGAATATGAACAGAAATTTAATATTTGTAAAACGGGATATTTAAATTAAACTAAAACATTTAATCGTAATTAAATGTTTTATCTTTGTTAAACACATACACTTACATATGTATGAAATCTTGGTAGATTCTTAACTTAGTATGAATAATTATAACAGAAACCATACATTGGTGTAATTTTTTATAACTATATGCACCTTTTGTCTTAGAGTGAAATTTATATTGAGTTTCACCTTTCTTGTATTCTTTATGTGGAGGATTTTTATATTTTTGTTGTAATTTATTATCTCTCTTTTATTTTGTCTTGCATTTTTCTATTTATTTTAATATTTAAATATATTGACCACAGTAATATAGGATAATATTAGTGATAGTTGATTTTCAAACATCAACAAAATATTTCTTTCAACTGTAAGGAATAAATTCATAAATTATTACAATGTTATACTGAAAGTGCAAAAATAAAGGTCCTTCAAGTCAAAAGGTACTCAGTGTGATACTGAGTGATAATTATGAATATCCACTACTATTTTTGATTTATATGATATGGTTAAGTTAAATTCATTTCTATATCCATTTGTTGGTGTACCCATACAAAAAAAGAAATTATGAAGATTAAAGAAAATTATTAGTAAAATAGGAAAAGTCTGAAGTATAAACAAAGAAAAGCGTTTTGTGTTGCAGATGGAAAATAGACTACTTATACTTGGACATGAGTTAATGTAGAAGATGGATAAACTGAAATAATATTCAAAATATAAGAAGCAAAAAAATAAATGGTATAAATTTTATTATCAGAAGAATATTGCAAGGATTATTATTGTATATAATTCTATGAATGGTTAATTGATATTAATTTAATTTTTGAAGTGATTCTTAAAGCCATTACTACATTATAAATGTGTACTCCAACAGCATATGCAAGCGAATAAAGTGAAATATGTTATGATCAAGTTTAGGCAGACATGACAAAACTCATAGATAAAAGATACTTCTAGGAATTTCTGACTCAAAGACTGTTATAAATAAAATAAAGAATAAATTATTAGAAAATAAAATTTTGAAATCAAAAATAAAGTCAAAAATCAACAACATTTTGTGAATTAAATGTTATTATTCTTTTTAATACATTTTTTTAATTGCTAATATCATCACTATTGTACTGGTCAAAACATGTTGATCCATCTAACATGAGCTGGAACTCAATGAAATGTACTTCAAACCCAGTCAAGCCTGAGATTTAGATCAGGGATCAACCTAAATTCAAACCCATTCCACAAGTCCCAGATCAAACACCTAATGAATAACATAATAGTAATGGCACACGAGAATTAATTCTTAAGTCTGGCCCACTAGAAGAGCGAAAGAGACAATGAGACATATTTAACAAAAGAACGCACATATATGTTGGAATGTATGGAAGTGGAGAGAAGATAATTCAAACTATATAAGTTGGCTTGAATAATAAAATATTTAATGAAACATTTAATGAAACAGTAAATTAATTATATATTTATTTGAATGTGCATGACAAGATATGATCTACCCAGGGGTAGAGAGTACATACAATTGATCACACTATTATGATTCATATGCTCTTATGAATGAATGACATATTATATCAAAATCAGTATATTTGGTGGGTGAGATTAAGATGCCAATCACTTGATTACAAAACAAATGTACAACATATTTGAATTAACATTTTAGTGGTGGTTCTGAAAGATGATGTTTAATGTACAAATTTCTGGAGCATTCTAGGAATCATTATTCATATTACATAAACTGTTTTCATGCCGTTTCAGTCGTGAAGATCAATAAAATATATTTTAAAAATGGTTTACTCATTACGAATAATATTTGTGAATATTTAATAAAATAACATACATTTAAATCAAGTTTATTTGCTTGGTGAACAAAATATTTTTAACCATTCTTTAAATTCGGATTTAAAAAGAAAAGAATGCTTCACCCTTCTAACACACACACACACACACATACACACACACACACAAACACACACATATATATATATATATAAACAAAATAGATTACGATGGTGGGATTTTTAAAATAAGAAGAAAAACATTATTAATTAAACTAATCACTACATAAGCATTTTATTGTTACAGCATTGAAATGAGGTCATTAAATAAATAAATTAATAATAATGAAAGGAACAGTGCTGATATGAAGGCAGAAGAATCTGAAGTGAGATCGTGCTTCTAAACAAAGAAAATGAAGTGGCTAAGAGTCCCTTTTTTAGGATACTGCTTAGAGAAGTTTAATTAGGCTTGGCATGGTCCCCAGGGTTTTTTGGTGCAACTGAAATGAGAGTCCTGTTAAATGAAAATGATCCCAGGAAGGTCAACTGTCCATGGGATAGGGTGTGAAGAACGTCTATGGGTTCAAACTCATTGCAACCCTCCAGACTAGAAGCACGTAATATAAAGCACATATATAAAAAAAATTAAACCATATATCAGCAATGCAGCATAACACTATGTCTTTAATGACATGAAATGGAAGTTACTACTTTAAGATACAAGAACCTCACTCGAATACTATAAGTTAGGCAATTAACGATATGCCATGTAATACATATGGGAAAGATTTAATTCATACATAATAGGTTTTTAAAATTTACTCTCCTTCCCTTCCTTGCTATTTAACATACTGAAATCCCATCCTTGTGAATTTTATAACTTGAGAATAATGAAGTTTTTGAAATATTAAGAGTATAGCATTATAATATCGATAATATAAAAAACAATAAAAAGAAGAAATCACCTTTTCAGAATTAAGTGAGTGATATAAAAAATATTTGATAGCGTTAATTTTTCGGTAATTTAAAAATTATATATAAAGAATATTTTTTAAAGACATTTTTAAGACAATCATGAAATTAGGTTAACCTGAGAAACAATCTGGTGAGCATATTAATTAAGAAAGTATGTAAATCTAACTCAAAAGGGATGGGGTTTTACTAACCTTGACCCAGGGAGGTCTAAATAGATAGGAAAAAATAACTTTATACATTAGGCTCACAAGATTGTTTAGATTGACAACTTAAAAATAATAAAATAAAACATAGTTTAAAATTAAGAAAGGAACCATACCAAAATTTAAAAAAATAAGAGCATATGATAGACTTTACAAATAAAAGAAAAATTATTAGTATGAGAGCAAATTTACATTAACAGTTAATAAAAAAAAACATTTAATTTATCAATTTGAAAATGAAATCTAGATAGCTGAGGTTGAGATTAGTTTAGAAGGAATTAGATGTAAACTTCATAGGTGGTTCTTAGGTTAATTACCTTGCTATATTATAGAGTCCATTTTGACAGTTCGGCTCCAGCATGGCAAAATTAACAGGATTGAAACAGTTTCCAATGCAATAGCAAGCATCCATTAGGCATTCCTCTGTTTTTAGAACATACTTTCTATCAATCTTGAGGCATCAGTGAAATGATTATTGGGAGCAGAAAAAGGCAAGGAAAGTGGTTAGTTTACTACTCATTCAACATTTTGGGGGGAAAAGTAGCATGGAGTCTTTTTGGTAACAGTTCTTCTGCAAAATTAGTTCTCTCTTGGTGGTCAAAAATCAGCCCATTATATACTGCCCTCAGGTATTTGAGGAATGCTTTTAGTATCCCTTTTAAATTTCACTCATAATTGCTATTTAGTAGGAATTTATTCATTTC
Source organism: Epiperipatus broadwayi (assembly GCA_028023455.1). Taxonomy (NCBI): domain Eukaryota; kingdom Metazoa; phylum Onychophora; class Udeonychophora; order Euonychophora; family Peripatidae; genus Epiperipatus; species Epiperipatus broadwayi. The sequence goes on along the minus strand of JAQFVV010012448.1, from coordinate 805,121 downwards.
CTTCACCTATTGTTTTGGAGATGCAACCATTTGACAATTTGTCCATAAACATATTCAAATCTATTTCCAGATTAGAAATAGTTTGATTAAAAAAATGTTAATTGCAAAAGTATAAATTCTTAATTTGATTTCCCTTTTTACTTTTAGTACATTTTAATTAGATATTCTTTTCCAAAATTAGATAATGTAAAATTTCAACCCTTTTAATTATTTTTGGACAATTAACAGTTGCATACTCCATCTTGGATTTTTTTTTAAAAAATAGTTTTTAAAAGAATTTAAAATGAAGTTATATTTTTTTACAGACTTAAAAAAAAAATTATAAAATTAATAATGTTAGTAATTGCTCCCATTATATATATATATATATATATATATATATATATATATATGAGATGCATCTAATATATTTTGATTTTAATAAAAACAATTAATAATAAATAATAGTAAAAAATATTAAAAGCTACATTTTACAACTTTTTAGGTGCACATCTCAAACATATACATAAAATAAATATACATGAATATAGGAGTAGGATGGAATATAAGGTTCAAACATGGGTTAGTAATTTGGTGAGTATGAAGGACCATGAAGCTCAATTGTTAATTAGGATTGACTGCTTCACTATATATGTAGACACTAAGAATAGTGGTCATAGAAATCAAATAGATTGCTTATTTGATACTCCCATAGCATATTTTAATTTTATTATCAAAAATGCAATCAGAAGCTGATTATGAATTCCCTATACATTGGCTTCTAATAAAGTTTTTTAAGGAACTATAAGATAAACCAATATGCTGGATAAAAACTTTAAAATATATCTATTGTTTTAGGAATAAAATGACAAATTGATTATAGGTTTTAAATGTAATTGGACTCAAGTGGTCTCTAAATAAAAATTAAAGAAATGTTTTAAATATAAAATCTGAGAAAATTTTTATCAAGATGAAAAAACAAAAGGCAAAATGTAATAAATGTTAGCAGACAGAATGAGTAATTGAAAAAATGTAATATTTATTTAAAAGACCATAAAATAAAAGAAACTTTAAAAAAATGTATTTTTTTTGGTATATCTAAAAAGTTCCAGCCTTTCTAAGGATAATAAAATTGGTAATTAAGAAATTATAGCAAAATAATAAAGTTAAAGTAGAGATGGATGAATACACAAAAGAAACATGCAAATTTAAACCAACTAGAACTCTTTTGATGAGATCATTCAAATACAAGAATTCTCAATAATAAAAGATGATACCAGATTAGACTCAAGATTTTTTCTAAAGGATAAAAGCACTGCAGTTAACAGTTAAAAGTTTTTGTGGATTGAACAAAATATCTGAAACAATTGTGGTGAACTGTTGAATGCCATTTATTTTTTGGTTGTGATAGCAGTGGTTTAATGGTTCTACATACTGTCAAACATTTCTTGGAACCTTCTAAACTAATAGCAATACATTGCATTATAACATATAAAATTACCTCTATTGTAAAACAAATATAATATTGACAAATTATAAACTTAAATTATAATTACAGAAATGAACTAAGTAACTAATGCAATTTGTTTTACCAATATTGTTCAATATCCAATTTTTGTTAATATTAGAATTACAAGTATAATAACAGTTATTAATTATTTAATGCTGTGCCTTAACTCATATTTATCAAATGCAATGACTTCTCAATTTATCAGTAATATCTGTAAGTTAAAAAATATCTTAAGATCTCATAAATTTTTATTAGCTTAAATATTTATTTCATGTTAAAGATGAAGACTGAAAATTTTATTCTCTCATTATAATCATAATAACTTTTTTCACTATATATTAGTTATTAACATTATTTTTTTAAAAATTTATTGTATATAATAATATTACTGAATATTTTTGTCTAAATATTATATTATGAAAAGTTCACATAATACATATGGGAATTACATTTTTAAAATTGATTTTGTGAATAAAATATAAAATCTTTCCTTATATTCAGATAAAAAATGGTTCATATGTTAAAAACCTTTTATTTTTAAAGGCTTTGGAATATTGTAAGATTTTAGAGAAGTCACATTTCTTTTTAACCTTTTTGAATTCTGATATTTTCTATTGTTACACCTAGTGGAATTTTTTTTAAATGCTTAACATATCCCTTCTAAATAAAATATTTATTTTATACTAAACTTAATAAACTGGACTTAATTTCTTTTTAATTTAATATTATAAATAAATAATATTCTAAGAAAACATATTTCAATTTTATAAATATTTAAAAAGAGAGTTGTAAATAAAAATTACAGATGTAAACATCATTAATGATAATAATGTAACCCTCTTTCAGAAAATAAACAATTTAAAAAAGTTTTTAAATGTAAATGAACAAATATGGATTTATAATAAATCTATCAAATTCTGCTTTATAATTATTAAAATATTTGAAAAAATTCTAACTATGTGATTAGTTTCATATAGTGTGATTGATCCTTTGTTGTGATTTTTATTGTTAATATTAGTCAAGTTTATTAATTTATATTTATAAAAATAAAGCATAAATAAATAAAATTAAATTGAATATGTGCATTTTTGTTTTAAATAATTGTCAACAAAATAGTGTTTAAAATAATCAGAAATATTTAATAAAAAAGCTAAAAATCATATTCTTTTTTTGATTCCAAAAACTTTGAGTGAAAACAATACCAGAAAGAAGGAATGCCCTTAAAAGAAATTTTTCCTTCAAAAATAATAGAGTAAAAATTACAGATAATTTCTCATGTGTCATAGCATCAACCGGGAAGTGAATCCACTAACCCGGGACAACTGTTTGACTATTTGTAAGATACTGATCTTTTCAGATTTTTTAAAATGAAAAAATCAATAATAACAATGTAACAAAATCTAGTAAAAAAAATCTATGCAAATACAACTTTTGGCAATGGTAAATCAACAATATAAAGCATGAATATAAAGCCACATGAGAAGAATGCACCCTTCACTTAATGATCAATTTTGTGGTAACTTACTACTAGAAGACTTACCAAATCATTGGTCAATGGCCTAGTGATCAATTCAGATTCGGCTGATTCACCCTTAAGTTTTCATTTGAATAAGTGTTATTAAATCAAAAAATACAATTCATTGATTAGGATCATTTGACATCATTAAATATTACTGAATGTATGACTATATTCCATGCAATATAACTTACACTGGATACCCAATGATCTTACAGCTTCATTTGATAAGGTCTTTTGCAAAATAAACAAGAGCTGGATTATGGTCTCCCTACTGGTGGGATTACTTCAAAACTCTTTCTCAACATATATGAAGAAGACATAATACTTTAATTCTTTGATTCCAGCCCATCAATCCTATATATGCTCTATGTTGATGGTGTACTTATTTGTGCTTCTAATAAACAAATCAACAGCATACAAACTACCCTCTTGCAGACATCATTTTTAATACAGACAAGAAAAACAGGGATAACCACCAAGGCATTAAGTTTCTTGATCTCTGCATTCAATGAAAAAATATATATTTTAATAGTAAAATACTCATTAAGACTATCAATGTCTGTGATGCCATATGCCCTGAATCTATCATTCCAAAATCCATAAGCTCATCAGCTTAAAAGTTTTTTATACCACAATTATCATTTGTATAAGTTCAAGTCACACAAGAAAAATAACCTCGACTCTTATCTCTCACATTTGTGCAACTTCAGTTACAAAAACAAAATTTTAACAAGTTAAAATTTTTTATTTTAATTTTAGTAACCCACCCTTAGTAACTGATAACAATCCCTGGTCATCTTCATTACCATACATTTCTAAAATTACTCATCATGTTACTAAAATTTGTTCTGCTACTCACCAAATAGCATTCTACACACTTCCTTTCCTCTAAACCTGCTTATTAACAACACAAAAGACATTCTCCTCCAAACCAAATAACACAAATCATATACAAGGTCACATGTTCTCACATCAGTTATTATGCCTTATATTATGGTGAATTAAAGGCTAACTTGTTCACTGGATTAGCATACATCAGTACATATACAACCATACACAAATTCAAATGGATACAAAATTAATTTTATATGAAAACCAATACACTTCCGGCTACCCTTTCAAGCTTATATCTGCCACCATTGTATGCATGCATAGAGTGCAATGATGCCAAGTGTAAACTGAAAAAGGCCTGGCACATTGTGAAAGATATGAACACAATTAACAAAAAAGTATTCTGTGACTCTCTTTCTAACAAATGACCTACTTAAACTAATAATTAGCCATTCAATTATGCTAATTACCCAATCATGTTTCTTTAATAAACCCTGCCATCTTTTCCTCTTTGTCAGTTGTCATGACTATGACTAAAATAACTTAGTCAAAAGTGGACTAGCAAAAATTTCTAATTTCACAGACTTTATTTAAGCTTATCTCGAATATATTTTTGCATATATTTATTCACATAACTTTTACGAGATACGCATATTAAAATTTTCAGTGTTATTTTATCCCTTGTTTTTTTAATGTCCAATTTTCTGGGCTATAGATTGACTTTATTTTTAAATACATGTTCTTAATCCAAACATTTCCCCCAAACTTTTTACTACAACTCTACTCAACATTAGTCTTTGTTATATTTCTTGATTACTAAATTCTTTGTTGTTGAAAAATGAACCAAGAAATCAAAAATTATTATCACTTCTATGTCTTTGACGTTTTTGAGTCTTTCACATTAATTTAATAGTTGATTCATTGCAGAAACTGAAGATAATGATACTACAGAGAAATGCATGTGATGATTGATATATTTGTAGTATTTAATCTAAATTAGCAATTTAAAATTACAAGTAATCTTTATTTTTAAAATATGAAAAAATGTCATCAATTTTTATTAAACTCAATTATTTTTTAAAAATAATTTTAGCATAAAAATATTAATCTTTTTTTATGACAACAAATTATAAAAGATTACATCGATTTTTAAATATTAATAAAATTGTTCCCACTGTCATAAGTTTTTAAAGTAGATCAAAACTTTTTAATTTCAAATATTGGCAATCCTCACCTCAACTCTATCTAATTAGAAGCTTAGGAACGATAAAAAAAAAGTATATTGATTTTTTTTTAATGCGTTTTCTTTTCAACCTTTTATAATGAAAAGTATATATAAAGTTGAAATAGACGGATTTATATTTTATGTAGGTTTTAATATTGCTTTTTTTTTTCAAGCTTTACTAGTAATAAAATCAAAAAGTTTATCTATTGAAGCGTGAATTTAAGTATAATAATTTCAAATTATAACTCATACAGATGTTTAATAAGCAAAAAAAAAAAAAAATACTTCTTAGAAACTTGAGCTTTAAAGTTAATACAAATAGAGAGTTAGAAAATATTTGAAGAGTCTAAGGAATCCGCTAAACATTTAATGAGAGTGGACACATGGTTTCTCAAGAAAGATGCAAGGCACAAGTGAATTAATCTAAAATATTTTATAAGCTATGTTATTAACGTATTATTTTTAAAGACAATAAAAAAAATTAAATCATAAACTAAGATAAACATTAACATTAAATATCAATAATAAAATAGTAAATCACTCTCAAATACTTTATTGTAACAGATAATTTAACTCAACACGCACATACAATCTTAATAAATTATTTATAAATTTTAGAATTGAATTAAGCTGAACATGCATGCACATATGCATATATATGGGTGTGAATCACATACATATTAAATATATCTAAAAATGTGTACATGATTTTAAATTATAACATGTGCTATGTATGTGTTGTTTACTTGAAAAAGTGAAATGGATGTTCAAAATGGATACATAGTGAGAGATATTGGTCAGGCTTCTGGATAGTTATAATAGGATTGGACTAATGTGAAAGATGCACTGTGAAAAACAAAAATTTGAATATATATGTTTATATTTGAACGTATCTGGGTGCTCGTATTCTCGGTGAGCCGTAAACGATACTTTTATTTTTATATTAAAGCTATACATATTATATCGCAAAGCAGAGACAGTACAATAACAAAGTCCTTGAACACAATATCAACTACATATACATGCAAGTATAAATGTATATGACTGCTTTGATTTTGCTTTAAAAGGTTTTCATTTTTGACATATATAGTGATTATTTACAGTTATATTACCAGACAGAAATATCTTCCGATGTTCTGGTTAAATGTTATTATAAAGAGAGTTCAAAAGTTAATGTTATATTTATATTTCTAATATGAACAAAATTTACTTATTATAAATGTGCATTTACTTGAAGTTTTAAAAAATTAAATTGAAAGATAATTTATAATCTATATAGATAACATTAAAATAATGGAAACTGAAAGCAAACGTCCAATGGACCAAGCTACCTAAAGCAATAATCTTATGCTTCTTTGAGTAAATTTTTTATGCCATTCCCCTTTCTTCAAGTAATAATATTTATAGTTTTTTTTTAAAAAAGTGATAATAACACTACAAATATAATATTAATATCATCTATGTTCTTTATTACTTTTTACAATGCTTTTCTACAAGGCAAACCCTACAAATATATTACTTTTTACAATGTTTTTTTATAACCATTATTGACAGTTTCCACCACCCCGGAAATCTTCTTCAGAACGGAAGAAGATTCCTGGGGCAATTGAAACTGTCAATAGTGGATTGTAAAAAAAAAAGCATTGTAAAAAGTAATAAAGAAGACAGATGTTATTAATATTACATGAAATTTGGCAATGCAATAAGAAAGATAAATACAAATATAGATCTAAGTAATTACGGAAGCTTAAAACTTATAATATTTATTACCAAAAATTATAAAACATAAAGTATAATAATTATATTTATAAAGCACATACTTCTTACTTTAAAGTAATATATATTAAGGCTACAACCTTACAACTATGTACCTGAAAAAAAGACAGTAGGGACCTCTGAAAATCTTTTAAATAAATTTTGTGTTAAACATTTGCAGAGGTCCCTACTGTCGTTTTTTCAGGCATGTAGTTTTAAGGTTGTAGGCTTAATATATATTACATTAAAACATAAAGTGACAAATATTTAATATTTGATATTTGATATAAAACTTTGTCTGACTGGTTTGATGCAGTAGTAAAGGATCAGACTCTGGATCTCAAGACTTGAACTTCTTATAAACTTAAAGATAATAAACCATTCAATTTTTGTACTGTGCAATTTAATATAGGGGTAGAGTAGCTACTCTGGAATTCAAGATCCCACATGGCTGATCCACTCTACCAATTGATATTCAACTTCTTATGAACTTCCATGTGATTAACCATTCAATTATTTATATAAACCTTCACAAATAATTTATAATTAACACAATAAACAATATACTACTTCACTTATTTAATAATTTTATATAAAGGGAAAAGTTAAACTATAAATTCTGCACTCATAAATATGATGCCACAGAATGATGAAAACTGGACTATACTAAATCTTAGAATTTGTTTTTATAGCCAATGCATCTTCTACTTAATTTAAATTAACCCAGAATCTTTACTCTCTAATTAATAATAACTAGAGACCAATTTACTACTCACTAGTGTATGGATATCTTAGAGCACTACTTCAAAGAAAAATCTGAAATATAAAAATGATCTGAAAACCATTTCCTTTGACTTAACTTTAACTACATTTGCTCACGAGTAATTAGCACTTTTTTAACTAGTGGTATAGGTTAGAACATAATGGAAGCATATTTTTGCATTATATTTAACACATTGACACATCACAGATTATTGTGGAAACCCTATAGCTGATAATACTAGGTAACTATCAATATTTTATTATTTATAGTCTTCTTAAAAAAAACTGAGCTTTCTTGGGAAATCGTCAGTTATCTAAAAAAATATGGTAAGATTCAGACAGATTTGAATTCTATGTCATCGATAAGGTAGACAAATGCATGTTTTTTAATTTATTTTATTTATTAATATCACTAAAAATATTAATAAACAAAATCCATAAAATATATTTATATTTATTAAAAACTTATAACACATAAATTGTCAGACAAGAGTTACAGATAGTGTAAATGTATATTTTTACATTAGAGAATTACCACAAGAATTTAGTAAATAATAATTATTGGGGCTTATACAAAGGTTTATAATTAATAACACTTCCTGACCAGAATTACTTATTGCCTCCACAAGACATCACTTTATGTCAAGAGATTAATGTGTTAAAAGTTTTGATACTTTTTATTAGTTACATATTGGAAAAAAATATTCCATAAAAAACAGTGATCTCAGTTATAAACTGTTAGAAAACAGTTTTGAATTATTCAATGTTTATGTAATTTATTAGTGTACAAGATAGTTTTGTGCAGATCAAATGATCTTGAGAGTTGTGCATAATTAGTTTTAGGAAAATTTCACAATGTAAAACAGGTATAATGCTACAATTGTTAGTATAAAGATGATAATATTATTTTATAACCAGTAGATAATGATAGTGCCAAATATAAAAATGTATATTTCCAAAAATATATAGCATCCCTAATCAATATAAGTACAATTATTAAAAAATCAGTTCTCTATTTTGATACTATCCATTGCAAGCTTGAGTAATCACTGGTTATTAGATGGTATTACTATTTAATCTTTATCCTTAGATCAGTTTATGGTTTGCCTTTATCAATGAAGAATTGAGATTTGAAACTGGAACCAATGCAATTTGTATATCTGGCAACCATCTTTAAACTTTTCTTTTACTACCATGCTAATAGACTGAAATTTAACAACCCAGAATACTTCAGTATGATTATTATATATAAATGTATAATTTCTAGAGGTGACCTGCAAGAAAATCCATTTCTAAATCAAAAAATCTTTTGCAATAACACAATATGATAAAGCATCTATCTGTAAAATGAATAATTAAATAAAAAATAATTGATCATCATCAGTAATATGTTTATGGTATAATGCAATAGTGTAATGATGTTCTCTAGAATTCAGATTGTGGCTCAAATTTGTCTTTCCCATTACTCAAACTTCATATGGAAGATGGTTGAAAAACCAATTGATTATTTTTTTTGCCATCAGTGCCAGCCTTGTTATTGCATTTCACAGTTAAGAAAATTTGTTATTATGTTAATACTGAAAATAAAAAGTAAATCTAATATTACAATATTATTAATATGAATTTTTATCAAAATAATAAAACATATATGCCAGCATCTGAATGTGATAGATCTCTCATTCTATCAAAAAATATAGTAGTCTATAGAAAAATACAAGTTCATAGTAAATATGCATGACTTATAAAAGTCCTATCATAGCATTTTCATTTATTTGTAGCTGACTCATGTCTCTATTAATACTAAATACTTTTGAAATATTTCTTATAAAACCAGTATCTAGACTCCTGTAGATCCACAATAAAAAACAATAGGAGAATAAAATGTTTAAATTAATTCACTTTTGCTAATATATACATGACAGTGTTTATGGTAAACAAGTCTAACAAATAAATAGTTTTAATAAGAATTGTAAGTTTGTTGCCAGGTGTCTGCATCAAATAACCAGAAATATTAGTTCATATTCATTATAGGTTCATTTCTAATTTTATGCATTGATATGTTCATTTTTCAGTAATAGCAGATATAGTCTTCTTGGTGAATTGTCTTATAATACCTCTAAAATAGCAATATGAAATGCATTGCGACTTTAAAAGAGTGAATGTAATTTTGTATTTTATCTAGCAGTTGATTAATGGTTTTTTTTTCAATCTAGTACTTGATTTTGCTAATCTATGTTTCTGATCTACTAATACATTGTGTAATACATGAAACCAGTTAAAATGTATTTGTATGGCACATACTACACAACTTGGCAATAGCTGATTGGTTTAAGTAATGGTATTGGTTTTTTAAAAATAATCAACTTAAATATAATTTTACAGAAATGTTTTATGAAAAAATAATGAAAATTACCAAATGTACAGAATGTTTTTTTATTTAAAAAAAAAAAAGAATATGATTAAAAAAAATAAAGTTTTAGCATTTTAATAAAACTGTTCTGTTAATTCACAAGCTAAGATATATTAATTTATTATTTTAATATTTAATATCAAAAACGCTGCTAGTCAAGAGGGATCGATAAAGAAATAATCAATAATAAAAAGTGCTAGCAATAAGTGATTTTTTACCTTAATAATTACTAATTTAAATATAAATAAAAAAATATTATTCAAATTATAATAAGTATAGAGGTATAAAAAATGTAATTCGAAAACCAGTTTAATAATATTTTTTGCAATTAGGAGAAACAAAAGAACACTTAGATTATGCAATTAAGTAAACGTAGAGAGATATATAAAAGAATTAGTAAAAAAATTATTGCAATGAATTAATTTGTAAGATTCAATATATTTAAAATAATAAATTGATTCTTGTTTTTTGATATCAATAATATTGAAAAAGAAATCATCAAAATTTAAATAACACAATGCATTTTATAATTATCAAAGGATCTGTACATTATAATAAGAAAAAGATTTCAGTTTAAGCAAAATTTGGATTTCTAAGATAAAAAGAAATTTTCTTTAGTGTAGATAGATCTTAGAAATATAAAGTGAAATAAACCATTTAATAAAGCATTGTTCATAAAGAGAATAAAGTGATGATATTATTATTATTATTATTATTATTATTATTATTATTGTTGTTGTTGTTATTATTATTATTATTATTATTATTATTATTATTATTATTATTATTATTATTATTATTATTATTGTTATTATTATTATTATTTATTATTATTATTATTATTTATTTATTTTTTGAAAATTTTTAATGGTTTTATTGATGTATATATTCCTAATAAATTGTCGTTTAACAAAGGTTATCCTCCTTGGTTTTTATATACTTTTATTAAGATTATTAAAAGGAAATCTTACCATCATAGACTCTATTTTAAGACACAGAATATAATTTATTATAATAACTTTATGAATTTTAGAAGATTGGCTAAATATATCTATAAACGAGATTTACAAGAGTATATAAAAAAATTGAAATTAATATTTCTTCTAATCCTAGAGAATTCTGGAATTTTGTTAATAATTCAAGCTTGGGTAAAAAAAAAAGGTTCAAATGACTCATGGTTCTGCATTACATGCAGATGAATTTTCTAAACATTTTGCAGAGTTATACTTTTCACAATATGGGATTGATTCTAAAATCACATTTCCGGGCAATTTGTCTAGTGCTAAATGTACAATTGATCATATCTCTAGGAAAGATGTTATTGTAGCTATTAGGAGGTTTAAGACTCACTCTAGTTTAGGATGTGATAATATTTCTTCTTTTATTTATAAGGGGTTAGCCAAATTTATTGCAGTACCTCTTGCCTTTGTTTTTAATCTGTCTCTTAATTCTTGTACTTTTCCTAGTGTTTTGAAATGTGCTAAAATGGTTCCAATCTTCAAAAATGGTGATTGAGATTGTGTTTCTAATTATAGATCGATTTCTGTTCTGCATACCATTGCATGAATTTTTGAGAGATGTATTTATAATAAAATTATTTCAGATGTGGGTAAGATAATTTCTTCTTCTCAACATGGTTTTAGTCCTAATAAATCAATTGATAGTAATCTACTGACAATTTATGATCATATAGCTCATGCTATTGAAGATCATCAAAGACTAGATGTTATTTATTTTGATTTGTCAAAATCCTTTGATAAAGTTGATCACAGTGTCTTACTTCATAAATTATATAAAATAGGTTTCTCTAATAAACTTGTATATTGGTTTCAATCATTTCTGTGTAGTCATACAGCATATATTAAATTCAATAATAAAGTTTCATTTAATTTTGAATGCAATTTAGGTGTTTCACAGGGTAGTATTTTAGCACCCATGCTGTTTAATGTTTTTGTTAATGATCTTAAGGATTGCTTGAGATATTCTTTTCTGTTAAGCTATGCTGATGACTGTAAGATTTTTAGAAGAATTATATCAGTGAACGATTGTGTTCTCCTTCAGAAGGATATTGATAACTTTAGTGCTTGGTGTGAGTCAAATAATATGACAGTTAATTTTGATAAATGTTCCTTTATTTCTTATTCCAAAAAATCTGAAGTTTTACAATTTTGTTATTATATCAATTCTCATAAAATTATTTCAGTTAAATGCCAAAAAGATATTGGAATTATGTTTTCTTGTAATGGATCTTTTATTCCCCATCTTTAAATGATTGTTGGTAAGGCTTTTAAGGTTATGGGTGCCATTCTTAGACATGGTTATCAGTTCAGTAATGATACTAAACGGAAATTGTTTTTTTCATTGGTTCTTCCTATTATTGAATATGGTTCAATAATTTGGAACCCTAATTCTTTGCAAGGATGTAACTTGTTGCAGTCTATTTCAAAAACGTTTTTCAAATATATTTCTTGGGAGGGTAAAATGATTAATCTTTCATCTAGACGAAAGTATAGGGATTTGAAATATTTTTATAAAATTGTTAATAAACAGGTTATTTTATCAGATATAGTTTCAACTATCTCAATTAGGTCTTTGAGTTATGATACTTGGTCTACTTGTGTATATCGGATTCAAACATGCCGTTCCAATATTCTTAAATTTTCTCCTTTATTTAGGTTACCCTCTTTATATAATCAAATTGGGAGTAACCTTAATCTGTGTAGTATTGATTATAAGAAATTTTGTAATCTTGTTAAACTGAAATGTTATGTTTGATTTTGTCTTTTAAATTTTACTTTATTATGTATACATTTATATTTTCATTTTATGTTATATGTTTTATTTTCACTTTTATTGTATGTGCAAACTGTAATTGGCTTTATGCTGTTGTTTAGCACTTAAATAAATGAATTGAATTGAATTGAATTATTATTATTATTATTATTATTATTATTATTATTATTATTATTATTATTATTATTATTATTATTATTATTATTATTATTATTATTATTATGATGATGATGATGTTAGTCTAAAGCAACGATGGATAAATGTGGATCTTAGTCTAGTTAAGTGCGATTCCCATTGAAATCCGATTTTATTTTTATTATTTCAGATTTTTGTTTTAATTGAAAAAAATTAGTAATATGGCAGAAATTTTTATCAAACATTTTTATTATGTGTTTTATTACAAATTACATCATGTAAGTATGTAATATACTATTTTCAAATATATTGGCAAACTTTACAATAACAGCATCTCATTACCATCAATAGTATCCATCCCACCAGAGTGTAGTCATATCATCAATTTATCCATTTTTCCACTCCATTCTCTTCATTGCCCAGCTCTTCATTTCCATGTAACCCTTACCATTACTTTTACATCCTATCATTTGCTTCCACTCACCATTCTCTCCAAAACATTTTGTACTAAACTATACTTTCTTCTTAATATATGTCCACTCCAACTTCTCTTTCTAATTTCCTCAATCAAACTTTTTTTTTTATTTACTCTTTCCAAAACTTCTTCATTTATTTTATGCATACAATTGATTTTTCCCATTTTTCTCCATGTCCACACCTCAAAGGCTTCAAATATATTCCTAATTTTATTACTCATTGTTCCAGTTTTACAACCATACAATAGTACACCCCACACATAGCATTTAATTACTCTTTTTTAATTCTTTCTTCAAAGGTCCAGAAAATATTTTCTTTGTCTTAATAAATGCCTTCTTTGCCAATTCTATTCTTTTTTTAACTTTATCTTCACTTCTTCCAATCCTCACTCAACCAACTATCCAAATATGTAAATCGATTTATCAGTTGAACACTGTTATCAGAGATTTAAATTTGCAGTCTTTTTACTTTTCTCCCTATCCATAAACACTTAATCTTTTAAACATTAATCTTCATTTCATATTCTATACATCCTTCCTCCAATTTATTCAATATATTCTGAAAATATTTTTCATCCCCAGCTATAAGAGCAATTTTATCTGCAAATCTGATACATTTTATTATTCTATCTCCATCTTTTTCTCCTCCACAGTCTAAATAATTGTTTGACATTTTAAAGATGGTCATAAGTTTATTCCAGACTATTCTATCAAATGCTTTTTCCAAAGCCACAAAACATATACCAATTCCTTTATCTGTTTCAATATATCTCTCTGCAATTGTTCTAACAACACCAGTATCATCTCTTACACTTTTCTCTTTCAACACCAAACTGTTTTTCTTCAATATAAATAAATACTATACATTCTCATACATTTATTTCAGATTATTCTATCATATGTTTTTTTCCAAATCAACAAACATATACTAATTCCTTTATCTGTTTTAATATATCTTTTGCAATTGTTCTAACAACATCAATAGCATCTTTTGTACTTTTCCCTTTCTCAAAACCAAACTGTTTTTCTCCAATATAATACTGCACATTCCCATAAATTCTTTGAGTTAAAATCCTCAGTAAAACTTTAGAAGCATGAGATAATTATTTCCTTCATAGTAAATTCTCTCATTTCTTTCAAAAATTCTATAGATATTGCATCAAATCCAGCAGCCTTACCATTCTTCATTTGTGCAATTGACTTTATTACTTCATCTGGCAATATGTTCTTATATTTATCATCCACTTCAACATCTTCTTAATTTTTATGTTCATAAATAATTAAATTAATTTTTCTTCTAAATAGATACTAAATATATTTTTCCAACTATTAAATACATCATTGCTATCAGTTAATCTTTTTCCATTTTTATCTACAATTTCTCTTGCTAACCATGTATTTTTCTCCCAAGTCATATTTCTAATTCTATCAAATATCAGATATCTTTTTACCTGTTGAAGCATTTCTATCTCTCTACATTGTTGTTCCAACATTTTTCTTTTGCTAAATAGGTTTCTCTCAGCTCATTATTATTTTTTTATATGCACATTGTCCTTCCTCAGTATTGACATTCTAACATCTCCATATTTCCATATATGTATGAAGTGATTACATGTGTATATTTATGATTTGTGCAGTTTTGTAGTTGCATATTTCAATGATAGTTTTCCTATCAGCTAAATATCTTATTTCATATTTTCCAAAAAATATGGTAAGTAGTCTGTTTTATTAAGCAATTTAAACTTGTTTATGATATGTAATTTTCCTGTAGCATTGATACAAGCTTTATTAGTCATATGTGCAGGTTAAGAAAATTATTTTAATTAATACCCTTACAGTTTCATGTTTTTTTAAAACAATTATATAAAAAACTATTGCAAATAAAACTAGAAAGCACTTGCTTGATTTTGATTATGTTGTTTCTATTTTTGGTAGTAAATAATAATAATAAAACAGACGTTTAGGAATTATCAGAAGAATATCAACCAAAAATAAATATGGTCCAAAATTGCTTTTAATTATTTTAAATTGTTTTTATTTTTATTTTATTTTAAGAAGCTCTGTTTCTTTGATAATTTGTTGCACTATTTATGAATCTTTAAAACAATTAATATTAAGCATTTTAATTTTAATTAATTATTTATTTATATATGTATTTTGTTTGAATTTCAGATTTTGGGAATAAATTTACTTAAGATTTTTGGTAACATGACTTCAGAAAATATCAAAAAGCAAAAATGGGAACAAGAAAACAGAAGCTTTCAGAAAAAATGGTTATAAAAAATTGCTTTTATTGACAATAATGAAAAGTTGTTGTGTCTTATTTGTAGTTACAATTGCAAACTACAAAGTAAGAAATTTATGTCAACATTATAAAGTAAATTATTCCTCATTCTTTACCTCAATATCCACACAATTCAAAATTTCAAACAGAGAAAATTAAGTCATCGCAATCAGGTCTTCATAAGCAACAAAGACTTTTTTTGTCTTCTTTTAGTCATGAAGATGACAGAGCCAACAAAGCTAGTTTTTTGGTAGCTTGGAATATTGTTCATGCCAAATGTCCATACAAAAAAGAAGAATTTATTAAAAAAAACTTGGAAGAAGTGGTTAAAGTTTTGGATCCAGATAATACAAAATTGCATAAATTGATCATATAAGTTTCTATGTCTTCTTGTCTCATGCTTTACAACTGAACACTATATTAATAAAATTGGTAGAAATGTTGAAAGTAGTTCGATTTGTGATTTCAAAAATCTGTACAGCCTTTTATTTAGCTCACAACAAGTCTACATACATTCAGGATGTCCCACAATTGGCTATTTTTGTCCACTATGTATCTGCATATGTAAATATGAAGGAAGAAATATTAGACCTACTAGATCTTACCAAAACAACTTGCAATATCAATGTCAAAAATGTACTTGCTGTGGTAATGAACAGGTTTGAATTGCCTTGGATAAATTTATAAATGTTGTGACTGAGCCTGCAATGATAGGAAGAAATCTATGTCTTATTGATATTTAAACAATGATCATAAAATTCCATGTTTTGTACCTCTTCACTGCATAATTCACCATGAGCATCTTATAGCAAAGTACTTAAAATAAAAAAAATGTGTGGAAGATTGTTTTGCATATTGTGAATGTAATTAGAACATATTCCAAACCCATCATCAATTGAAGAACTTTTTAGAAAAATTAAATGATGATACAGATGAATTGCAGTGATTTCTCCTTATGTATGGTCTGTTATAAGATGGCTGTCAATTTACAATGCTTTGAACTATTTTGTAGAATTCCTAAATCCTATCATAACATTTTTAAAAGAAAAAAGGAAAAAAAATGCAGAATTAGAAAACAAACAGTGGCAAACTTTTTATACAGTAGTGGTGATACATGTGATGTTTAGTAATTTAATTAAAAAATGAAAATTGGCTTTCTGACTCAATGTTCCTTACAGACATTATGGAACATTTGCAAACACTTTACTTTACAAAGAAAAGGAGAAATGATTAGTGATTTGCAACAAACTGTATTCAGTTTTGAAGCTAAACGTCAGCTTTTTGTGCATGATGTTAAGACCAGAATAATTATTTATGAATTTAATATCAAAGAAGAAAAATTAAGCAAATATAAAAAAAAACTGAAGGATAGCAAACGAATTTCTAATGTAAGTTTGAAGATTTGATAAGTTTTAAATCTACATTTGCATATTTTGTAAATCCATTTATTTGTGATATTATTGAAAATGGATTTTAAATTTTTGAAATAATACTTGTCAAAAAAATGGCTTGGGGGGGGGGGTGGAGTTAATAGAGATGAAAGAGGATCAGGAATTGCAAATGTATCACAAATTTAGTTCTCTGATTGAATTTTGGAAACTTGTGCCAGAATCAAAATATCCACACTTATAAAGAAAGCTGGTCAACATCTAATTTCAATTTTTGGTACAACATATTGCTGTGAAGTCTACAATGAAGTTTGTGAAGTTGAAATATTATTCTCAGTTAAGCAATCAGCATCTCACAGAGTTTCTGCAAACACTTCTAACAAATTATACACCAAGTTTCAAAAATTTGATCAAAGGTTTTCATTAAATGTTATACTTCTTGTTAATGAATATTTATTATTATATTTTATTTTTATTATTAAAATTTTGAAATAATTATTTTGTATTTTATTTTTTCTCTTAATTATACTTTTTTTACATAAAACTTGTGTAGAATATGTCATCATATTAATTAAGTTAAATAAAATTTGACTATATGCATTTATTTATGTGTACTTAAATATTATAGTGTGGCTTTTTACAATATATAAAAAACCACCACGAAGTCTCATTGATGTGGAAGTACTGAAAGTCTCTAGCAAGCTATATGTAAACTAACTATCAGCAAACATAAGTATAGAATTAACCCACCTTTATTTTAGCCTTGATTGTATATAAGCATTCCATTTACTAATATGCCAATCTGTCAAAAAGTTATAGAAAGTAGAAGGTATAAAAAATAATAAATAAATGTGATTATCAAACATTAGATTTGGTAAGTTTGAGCATGGTTTTTCATAAGAGCAGATATAACTTCTTTACTTGTTTATTTTTTCATATTATGGAAAGTTAATGTTTTTTTTTTATATTCTTTAATATTCTGGTGATTATAATCTTTTAGAAGACATCTTTTTATTAATTCCATTTACTTTATTGAGAATTTCAATTTTAAGTTAATTAAACACTTTTGATTATATTTCTTTTTAGATTAATCAATATATCATTTTCAGTTTTAGAAGATTCACATACTTATATCATTAGAGAATAGTTTATTAATTAAAAGATGTTACATGTGTCTTACATTGATTAGTTATAGTTTGAAAAAATACTTGATTTTTTTTTTTATTTTTAAAACAAAAATCTCCCTAGGCAATACATAATCGATCAACTAATAAATTTTTAAACTTTTTTCTTTCCTAAAATTTCCTGATAAAGTTTATGTAGTTATATAAAAAGCATTTGATTTTATATGCATTTTTGCAGTAATTAAAGCTTTGAAACATTAAAATATTGACTAAGATGATATCAACTTTTGAGTGTTATTTATAAAAATATAGCAGCACTAAAAAAATTATGATTGATAAAAATGTATAGAAATTTTGTAGAAAAATTGTGGATTATAATGAATAGCTAAAAGAATAAAATAAATGAATATTATTTATATCATCTAAATTTTGCAAATGAAATATTTGCCTCTTTATTGTTATAGAAATATTAAATAAGACAAGAAAATAGAGACTAAAAATAAATAATATAAATCTTTGTTTAGATTACTGAAGTAAATGAAAATATATTATGAAATCAGTAAGACACAGAATTAAATTAAGATGAGGTTTTTAATAATAATTACATAATATCAAAAATAAATATGACTGAATGCCTAAATACAAGGATTATGTTGGTAATTTTTCACCAGTGCTTATTTATAAATATGACACATAGGCCTCTAATAAAAAATCAATACATAGATTGGAAATCCACACATGATATATGGAACACTGTATGGTGAAATTAAAAAATAGAAATCCAAAATAAAATACAATGATAAGAAAATAGCTACCAGTAACATCATTGGAAAAATTAAGAGACTAAAATAAAGCTAGGTTGGATATGTGGTCAAAAGAAATGGTTAATAGATAGACAATTAAGATTATAAGCAACTGTATTTTAAATAAATAGATGAAACAAAATGTTTGCTAGACATGTAGTGAAAAAATATTTTAAATAAAAAATTATTGAATTAAACTCAAAAAGTCATCATTAAGCAATTAATTGATAATGGATAAAAATAATAATGATGTCACTTGGAACAGGTTTTATCTTCAAGAGGATTTTGGAACTGGTGTCTAACCATTTGGCAATATTATAGATATATAATAAAGAAAACACATAACTTTACTTCAACTTATAAAATCAACCCTTTCAGGTAATCCAATCTGCTAATGGCATAGAATAAATTTTAATTTAAAACAAAAAATGAGATAATTGACATTAGCAAAAATTATTAGAGATTTATTACTATAAAATTTTATTACAAAAAATAATGAAAATTATGTTTGTTAAAGCTTTTGACTTTGCAAGTGATTATTCACAAAATTACATAGAGCTACATAAATATAAAATGATTTTTTGTAAAGCAGGTTTAGAAATTTAAAAGGTCTTTTTGAATAGATGAGTCTAAATTTTTTAAAGAGTTTATTAAAATGTTTGATGTAGTTCTAAATTTTCTCATATTAGAAAAAGTTGTGTCAAAGAATGGTAGTCAATGCAATGCTAAATTACCATACAAAAGTTTTGAAGTATCATTATATACTCTTAATGCGTATTAACTAAATATCTTCATTTATTTTTGGTAAAGAACTTGATATTCATAATGAGTATTATCATTTTTGAAACAATTATTATTTAAGATATATCACAAATTATTAATCCCAAATCGTTAATAAAAAAGGCCAGATATATTTTTAAAAATTGAGTTCAATTGTAATTTTCAACTCCATATTGAAACAGTAGAGATTTTATAAGAACCTTATTACAGTGATTAATATATCAACTAGCTATTTTAACAAACTGAACTTTGAATAAAGTGAAATATAAAAACTTTTCCAAGTAATTTTGAATATTTTAAACCAAGCCTGAAATTTATTTTTCTTTATAGTTAGCATTCTTTGAATTCTCTGAATCTAAGATTGGAGCAAAGAAGCTAATAAAATGACCAGTAGTACCATTGTGCAAAACAAGTTTCAATAGTGTTAACCTTTCACTGATACAATGAGGAATTCCAAGAATAAAAAATACTGAATTAGATTTTAGAGCAAATTCAACATCATGCATTTCCTTTTGCTGACTGATTTGCTCTTCCAAAATATCATGTATTTATTCACTCATTCTATTAAATTTTCTTTTTTTGGCAAATGAGTTTTAGTAAGAGCAGCTATATCAATGTTAAATTTTGACTACTCTTTAGCTACAATTGCAATATTCCACATTAGTCCTGAAGAGTTTATATCAAGTAAAACTTGCACATTTCATATATCTATATTTAAAAAAATTGATTTATAATACATACCCTTAGAACTACCACTGCATACTGTTTTATGCAATTAGTAGTCTTTCAGTTACAAAAACTAGCAAGACTATGTGAAATAAGCCATTTTAGACCACATTTTCTAGATTCATTCCACTTCTGTGGTAAGTAGGGGATATCTAATTAAGACTGTCCAAACATAAAATTTCCACATGGAATTCCAGTTCCAAATCCAGTTTTAAGTCAATTCATTAATAATTCTACTACCACAAGAAATTATTACAATTAAAGATTTCCAGCCTATTTATTCTTTCTCCATCATTTCTATCTTAATTCTCAAGGGCTTAAATTAAGATTTTAAAACATAATTAGAATCAGAATTGAAAATAAAAATGTGGTTGCACAACATACAATACCATTGTCACAATTAATATAGACAGATGACCAATGGCTTGAGAGTCTCACATTGCTGGATCGTACATTAAAATGAGTAAAGAAGGAGACAAAATACTATTTATATTTGAAACAATAATTAGCCTTTGATAAATATCTTATATAAAAATAAAAAGTGGTAGATTGGTAGATTTAGTAATATTTGTGATAAACCAATATCTTATCCCATAAGGCAGCAGGAAATCATCTTAATCAGAACTGTTTACTCATTATTCACAGTTAATTTTCATTGTTGAAGATCATTTCCACTATTCTTTTGCCAGTTACTTTATGAATAAATAATTAACAAATACTTTATAATAAATAATTACACAAAAAATTGGCTTAAAAATATTAAGATATTTTTAATTTTCATTTTGGTAGTTTGATAGAAAAAAAGAAGTAAAACCTGACTAGTGAGTAAAATGTGCATTATTTACAAAAAAAATCCAAGTGAGACAAGAAATTAATCTGAGAATATAGATAGCTTATTACCACGTAAGGATTTAACAAGCAACTACTACCTAGTATCCATTGATTTCTCAAGTTTACAATAGATGGCAGATGAATTAGAATGAGAGTAAGTTTATTTCTGAAGTGGTATGATGATTTTTTTTTAGTTTTATAACATTTCTGGACAAAGAATCAAGGGTCCTTTTGTTATTACAAATACAAAGGCACAAAACTGATGTCAGAATTAAATATTTATACAAGAAAATTGCTTGTATTCAAATTATAAAGATATTTTTGAATTTTAGAATGATAGTTGATAGCAAAAAAAAAAAGAGTAAAAGATGGGTAGAGTACAGAAAGTGTATTAGTTCCAAAGATTCAGATGCACTCTGCCTAGATTTAAATTCCAAACTAACTTAATGCCATATGCCAGATAGTAGTCATGGGGATATAAATAGATAGCACTGGTTATGGATTTAATAAGCATTATAATTTATTGATTACTCCAGCTTATAATAGATGGCAGCATTGATAATTTGTTTAATATTTAGAAAAGAAGAAGCTAGCTAAAATGGATAATTATAGAGAGAGGCTGAAGTTAAATAGTAAATTGTTGGAGGATATTAATAAAAGTGGAAGAGATGGAAGTAAAAATTTTGGAATTATATTAAAAGGAGAAATGTAGGGGAAAGAGAAATAGTATTAATAGATGATGAGGGAATAGAATGTAGCTCTAGAGGCGAGCTAGAGAAAATCTTAAATAGATATGTAATGGATATAGAAAGATGTTAGATGTGAAGGAATTAGTTCTTAGAAAACATGAAAGCAGTTAATAGTGGGAATATTAGGTTCACAAAAAATGAATTGAATGAGGTAGGAAAGAGATTGAAAAGTGGAAAGGCAAGAGGTTTAGATGGATGGGCAGCAGAGATGGTAATGAATTTAGGGCATAGAGCAAAAGCAAAGTTATTATCATGTTTTAATATATATATGTGCTCTGCGCACAGTTAATGAAGCTATTAATAAATTGTCAATTTTTTTTTTTTTTTTACTGCCAAGCGCTTTCGGGACAGTCTACAGTCCCATATTCATGGCGAGTTATTCTGTTAATAACTGTAAAACTATGCAAATTTTATGCAAATTTATATGCAGATGTTACGTGGACCATTTACAAGATAGGGAATAGCAGGCCTCTCTTCTGTTGATTGCCGATGGGTCAGCCGCAATGAAGTAAGCTTCCCTAACTTTACGTTTGGTGTCATTTGTTTCAGAGCAAACGACACTGGCTGTGGTAGGTAGAAAAGCATGTCCAGAGTTTCTTTTGTGTTCGACAAAAATCGAATTACCTTCATACTTTGTTTTGGTTTTATTGTAAAGGTATCGGTGTTGAGCTACTCTGGTGGCAATGTTAGTTTTGGTCTCTCCATAATATGTTGCCATGCAATTTCTTTGGGGGTAGGTAATTTTGTACACAACTTGAGGGGTGAGTTCAGGTTTGATCCTGTCTTTGGTATTATTTATCAGTCTATTGGTGTTGGGAGGTGAATGGAATGTGACTTCAAAGTCACATGATAGTTGATTGATAAGGCTTTTAGCTGTAGAGTGAACGTATGGGATTAAGATTCTTGGTTTGTTTTCTTTCTTGTGGTTGTGGTTTATTTTATAGAAAAATTTGTTGACTTTTCTGTTGATGGATGAATAAGTGTGTCCAATTTTCCTTAAATCAGTTATATAATTGATGATATTTTTTCTTTTATCTGCCTCATATTTGCACAAGTTATGGTTCCTAAACATGAATGAAGAGAGAGCTGCAAGTTTGTGTGAGTGAGGCACGTAAGAATTAGGGTTTGTCAAGCCTCTTACTTCCAAAGGTTTGACTACCATTTGGTAGTCCAGCTTATCTATATTTTTGCTAACACATATGTCAAGGTATTTGACTGTTTGTCTTGGTTTTCCCAAGTAGTAGTAAAAGTAAGTTTGGTATTATTATAGAGGCTATTGTGAAGGTTAGAGATGATGTCTTCTGGGGCAGCAACGAAGATGTCATCAATGTAGCGCGTATATATCATATGTGGGGTTGACATGAAGAGTGCAGGTAGTATTAGCTTCTCATAATGGTCAAGTACAATGCTTGTCATTATACCACTAAGTGGGAGGCCCATCGGCCATCCGTTGTTCATACTAAACCACTTATCTCTGAAAACAGCAATTATGTTTTTCTACCTACCACAGCTAGTGTCGTTGCTCTGAAACAAACGACACCAAATGTAAAGTTAGGGAAGCTTACTTCATTGCAGCTGACCCATCGGCAATCAACAGAAGAGAGGCCTGCTATTCCCTATCTCGTAAATGGTCCACGTAACATCTGCATATAAATTTGCATAAAATTTGCATAGTTTTACAGTTATTAACAGAATAACTCACCATGAATATGGGACTGTAGACTGTCCCAAAAGCACTTGGCAGTAAAAAAAAAAAAAAAAATTTGACAATTTATTAATAGCTTCATTAACTGTGCGCAGAGCACATATATATATTAATTTATTTAAGCATTAATGAAGTAAAATCTTAACTATCATGTTTTAATAAGATGGCACAGAAGACAGTTTTCCGGGTAGTTGGAGTAATACAAGAATAAGATTATTATTTAAAGGAAAGGGTAAGGATCACAGAAAGTGAAATAATTATAGACCGATAGCGGTAACATCAGTTTTATATAAAGTTTTCGCATATATGGTAGCTGGAAGAGTTGTAAAATGGATGGAAGAGAATAATGTAGTGGGGAAATGCAAGGAGGTTTTAGGTCAGATAGGCATATAGGAGATAGTTTGTTTGTAGTTACACAACTTATGGAGATGAGTAGGAATTCAGGTAGATCATTATATATGAGTTTTATAGGTATAGAGAAAGCATATGATAGAGTAAAAAGAAATAGATTATGGGTAAGATTAGCCAATTTGGGAATGGATGAAGCTTTAGTAAATATTATTAAGAAATTATATGAAAATAATTATTATACTTACCAATTAGCGGATATAGAATCAGTTAAAGTTAAAAATGGGGTGGGATTAATGCAAGGATGCCCTATGTCACCGATTTTGTTTTTGCTGTTTTTGAGTGAAATGGAGAAAGCAATAGAAAGACTAGGAAGAGGGGTAGAGATACCGTTAATAAGTGGCAAAGGAGTATATACTTTGTCTGGTCTTTTTTTTGCAGATGATATCTTTTTATGTGCAGAAGGAAGAGAAGATATGGATATTATGTTGAGGACATCTGCAAGGGTGGGTAAAGAGATGGGGATTAAATTTAGTGAAGAAAAATCAAATATAATGATGGTGAATACTGGGGAAAGAGAGGATGTAGTTTTTTTATTGGGGGATATAAAGTTAAGTGTGGTGGATAAATATAGGTATTTGGGAATCATCTTATGTAATCAGAAAAGTTGCTTGGATGAATGGGAGAAAAAATTGGTAAATGAAGCAAAGAAAAGAAAGGGTTTGGTAAAGAAACTAACAGTATCTTCTTATAATAAATATGATGTAGCTAGAATTGTATGGAAGGGAGTTGCAGTAGCAGGGTTAACATATGGTAATGATGCATTATGTGTTAGTAAAAGGATTTTAGATTATTTAGAGAAAGTACAAAGGTAAGTAGGAAGACATGCATTAGATGCAGAGATGTGGACAGCAAAGGAGGCAATTCAAGGAGAAATGGGATGGTCCAAGTTTCTATATGTGAGATGCAAAAAGTAAAATGAAAATGTTTAGTAGGTTGCAGTTTATGGATAGTAAAAGAGTAGCCAAAATAGTGTTTAATTGGGTTATAAATAAAGGGCAGGTAACAAGATGGGTGAGAAAGGTAATGCGGTATGCAAAAGATTTAGATAAAGAATGTATATTGGTATACTTGTATAAAAGGTGGGATGATTGTGTTAGGAGGATTGTTGAGTGTTATAGTGGTAAGGAATGGGATAAAAGAATAGAAGGATTAATAAAAAATAGGGAGTTGGAGAGATGGAGAAGTAGTATGGAGGGTAAGAAGAGTTTAAATATATATAGAAGTAAACAGAATATTGGAAGTGAGTTAATTTATGATAATAGTAAAGAAAGTAGTTTATTGTTTAAGGCTCAAATGGGATCTTTAGCAACAAGAAAATATACATGTAAATGGAAAACTATGGGTGATTTAGTGTGCAAATTGTGTAAGGAAGGTATAGAAAATATTAGGCATCTGTTGATTGAATGTAAATGCTTGAAAGCAGAAAGGGTACAGATAATGAAGTTATGGGAGAATAAGTATGAACAAAGTGACTATATAGAAAGTGAGTTATTAGTTTTTATGCTGGGTTTGCGAAAAGATAGGGGGGATTTAGATTTAAAGGCCATAGAGTTGACAAAGATTATGTTGTGGAAATGGGATGGGGCAGAATATGGGAAGACTTAGAGTGGGGAATGGAAAATAAAGTGGCTAACAGGTTTATCTGGGCATAGTTGCTGAGATATTCTCGACTTCGTTTAAGGAGAAGCCAAATACATCACATCCCATTGTTTTTAATTGAATTTGATTTTTTTACTAATTTCTCTAATAAAAACATTTTTTATTTTCAAATATTTTTTTGTCCAAGATAAAATACTGTTAGTACATAAAAAAATATTTTTTTATTTTATAAACAAATTTTATTTTGTATGTGCATTAGTGACATTTTAAAAAAAAAATCTTTCTCAGAAGGAAGGAAATGGATTATAATGATGTAAAAGTTTTATCATAGACTAATTTCAAATTTGATATGCCAGAATAAATTATGCTAAAATTTGTACTACCAATGATAATCAAGTGTAACCACTTAGCAATAGTACTACTCTACAGTATTTGGAGACAGAATTTAACAAACCTACAAAGAATAGACTGAATGTCATTAATGTTTTAGTATCACAATCTACTGACTTTGTGAAAGAAATATGTTTGTGTGTGCAATTAATTTGAATTATTTTCTGTACAGTAACTGGTGATAAAAATATGTAGAAAGTCTTTTGAAAATTCGATGTTTCAATTTATTATAATATCTATGTAAATAAGATTTTTTTAAAACTAACTTTTTTGAAATATATCAAAGCCTTTTGCCCACAATGCATATTGATATCTTTGTAATCATTTGTTTTTTTAAAAGCAGATTAAACAATATTCAAAAATTGATTAGTATTATTTAAAATAACTTTTAAAATAAAGTAAAAGTTTATTGCAGTCCAATGAATTTTTATTTAATTTATACTTGAATTCGCACTAAATTTCAAATAATGTTTTTTAATTAAAATTCCTTTATTACAGATCAATATATATATATTATTAAAAATTATAATTTTATCTGGAAAAAAGTCATTTATACATTAGATAGTTTTAATTAAATTGGAATTGGAATAAAGTTTTTTTATATATATATAAAGTGTCCAGAAGTTTAATATTCAGGCATGTTTAATGTTCAGCTTTATAATTAATTTTATCATTTTTATTTTTATCAATCCCATTTAATATTAATTAAATACAAATTTGCATTTTTTTTAAAAAAAAAAAAAAATTCTAATACATTAGTCTATTAAATATTTCAATTGATATAATTCAACATTAATTATCCAATCAGGATTTTGAAAACATTTGATGTGAGTACATACTTTGTGATTATTAAAACTCATATAAATTAACATATTTGAAACTATCTACGTAAATAAATATTATTACTTCCATATATTTTTTAATATTTAGTTACATATTTTGTAATGAAATATTTATACGTCATAAAAATGTGTATGGATAATATTTCTTGATGTTTTGAGACATTCAAACACCAGAAGCTGTACTGAATATTACTCTTAAAGTTTGGTAACCCTCTACTATAAAGTTATCAACAGAATACACTGATTTAATCCAGTGATAAAGTAAAGAGTTGATTTTTAAACATGCTAAAACAAGAGTGAATTTAAAAATAAAAAAACAACAACAAATTATTATTAATAAATTTAACACTTGATAAATTTTCAAGTATCTTATTAAAAGATCAAAAAAGAAAAAAATAAATTGACGCTAAATAGGCTTTAAATTTACTTCAATTCAATTACTAAAAAAATTCTAACAAGATCGTCTGCTGTCTGACAGAAATATGTTTTAACTGATTTGGATAGAGTTAGGTTTAAATTTCGCAATCTTGTAATTGTCTCAGAGAGAAATGTTAAATTACAACGACAGGAATTTGTTAGTTCTATTAAAAAAAGAAAAAAAAAGGAAATTCAGTGCATAAATACAAAATTCTTTGCCAGAATGCTAATCAATAATGTAAAAAGTTGATACACATGCGCATATTTAAATATTTATATTCATGAAATTTTATATATATGTAATTATAAAATAAATCGTTATTGTCACTTTAATCTCTATAATGCTTTTCAATACATTTTTTAGCCATTTCACCCCGAGTCTATTCAATTTTTAACTCTCTCACCCATTATAGCTTTATTTATAAGTTATATTGTTTAGAATTAAGAAATTATTTATTCAGTTAATTTTGTCTAATTTTTATAAAAAATAAAAAATTCCATGATTAATTAATTAATCACGTGATATAAACTCTTTGAATGGGCAGGTTGAGTATAATTGCTTTATTTAATGGATCAAGCTGAAAATTTTATTATTTTTTTCATTCAGGTCTTGAGTCTGTAAAATATTCCATCTCGACTTAAACCACTGGAAAGAACTTTATAGATAATAAAAAAATTTTAGTTATTAAACTTTTTTCTGCAATTTTTGTTTTTAAACTTTTTTTTGTCTCACATTAATATTATTGTTTTGATTTTTTTTTAAGTTTAAAAAAAAATTTTAAAGTAAAGGCAAACCATAATCTCAGACTGGTAGGAATATGACTCATATCCAACCAGTTATGAATGTTGCATCAAATTATGCTGAAATTGTAATTGCATTTTTACAGTTTATGCACCACACTTACCCAGGTAACTCAGATTAACCTGGGATTTTTGTCCTTGTGCTAATATGATCTGAACACTTATATGCTAAACAAAATGGGATCCTAGTTAGATTGATTTGAGTTGAAAAACTTTTCCACATTTTATCTAGATAAAATATTAACCCAAGATTGAATTTAGCAGCCGAGAAGTTCTATAGCCTGGAACTGTGTCTGCAGGCTGTGTTAGTCATCAAATGTTTTTCTAACAATTAATATAATGATAGTTTTTTTGAAAAGATAATCCAAAACATTATTTTATGGAATAGTTTTTATTCTGAAAAATCTTATTTTTTTCCTCCGATTTTTATCTTTTTTTTAAAGCTTCAATTGGAATGTTGTTCAGATAAAAAATTAAAGATAAACATATTTATGAATTTTAAAAAAAGGTTACAATTATTGGTAAAAGAACCAGACTGACTTAGTAACAATGATGAAAATAAAAGATAAGCATAACTTATTACAGGTTGGAAATCTGTTGTATGCTGCATATATGTGGTGCAGAGATTTTTTGTTTTTTATTCTGATTATTTCAAGTTTATTTTTGAAATACTGTTACTATAATAGGAACATGTGCCTTGTACAACATAGCATATAAAGTATAAATATAGTAATGCATATTTTCTGCAAATTTTGTATTTGGGAATGATTGTAAGAGTGAATGAATGATGCTGTGCTTTTCCCTATACATTGTATTTATATAAGTTCTGGCAGGTTCCAAACTGTTGTATTGAAACAGAAAATGATTTTGATACTTCCTCTTCTTCTTTGTGACATTATTCACATATGTCATCATTGTTGTTAATAATATTTTTTATATTAGAAGAAATATAATGCTGCCTGCATTCTCATGTTTAATTTGGCAATAAAATCAAAGTATTTGGGTTCACATATCCAATGCTTGAACCTTTACAGAAGTTTTTTATTATTAATCCCCAGCATTAATGAGATGCTTGCTTCACTCATATTATAATGTGGCGTAAGTTTTTCCATATATGCATTTTTCCTGATGAAATTCTGTCTTTGAGTATTTATTAGGCTCAAAACCTAATGTTTTGAATTATGGGATAGTTTCTCTGCTTGTATTTCAATAATTATTGTTTTATTTTGAGGTAGAATTTTTTTTTCATAGCTGATAGGAGGTTAACTGTTTTTTGTATTCTAAATGTTTATTGAGTGTAAATCTGATCCACTGATGCTAGAGTATGCTTGTAACTTTTTGATTGTGATGGCAGCAATTTCTCTCCTCCACAGAAGTTTTCTACATAGTGAGTAAATTCCTGTGATGAATGATTTTGAGAAAATATTTATTGGAGTAAAATATATAATTTTTATGATGATGTATAACAAGAATTTGCCTTTGATAATGTTGCCCTGTATCTGTTTTCACATTCTTAGATGGAAATGGAAATCCTATGTATGTGGTTTGTTATCTTTAAATATTTCTGTGAGATATTTGCCTGTATATATGTGCCAAGCACATGATTTGTCTAAATTGAACTCTAATTTATATGTATTTGTATATTCATTTAGTATCATTAACTGTGGTCTGGAGTTATTTTGTTCTTGAAAGGTAGACTGTGATATCATCTGTGCATGTGATGTGGGGTATACTACAGTTTAGCATGGGAATTCATCCTCTATTGCATTAAGCAATAGATTTATATATAAAAGAACAAGAGAGAACTGAATGGCAAAACCTTGAGGAATTGATTGAGGGTGAAAATTTTCCATTTAATGCTATAAGGATTTCTCTGTTTATATTTGTAATAAAGTATACAATAAATTTAGATATTGTTGAATTATTAAATATATTTATGAGATTGTTGATTGGTATTAAATCAAATGCTATTTTCATTTCCAGCTGTATTACTATTGTACTACATTTCTTACCACTATATATATATATTGTCAATGACTATTTAGAACAATAGGGTTGCTTGACCTGTTGATGAACTATTGCAAATTATACAGGTTGTATAATTGATAATATGTACAGTACAATTTTTTCTTTAATGACTAAGAGTCTTATGTCCAGTAGACTCACAGATGTACGCCCAAATTTTCTAATGTTGTGGTGAAATGGGTTTTTTCCTGAAGACACCAATGATATTAGATATAGGCCTCTTATTTTATGTAACTCTTTTGATAAAAAGTTGACCATGTTAGAAAGAAGTTCTGATGCAAATTGATTAAGTTGTAAAAACACAAATTTTGGTATTCCAGGAAGTCTTGGGTGGCATGAGTCCAATATTTTATTTAGGCATTGTAAGAATTGCTGATGTTTGAATGTGTCTTATACATCAATATCACCAAATATTTAAAATAGGGTTCAAAAGCTTTTGTTTTTTGCAGCTTTTTCTTAAAGTTGTATATAAAATATATCTAGCATGTTGTCACCAGTTATCACCTTCTTATCTTCCTGTAAGTCCAATGTATTCTAACAGTAGGTGAATGTCCCAGAGCTCATCGAATGTAATTTTTTGATCATGTGTTAGGTTGGGACATGAAATAGATTAGCAACACAACATTATTTTCTATGCTATAATAAAAAAAAAGCATCTTTAAATAAGTTAAGCAAGGAAAAAAGAAATGCAATTAATTAAAATACAAAGTTTTAAATGAATATTTGTTAAGTGAAATATCAGAAAAAAAATTTGGATGATCACTGCTAATTGATGCATCAACCCATGTAAAATGTTTACAGCAGTTAGCCTTGTTTTTTATATAACTTTTATCAAAATTTTAATTAATTTATAATATAATTTGATTTAACTATATATAAATAATTACCAACAAATCTTGTAGCTTTTTTTTCTCATGTGTCATAGCATCAGCCAGAAAGTGAACCCGCTAACCTGGGACAACTGCTTATAAGGCAGCTGTGCTGACCACTCAACCACTGACGTTTGACAAATCCTATAGCTTTTGATATCAAATCAGCAACAAATTCTATCTCCACTACTCTTCTTTTCTACAATCTAAAATAATCAATAGTTGATAGTGCTTAATAAATTGCTATCTAGTCCTATTCTAATCACATCTCCAAATCATTTTCTAGTTACAACCTTCATTACAGAAAATTTTATGATCTAAATCAAGTAGAAATATAGTTCTGGATCTAATGCACCTTCCCACAACCAGCTTTTACTGTTTCTTTCCTATTCAAGCTACTAGCATAAAATTAAAAAAAACATGTTAATGTTCTGAATTCAAACCAATTTTTTTGCACAGTTATATAAATCTGATATCAGTTTAATCCATATATTGAATGTCATTCGATTTTAAAAACTGTAGACAACTCTAACCTTTGGACAGAATTGATATAAAACTAACACAATATTTTGCAATAGCAGAGTCTGTCTCCATTCTTCCATTTCTGATACTTATTATAACTTAAATATCAATAGATGTCAGGTGGTAGTATTCATTAAATCTCTATTTAGTGTTGTCTTATCTATATCACCAGATCAGTTTATGGTGCTTCAGTGATGAGTTTTGGATCTATAGAACACATTGATTTTGAATCTAATGCATCTTCCTTAAGCAGTCATATCTTACTCATTTTTCCTATCAAGTTACCAACCTGAAGTCCACAAATATCTCAGTATTCTAAGTGCAAATCAATTTATTGGAAGAAAGATTAAATAGATCTAAAAATCCAATTGCACTAAATATGGACTGAAAACTCATCACTGATAAAGATTGTAAACCAGAAACTGAATTGGGGATAAGACATTGGATAGGAGTTTAAAAAGCATCATGATCTAACATTTATTGATTATTTATATTTTTAATAGATAGCAACACTGCAATAGTGGATATAGTATTTATTATTGAAATGTATATGTAAGCCAGATTATATGATGTCCTGTTAGTTTCAGTTAAGTGCACAGATATAGTAAAAATAGTAGTCTTTTATACAAGACAAATTTAGAAATTACAAAAGTTAAAACTATTTAAAAAAAATTCTAATTGTCTATCTATGGCAATATTCTTCACATTCTTTTCTCTTGTGCAAAAATCTTCTGCAATTATAGCTAATAAATTATGCTGATGTTATAAATAAAAGAGTGAGAGGTAAAACCAAGTGTGTGTTTGCAACATACTTACAATCTCTCAGCAGAATAATATTAATATTCAAATGATTTAGTGCTTGGAGTTCATAAGAAGTTTAAGCACCAGAAGACACACCAGTAGAACTACAATTCATGAACTTTGAACTTTAGAGTTCATCACACTGTCATTGCATTAAATCATACATCTAAAATAATCAAGAATGTTTTATTGTCTATGTATTCATCAGAAGTTTGAACACTGGAAGTGGCAAAGATGAAACCATAATTTTTAAAACTTGATCTTCAAATTCTGTTCTTTTCAGAACAAAAACAATATCAAGAAGACATAACTGATATAAAATGACATTATTTTACCTACAGAAAATTCATTATTATTGTTCTATGCACAAAATAATCTATAGATTTTTCATCAGGAATTTGTATTTATTGTAATAGCTATTCACCAGAAAAGTTAATAGATTATATAACATTAGTGGGAAAACGTTTTACCAAAACATAATCAGTAGTTACAAACTCATGGCAATCTTTCCATCTGGTAGCATTTCAAGATTTATTTCATGACAAGTAGTATACCAACAACTTATATGAGATCATAATTTTAATGTTTCAATTTCACTGCTGACTAATTCATGAATTATTCAACATTCAACCCTGCTTATTATTAACATTACTATACAGTTTTAATCTAGTGAAAGTCATTCTAGTTCTTCTGATTAAAGCCTTGATGTAGAATATTTTTCAAACTTTAAGGAATTTCACAGCTTACTTTATTTGCAGCTCTTCCAGAATTGTTTTAAAAATAAATAAAAAAAAAAGTAAAACCTTCAATTATGTTTGTTGTTATTTGTAGTAAGCAAATAATTAAGAACCTCAAAAACTCTTGATTATTAATCTAATGTCCTTGATACGTCTCTATATAAACTATTTATATTTACAATAACTTTAAGGATCAATTTTATAATAATCACTACAATCTATGAAAGCTCCATCAAATCCTAAGATGCCAGTAAACATTATATTAAAATTTAACAGGTAAATTTCAGATTACCAACATCCTTTTTCCATTCTCCTTGAACTAATGGTTATCAATTGGAAACAACACAAATGTTAAACCAATAAACATCACATGATTACTATTTCTTATGCAATATGCCTGTTTGAATAATAAATATTAAAGTATCATAATATAATGGTATAATTATCAATTGGTTCAAATCAAAAGCAACAATGAGAAAACATTGAATAACCAATGTAGTACATACTAGAAATAAAATTTACAACCTGAGTATATTTAAAGTTTCTGTCAGTTTACTAAAATTTTCTCCACTATAAAAACTAACCAAAGCCACAACAAAAACTTTCATATAAAGTTCTTCATTTCAAATAAAAATTTTATTCACAGTAACAACAAATCTCTCAATTCCTCAGCTCACATAATATGAAACAGCAAGATCAGCGCTTGCCTCTAGCGCCATCTATTATAAGTTTGAGTAACTCATTGCTCAAACTTACTGACTTTTTAGACATTATATAATTGAGAATATTAAATTAATTCTTTTTAAAAACGTTTTTCTCTTCTGATTCTCCTTTTCATTTAAAGGAAATTGTTCTGCGATTTTTTCATGTTATATTTTTAATCAATAAGTGATGAAGATAAAATATTTTCTATATATATCTGAGAGGAAAAAATATTATAAATGATCTTGCAGAGATGGTTTGAGATTTCAAATTTAAAAAAAAAAAACGATTCACAATATACTTTAGATACAGCAAATATATATATATATATTATTTTTTAATATTCTGTTTATTTAACCTTTGTTCTCTTCATTTGTAGATTATTTGATGCTCCAAAAGTAAACCAAAAGCTAAATGCAATAATTCCAGTCAACAGAATAATTGAGATTTTTTGTTTTTGCTTATTGGAATTAATTTAAAAACCATTCTTTTTTTAAATTAGCTGTCTCATCATAGAGATGAACAGCTTATGATTAATATCATAGATAACTATTTATATTTCTTTTATCACATGAAGATAATGAATTACTTGATAGAATAATTCTCACCATATGTTTGTCAAAAGACTTTATCGTCATAAATTATTGCAAGTCTACTATGTTATAAGTGTTCAGGCAGAAATTAAACTAAACTTACTATTACATTTGAAATGTAGATTTGTAAACATTGAAAAATATATGCTAATAATTCATAAGATACATTTTCACTCAATCAGGTCTCTTCAATTTGACAAAGTTCTGCCCACATATTCATAAATTCATCATAACTATCTTATTATTAATATACATTATACAAAATATTTTCTGAATGCACTTATTTACAGTAATGGCTTTTACATAAATAATTATTAATCATTTTTTAAACATTAATTCTTATTAAGTGCATGGTCAGCACATAAATGCTTTAGATTTACCTATATAATTAGAAAGTAGGTTGAAGATAAGACAGCCACTCTTATCTTTATAAAATTGTAATCTTGTGTTAAGATTTGTAGAAGTCCCTCTGGTGGTAAAATTAAACAATTAAGGTACATAGTATTAAGGTTAAAGCCTCATATGTATTTAATCATTTTTTATTAATTAAAATATACATTTTTTCATCTTAAATATAAACTCAATTAGTTCAAATATGTCTTTAATTCATTGCAAGTGATTGACATTATTCATACTTTGGATTAATGCAAGAGTTTATTTTTTAAAAATGTGATACATTATTAGCAATAATTGGCTGATTAAAAGACTTGTAAACCTGTCCAAATAATTTATATATATATTTAAACTTTTAATTGCATATTGGAGTATTTTTATTGTCTAATATCAATTATTAAATGTTTTTTAGAAAAAAATCATACTTAATTTAAACTTTCAAATACATTTAACTGTTACTATAATATACTTTACATGTGCTGAAGTGCAATAATAAGGAAAAGCTATAATTGAATAATGATAATACAAGGCATGTAAGCACTTTCTATATCCTTATAGTAATAGAATTAAAATGATCATGGGAAAAAATGAAAGTATATATAAGCAAAAATATATTCAAAGCTTATGCAAATTTGAGAGTGCACTTTTAAAAGGGGGGGGGGATCGTGATTCCTTTTGGTTTATAGTATTATTGTTATTAACTGTGCACCAAACTCTTTTGACCTTTTGCCTAGAGTCATTTCTGTCAATGCAAAAAATTGTGACAGATAAGGGTTCAAATATATGACTAATGATGTTCTGGTGCTCCAAAAATATTGATTTGTACTCAGCCTTGTCTGAAGTTCTTTTATATAGGTATCAGTATTGTTAAAGCTGATGGTAAGGGATGTATGAGATTCACCATAATATATGGTGTCACGCTCAATCTGAGGGCATATAATTTTGGTTACAATGTTTGGGATTTGATCAATGTCAGCCTATCCTTGGAATTGTTTATTAATCTGTTAGTAGAAGAGGGGTACAGAAGTTTATACAATGTGTTAGCAAGAGAGTTTTGTTAGTTATAACACACAAGTTAATATACAATGTTTAGAGTGATATTGTTCTTTCTTCTTTTTCTGATGCTGATGTTTTGACTAGTGATAAAACTAGCAAGAGAATTAAACTAGTAACCTTTGGATTTGTGAAGATTGAAGTTAAGATAATGCTCTAATTAGCTAAGATGTTCTGTCAAAGCAAAAAAAACCTAGTTGGTTAAACCATCTTTTTAAATTTAATATTTACAAATGTAAAATCACTGGATCAATAATTCCCATGCTTTTACTGTCATAAGTCACACCAGTAACACTTAAAGAAAAAAAAATACCATTACAAACACAGTTTTATATACTAACCTGGATGTTATTATTAGCAGTTAAATGTAATTTGGAAAATGTAAAGTTTATATTTTTTAAAAACATTTAATGATTATAGTGTATTATGGAAATAGATGAATATCTATCTATTCAAAACTTTTGCAGAATCTATTATCGATTTTTATATTTTTACATAATTATCGGTTTTATATATATATATGTCAAATGCGTTGACCGGAAGCATACCTAAGTCGGCTATTTTGGAAGACAGTTATGCTAACCACTAGGCCACCAACGCTTGACTAATTATAGGTTTTATATAGGTTTTTATTAGTTTTTCTTTAGAAAATGATTTTAGTGATCAAAATATAGTTATAGAATCCTGTAGTCAAGTAAAAGTTTGATTATCATTGATGATTATTTAGAGATAATTATCGCTATATTAACACTCATCATTATAATTTAGTTTTCAAATTTTAGACTATTTTAAAGCATTATGTTTTATGTTAGGCGAAATATATGCGTCTATAACATACATAAATATATAGTAGTATGTCTTTGACTTTTTTGAAATTACAAATTCTTTGCAGAAATAAGAATTTCACGAAAATATTGTCAATTATCAATGTTTAATTAAGTTTTCTACTTAACCCTTCACAAAAATTATTATAATGTTCAGATTCACGGTAAATAATGATCTCCATATCATTAAGATGTATATTTGACATGACAAGACTCATTTTATTTTTAAAAGAAACGACAAACATTTTTATAATTAGCAATTTTTAAAACTGACATCAGATGAAAGTGAGCTACTTTATTTTAGTAGAACAATTTAATATAACTGCAACTATGGAAATCTGGCACAACAATGAATTCTTTGCATTTAAAACATAATCAATATTTCAACAAACCCTGATATTTAATACATCTACTTAGCAGTATATATGACAGTTTTTCTCCCTAAAAAAATGCTCTTGTCAATAATCCGTGTGGAAAAAATAATTAGTCTTTTCAAAATTCCGCAGTTGTCAACATGCTATAGATACAGAACATTATAGAATACAATCTTGTATTCTATTTATTTTTATGATTTAATTAATTAAAAACTGTAAATTTGCAAATAATTTTTACTGACATTATTATTTTTTAAAAAAAAAGACATTAGCTTTTAAAAAATAAATTTTAATTTAGAAATTTATTATTTTTATAATATTTGTCTTTTTGTTCTATGTTTATTTTTAATTTATCATATAATAATAATTAATCGTTTAATTATTATTTCTTTATTTGCATAATTAAAGAAATAGCAAATAAAAATGACCAAATGTTTTTTTTTTCTGCATATCTATATGAGTAAAAATATACTTTTGTTATGGATTATTATGAATTGCGTAACTTCTAAATGAATGAAATAAAATATTATATATATATTATTAAAATGTGATATTGTTTACTATAATTATGAAATAGAGCTTTTTTAAAATTTATCAGCCGACTTCTTAAGTTCGGACAAAATTACAAAAAAGAATTGTATGCAAATATTCACGACAATGAAACTTTTTATTTAGCATGTTATATTTGTATAATAGTTTTTTTTTATTTGATTTTAAATAGACATGCACATATACACATAATAAATAAACTGACGATTCAATAAATAAATTATAATACATTCACACAACCAAATGATTAAAGAAAATCATATCTCTGTAAATATATATTGTTTCTGAAAGAATTTTAAAAATTGCTTTAATAACACTCTAAAATGCTGGAATACTGTATAATAATATTTAATGATTTATTTTTCTAATTATTATCTGCATTGCTAACTATTGATAAGTAAAATAAAAAATAGTAATGCAAATGTTTTTCAAACAAAATTATTAAAATATCACTCCAAACAATAGCAAAAATCTTTTTCAATGTGAGTCAATAAGTTCATAAATAATATTTACTATAATATTGAACAATAAATAAAAAGAATTTCTGAATCTTAATAAGTAATACAGCTATCTTGATGCATACTGGATAAAGAGCACACTAATAAATATATGTTAACAATTAACTGGATACACAGGTAAATCGCATTACCACAGCCGATGCTTAAATAAACCAATAAAATATTAGCAACACTCAAATTAGATACTAGATGGATTTCAGTTATTATTAGAATCTAAAATTTTGAATACATATTGAATAAAACACCACATAAATCCATGCACTTTACTACTGTTACACAATGCTTTATTTACCACCCTCTTTTACACTTTACAGTTTCGATTGCTCCAGCAATCTTCTTCAGAATTTTTATATCTCCTAACTCCAACTGAATAAGAAAGAGTAGTTGAATAAAAACACTGACTAAAATAGATTGAATTTAAAACTGTCTATAAGTTTGAAATAAACTTATTTAACAGGCCAAGTGAAACTGAGGTAGATTAATAAACAATCATTTTCAAAATCTTCCAAACTATTACTAAGTACTTTAAATATAATAAACTATAAATGCCAACATCTAATTAATTATTATATACAAATCATATCATCATTTGAATTGAGCCTAAACTAATTATTATATGTACATCATATTATCATTTGAATTGATCATAAAACTTCTAAACAGTTTTAATCTTAATCTGTATTTTAATCTTAATCTGTATCAGCCATTGATTCCACTCATTGTTTATTTAATATCTTAGATTCTGGTAAGCAAATTCTATTTATTATCTAATTTTGATGTTGCCTTGATAATATATTGCTAACATTTTATTGTTTAAGTATTGGATGAGATGCTATTGACATATAATCAATTATCTACTAGCATTTACGAATGTTATGTTTAAAATTTTAAATAGTAGTTTGCTTGAAAGATTATAAAAATGATTATTTATTAATCTATTTCAAACAGTTTACCTTAGTCTGCTAAATGGAATTTATTTTATTTAGGCAATTTTAATCTCTGTCTTTGTTTCAATCAAAGGTTTCACTTATTGTGTAATTAAGATTTTTTATTATCTAAGTCAGGATTTGATATTTTTAATATGAAGAGCTATTTTGTTTAAATTTATTCCCCCTATAAAGGAGTTGCAAGGAAAGAGGTGAAAATAGGTTTATGAAAAATAAGAATTTCAGAATGTCTATGGAAATATTTAAATGTTTATTTTAGTAATGGAATATAACAGAATCTGTATACAGTCTAAGGAAAATAAAAATTCTCTTAAAAATAAACAAAAACAAAAAATTACTTTGACAGTTTGATTTATTCACAAATTTCTAACATTTAAATATTCATAATATACAATAATTATTATTTTATAATAAGGCTGAATTAAAAAAAGCTACATTGTAAATAACATTGCTCCGCTCCTAAAAGTCATCAAAATATTTATTTACAAATTACAAAAGGAAATTAAAAAATGTGTTTATGTTTATCATAATAAAAAGAACCATGAGATTAGAATCAAAGAGCTGCAAGTGGCTTGCGAGACACAGTTTGCTAACTCCTGGTTTGTTAGATCTGATAATGTAATTTATATATACATGTATGTGTATTTATCCGGTAGATTTATAGATAAACAGAATACTTTATATATATTATTTCGACTGGGAAATTTGTAATTTAAGATAAATTTTGAACATTAAATTTTAAAAAAAAAATTGGATGTATATATACATATTAATAATCATTAAAAATCAGTCAACACTTAGACAATCCTAATATCAATAACAATCAACAATTTTAAACTGTTGTCAAGGCAACTTTTTAACAATAAAGATGTGAATATGCAATTTTGATATTTATATAAAGTAAATAAATTATTATATATGTGGCATATCAATATGCTATGCTTTTTATACAGAATTAATTATGTGACAATTAATATGTAATAAGAGGAAAGACAGAGAGAGGACAAGACAACGTGTATTGAAGAGTTAATGGCCACAAGTAGATTTATTTATTGAATATAATTAAAAAAATTACTACTGTAGACAAATGCAGGAAGTTAAAGAATTAGTGAGATAAACAGGAAGACATTAAAAAAAATTTTTTTAAATGGAATCAAAACTGGTTAAATAATATAAATGTATTTTTAAAAAAGCTGTTTGTCTTTTAAAGTTATCATTTTAAATTAATATAAAATTATATATATATGTGATGTATAAAATACACACTTAGATATTGTAATATGCCTAAGATATATATATAAAGCCACACTTGGATAAATATAATAAAACTGGTCAATCAAAACATTTATAAGTATATAAATATCAATGCAAACAAAGGTATCATCAACTACCTTGACATTTATACTATTTTTTTTAGTAAGTAGAAATTCTTTCAAGTATTTCTGGTTAATCAGATATATATAATAAAGCTAACGTGTGTTTCATAAATTACAAATAATCGTATATATATACTAGTTGGCTTTGCTTTCTTTTATGATTAAATATATATGCCAGATGTCCCCATGACTTTGCTCACATTAGTAATAAATTATCTAATTTTTTAAAACAATTAATTACCATAAAGTAACATTCCAAACAAAAAAAGAGAAAATCATGCAAGATTCATCAAGATTGATACAATATTTGTTGAGTAAAATTTCAAATCTATATATATATTAGTTGTACCCACAGTTTTGCCCACATTATTAGAATTTTAAAAATGTAATATAGTTGTTAATTAACATATATTTAAACAATATTTACATGACATAATAATATATGAGTTATCAACAGCAGGTAAAATCAGCCTACAGCACTGTTTATAAAAATGCATTACAATAGTTATTTTTATCTGCTTTCAATAACTTATGTATTATTATGTCATATAAATAGTATTTAAATATATTTTAATTATCAACTATATTTCATTTTTCTCTTTTATTAACATGAGCAAAGCTGCAGATACAGCTATTTTACAATATAAAAATGATCCATATTTTCTAATCCCACCTCTTTTTTTAACATTTATTAATTTATTTAAATTTATTTTCTTTTTATATATATAAGCAAAAATTTATAGCATATAAATTTTTATGCAAAAAAGAAAGAAAAATCATTGAAGATTTATCTAGACTGGAGCAATATTTGTTGAATTGTAAAGTCACAAACAAATTTTCACATTTACATATTAATATAGATAGATGCCCTTCAATTATTATAATTACTTTTCTATTATTGTACAATTTCCTAACACTTTCTGTTCAAAACTGGTTTTCTCAATTTTCTATACTATATAAACATTCTTTAACTAATCTTTCTTTATAAGATCTCACATTTTGACAACATCTTTATTTCAAATTTTAAATGCTTAGATTCTTTCATAGGTAGGTATATATTAGAATTTGTATCTATTAAATGCTGTTTTAACCTAGTTTTCAATTTATGTTTTTATTGTTGCTATATATGAAACATTTTTATTATCTCTTTTACAATCTAAGCAATTTACAATATAAAAGCCATTCATATTTTCCAATGCCTTCTTTTTTAAAATATTTATTAACTCAATAATGGCTGATTTATTTATTGGCCGAGTGAAAAAAAAGTATAAACTTTT
Source organism: Epiperipatus broadwayi (assembly GCA_028023455.1). NCBI lineage: Eukaryota > Metazoa > Onychophora > Udeonychophora > Euonychophora > Peripatidae > Epiperipatus > Epiperipatus broadwayi. The sequence continues at coordinate 763,316 of JAQFVV010012448.1, read as the reverse complement.
AATTGGTCAATTCACAAACTCAATTGTCAAAATATGTTCATCTTTTAATATTATATTCACTTTAGTTTCATTTGTAAAAATTATATTAATAATTTGTCATATTATGAAAATTAATGAAAGTCTTTTCAAAAATAAATAATTATTTATAATTTAAAAAAAATTCAATAACGCAAATCTTTAAACGAACGTTATTCACCAATTAAAACGTGTTGCTGACATTTTGTGACGTCAGTTATTTTTTTACAGTTCTTAAAAATCAATATTTTTTGCTAAACTTTTATCTATTTTTTTAAAATAATTTTATTTTTAACATATTTTATTAAAATAATTTATAATATGTCCAAAAAACCTTTTAGAATGGAATAAAACATTCGTTTATTGCTTTCAAAATGAAACAAAAGAATTTGGAGTGATTTCATTATTGACAAGAGATTTTCTTTGTTGTCAAAATTTAACAGCCAATCAGATCTAAGATAAATCTGCCTTCCATCTTTGTTTCACCTTAACTGACAGGTTTATTGATTTTTTATTTGTAAAATAATTCCAAGAGGGTAGCATCTTAAGGAACTTTTTATAACCTTTCCAACAACGGTAGCTCTAAAATTGCTGGGATTTCAATGATGGAAAGTCCATCAAAGTCCATCATGTTTTTAATCATGGCTGTCGAAAAATAGGTTAATTTATATAAATTTATCTTCTTTTTATATATTGTAAATTACTGAAATTTTTAAGACAATTAAATACTATAAAGCAAAAATTCTATAAAATTAGATGCAGAAACTAGGAAAAATCATTCAAGGTTTATCTAGATTGGTGCAATATTTGTTGGGTTATAAAGATATAAACAAATAAACTTCTGCATTTGTATTTTAATATAGATAATAGATAAAAAATAAAAGATTTCTGGTAACCTAGCACATCTTTAATGTAGTGTTTTATTTTAATTTAAAATTAGCTTGAAATAAAAATATTTCTGAATTTTTTGTTTTAGAACTGTAGTATTTCTCCTAGTTGTTGATTGCAAATATTTTGCAAATCTTTTAATATTTATTAAATTTAATATTTGAATTCTATTATCCATTTCTAATGCACACTCTTGTAAAAATTTCCTTTAAGTTAAGGATGATCACATGATAAATCCCCCCAAGCACAGTTTTTCTAAATTACTTTTAAAAATAATAGCAGTTTGCACAATAAATTAACAATTCTTTATTAAGTGCTTTATAAATTTAACAAAAATTAAACATTATTATTATTATTATTATTATTATTATTATTATTATTATTATTATTATTATTATTATTATTATTATTATTATTATTATTATTATTATTATTATTATTATTATTATTATTATTATTATTATTATTATTATTATTATTATTATTATTATTATTATTATTATTATTATTATTATTATTATTATTATTATTATTATTATTATTATTATTATTATTATTATTATTATTATTATTATTATTATTATTATTATTATTATTATTATTATTATTATTATTATTAGCCTTTTAAAAAATTTAAAATTATTTTAAACAATATTCCAATATTTTAAATAATTCTGTCAAAAGTATGTGGCAAAACAAATATTCAAGACTTTTTCAGGCTAAAGTTCACTCATGTTCACAAATTTCTTACTTTTTTTTCCTCAGTGAAAATTGTTGTATATCAAATAAAATGGTTTTAATTTGAATAGTTTAAATGTTAACATTCTTTATAAAAAGTTAAATGAATTAAATTTTATTTGTATCATACCAGAATATTAAAATTTCAGAGCCATTATAAAACTTAATTTATCATTTAAGAAATATATTTAAACTGAAATTCTAATAGTTGATCAAATTCAGTAGTGTAACTGATTGTAAATGACAATTTTTATTATTTGGTTTTCTTTTGCTGTAACTTGAGCCTGGGGCAACTAATATTTAGAGGCTCTTCAAAATTTAAAATAAGAATGAGAAGAGAGATAGAGAGAATAAATGTAAGTTTTTACTTATGGGGCTGAAAACAGGTCTCCAGGAGCAGTAAATTGTGAGTCCCAGAAACTGTCAAGCAGATCAAATCCAGATAGCAATTGGATAGGATAGATTCACTCTAGCATTATTAGTATCAAAAAACACTGTTAGCATAGAGCTGACTGGCAGAGGACTAAGACTATTAGTTCTTCTGGTTGCTGAGAACTTCAGTCACTTTCATTATACAGTCATCAAATTGGCATCTCATCCCTAAACTGGCTTACATTTTTGACTTATGGTATGCCTGCTTGGAAAAGTTTTTCTCAAATATATTCTTGGGAGATTTAACTGTAAAATTAAGGTTGTTCTGTGAGCTGTGACACCACTGTGCCTTTTATATTTTATTCAATATATTGAGTTGTCAAATTGAGGTCTCTAATATTGCAAGACTTGTGGCAGCTGCCTCTCTTGTTTCCACCTCTGATTGGTCCTGGCTGTACCCATGGCTTTCTCATGTAAAAATCACTATTGCAATGCATTTTTATATTGCAAATTTTCAGTTTTTCAAATAAGTACCATTAAAAAAAGCAAAAAATGTGTGGAAGATTATATAGCTGTCCCACTTAAATAATCTTTATATAAAAATAATTACAATTTTGAATGACTTTTATATTGTTAATAATAATTAATCAGTTATCACAAAAAAATCTAACTTTTTACAATCAGTTGTACTACTGAATTTGATCAACTTTTAGGATTTCACTTTAAATATATAATATAAGATAATTTAAAATATATTTATAAAATTAAATTTTAGCTCATATTACCAAAAACTATAATTCTACTACTGAACTTGATTAACTTTTAGAATTTTAATATAAATATATTTTTCATGTGATAAACTAGTTTTTTAAAATGGCTAGAAATTTTAACATTGTGATATTTTTTACCACTCTACTTGCAAGTAAAAAATTAAATGCATGATCCAAACAAAATTTAATTATATAAAAATATATTTACACAATAAAATTTTACCTTGGATTAGTGAAAACTATAATTCTACCAATTTCTCTAGTGTGCATTTTAATACCTAGACCATTTTCCAACATCTGCATCTTTTAACCATTTATGCTCTCTTTTTGTGTTTTTATGATATCATTAGAAAATGATAACAAATCAGATGCATTTTTATATAGCAAAATATCAAAGTTTTAAAAACAAGTAGGTACCATAAAGAAAAAATCCATAGCCTATGTCATTTTCCAAAGAAAGGAAAAAAATATATACAAGATTAATCAAGATTAGTGCAATATTTGTTGAGTTTTTAGGTAATAATGAAACAAATAAACTTTTGTTTTTGTATAAATAATAGATAATAGTAATTGAAACAAAAGTGATTTCATCCCACTGTACTATGTAATACCAACAACTATGAAAGTATAGAATGATACCATCTATCTTTTAGTTCTGTTGTTATATTAAGCTTAGTTTTTTTTTATATAGTTTTAACCTATATTGGTGAATTTGGTCTTTTATTTTAATATTTATGTTTAGATTACATGATCTGAAATCCCTATTAATATATTCAGAGGATTAAGTGTATCTTAGTTTTGATAGTATATTCACTTTCTCATCTCTAGCAGCTAAGCCTGCTTGGCTGCTTTTTAAAGAAAGAATGCTGAATATATATATGTAATATAAATAAAATGTCCGTTAATTAAAACAAAATTGTAATTATAATTGAAATAATAAATTTAAAGGTTTATAAACTATTATAAACAATCTTTAAATCCCAGAAGTACTTTCAGTTAATTTCTTAAACCTGCCTCAACTGCCATTAAATTAAAAAAAAAAAAATTAACCAAAAGCACTGTTAAATTTATTATTTCAATTATAATATATATATATATGTGTGTGTGTGTGTGTGCGGGTATATGTGAGTGTGTGCAGTAATATTTTTAAAATATAACTCTGACCATATCAAAATAACCATTTACAAGTTAAGTTTAAAATCTCTGACTAATCTACTGGTTACATTAAAAATAAATTTGGAATTTATTGCTGGGTCTTTAATAAGTGTTGTTTGTATATGTGACTATTAAAATTATCAGAATACTTATATATATATTGTACCATTATTTTGGTACAATGTGTGTTTGGCATTCTACCATGAAAGAAGATTGTTGAGAGAAAAATATATTTTATAAAATATAAGGACTTATGTATCAGTCCTGCAATGTAAGAAAGATGGTATATCTTTTCACATTTGTGATAAATGTCCAACTTTGTGATACCATCATATAAACTCTGCAATCTTATCTGATCTTCTCCAATAATGTGATAAATTTATATTTTCATTTATTGTCCAGAAGTGTTCATTACTTCAGTATGATTTATTTTTTCCCAATTTTCTAATTAATACTACATTTTTTTTAAAAAAAAAAAACAATACAAAGTAATGAAAATTTAGAATTTATCCACTATTGAGATCAATGTGGTCAAGTATATACATAGTTTGGACAAGCAATGGTATTGTGATGTTCAAGGATGTAATAATAAAATAGGCCTTCATGAGGGAATATGGTTGGAAGGTTCCAAAATTCTATTTTTGATGATGATCTGATTTATTTATATCTGGGCTCACAAATTAATATTCATAGAATGGGAAAAAACAGAGCTTGGTTTAGCAGAGAAAAATGTAAAATTGGAGGACATAACAAAATTGTTGAAATTGATGAGAGCCTTTTGCACAAAAAGAAAAAAAAATGAAGCCAGACAAATTCTTCCAGAACAGTGAATGTTTGTTTGCTTGTGCAGAGAGACCAATAAATGTTTCATCATGAGAATTCATGGTAGAACAGTGGCAACTCTGATGGAAGCCATCAAACAAAATGTGGAAGAAGAATCAACAATTTATTTAGACTGTTGGAAAGCATATAAAACTTCTGAATTACAAACTGCCAGTTACTGACCATTTTCATGTGAATCATACTGGATGACATCAAAAAAATTAGTCCACTACAATGAAGAAATAATAAAAATGTAGTAATTTAAATTTTTTGCTTTGTTTTGTTTTTGAAAAAAATACCTTTACTACTTATTAACATTTCTGGTAAAGATCCTGTTCATGTGTTAAATTGCACAATCACATGTTAAGTAAGTCTCCATTTTGGCAAAAATAAAAAATTTTAATTTTAGACTCCATTTTGAAACAAAATTTTATTCACTTAAAATAAAGCAAAATAGAATAATTGATTGCTTCATCACATGGTGTGTATATTTTAAGCATTTTATAATTTAATGATTGTTTTGTACATATTTAAAGTAACATTTGAGAATTGCATAAAACATTTTCAGATTGAGTTTTTTGTGAAATTTATATTTTTTAGTATTGTACTAATAACTTTGTAAATCTTGTGAAAATATAATTTCCACTTAGTTTATTTTGATGAATTCATCATTTTAAGTTTGTACAAGATCCAAGTGTACATATGATTTGGTCAAATCACAAGATTAGAAAGTTATCAGTAAATTGATACAAATGTGAAAAAGCATAGCAGGTCTAATATATAAATACATATAATAATATTACATAAAAATGTAGATTTTTTTCTTTAATGAACAAGACTTATTATTTCTATTGTAACTACCCTGATAAATCAAAGAAAATGTGCATGTAGATTTTTTTAAGATAAGTAAAAATGCATTTAGTGTAATTAGAGAGGAAATGAGATGTGATATTTCTTCTCCTTAATTAAATATGGCCAAAACAAGATATCAATTGCCAATATCATTAGTAAATGAAAAAAGAAAAAAAGTTAAAGATTGTATAAAATTAAACCTTGTTTAAATTTTGTAAATTATTCATTTATTTTGTTTGATTAAATTATGGTAATCGACAAACCAAAAATGAAGGCTATATTAAAGATAATATAAAACCATGTAATGTATGTAAGTTATGATTAACATCATAAATTAATTATAATAAAAATAAGCTTTGCAAAAAAATTAAATTCCTGAAGAGATAAAGAAAAGTGTAAATAGGCATTTGTGTGATGGAATCAGACCAGTGGTATAAAAAGGCAACCTTGAGAACTTTAATTAATTCATTCATTCCTTGCTTCAGTAATATTGTTCATGAATTCTGCAAATTAGAATGCTATATTTTTCATTGAATGGGATATCACAGAGTAAGATCCAGAAAACTGTAGAAAAATGTTTTGCTGTATGTTTGTTTTTACCTTCAGGCATAATTCAAACTAGATTCACTGCTGACCAGTTGTGATCACTGATGCCTTTTTCCTAATCTAAAGTTGAGTAGATGCCTTGATTCAAAATCTCATGCCTACCTAATACTAGGACCCTAGCAAGCTAATAAGAAAATGGCAATTCAACCAGACCTAATGGATGCCATATTTAGTAGAAATAATAAACCCATGGCTATGGTAAGCATTTATTATACCAACTATTAAATCCAATCAAAGAAATAATAGGTCAGATGAATGGAGCTTTATTCCTAAATTTAATGATTATCTAAATTAATAATATAAATTTTTAATGAACTAATAAGACAGATGAATTAAACTTTATTACTAACAGAATACCTAATTCAATTTGTAATTAAGAATATGCGTTATATATCTATTCTATATAATCTTGTAACTATATGTTAATGTTTAATAATATTCAATAGGGTAGTATGGATAAATAATTTTGTATCTATAGTATGATTTAAATTCACGGTTCTTCATTATTTAGATTTCTGCATTTATGAATGCTAATACACGTAATTAATTTACTAAATCTACATAATAGAAATCCTATAACAAAAAAATACTGTAATTATAAGGAAGAGGGAAATTTTCAGTTTTTATTAATTAACTTGTGATAGTGTGCTCAGCTAACATGGTTCACTGAACACTGGTGCCTGAAACAAATAAATAAAAGCTGTCACAAGTTATAGTTCTCTTTTATATCGGGGTTAGATTGATCAGGAAATATAATCGCGTTTTTCCTAACATTTATTTATTAAATTAAAAAGAAGAGAACGATTTGGCATATCATAAACATTAATCTGCTATATTTTTATGTATAGTATAAAAGATTCAATACTTCTTTAGTAACTAGGATCTGTATAAGTATAAAAAAATTAAAAATGAAAAAAACGTTTCGGCCAATTTAATATATACACTAATAAACATACTCAGTATAAATGCATAAATTTAATGAAGAAATATTGATGAAAAGAAAGAAAGAGGAGAAAAGAAAAAAGTGGAAGCATTGTGTTGTCATTTAAAATAAGTAAGTTAAGAACTCAAATGAGTATTTATGTTGAAGATTAGCCATTGACATGGAATAATGCATTGTTCAGTCCAATTGAAAAAATCTACCATATGTTTTGAATTATTAAACCCAAATAAAAGTTTCAAAATGATTTGCCATGATGAAAATTATTAATGACTTTTATCAATAAATATTTTCTTGTTGAAACAGTGAAACTCTTAATAAATATTGAAATAAAGTTATCACTGAAAATATCAGTTACTGAATTGGGGGTAAATTAAGATTTCTAAAATATAAATTTTAAACATCAAATATCATTTTAGAATCTATCATTATTTCACATCATACCTGCACATGGATGCTATTACATATGATGTGAAGACACCAACACTAATAAAGACCTATCTCACATCCACATGTTATGCAAACAGGAAATCAATTACAAACATCATCCAAATTAATCTTTAGAATTTAGAATTGCCCAATATTAAAGTACTATATCGGTCAGAGAATAATTAAATTGTATCTTTTAAAGTTATGAAAAGAACTTAAAAATTGTTCAATTATTCCAATCATCTCAATTAATTAATTATATATATATATATATAACTTAGAAAAGTCTTACATTCATTTGCCTATTTTTCTAAGTAAACAAGCATCCTTCTAGTAGCATACTGATTTAAGATATCTCTTGTCCATCATTATTTATTCTGCTTTCATTCACTTATTCATGTTCAAAAATAAATCTAGCCCAATTTGCTTTGTATGTGGCCCTTCCATCATGGAGATTCCAAAAATAAAATCCAAAGAATTACAGGGCTTAAAAAAATTATTCCCTAAATATTGTTTACTTTTTTTAAAATTTGGAATTGTCAAATTAGGACTAAAAATATCAGCTCTTCTAGAAATAATATTCCAAAAGATAAGGCTTTATTTGAAAATATCATTGTCAACACCAACTCCAGTAATTACATTATCTTTACAGAATAATTGTAGAAATTATATTTTTTTAGTTAAAAGATTTCCTTGAGTGTAAAAATAAAACTATTAACCAAAACAGAAAACATTCAAGGATAAAGCAATATATTCAGAAATTAAAACAAGTAACTAATCTTGGAATAAAACAAAACTTCTTGTTGGAGATTACAAAATTGGTACAAGATAGAGGGAAGAGAAAGTGACAAAATTAAAAAAAAATTATAGATTGTGTTATAAATGCTAAGAAAATAATCATAAAACAATGGAAAAAATTAAAGAAGATACAACATAACAAGTCATTAAAAACAAATTATGATATAGATAGAGACTGGAATCAATCTAACATAAAAATGACCAAAATTAAGGAGAGGTTCATTCAATGGATCTAGATTTACAGAAAAGTCAAGAGAAAATCAATCAGAACTTGAAAGAATAAATTAGAAGGATGATAAATGACTCTTTAAAAAATGAGCTAAAATGAACAACACTCTAGAAAACATATTAAAAATAATGATAGACAGACAGGGAAAAGAATAAAAATTATAGAAAGTAACCAAAAAAAATGAAACAGCAACAGATTAAGAAATTAGAAGCAAGAGTGGAAAAATGAAAAATGGAAATGCAAAGAGGGATATATAAAATTAAAAAGACATGTAGAAAAGAATTCTAAAGCATTAAGAAGAACTACAAAAAATAGCATACAGAAGACAAAGAGAACTCAAAAGACAAAGAATAATAATAATAATAATAATAATAATAATAATAATAATAATAATAATAATAATAATAATAATAATAATAATAATAATAATAATAATAATAATAATAATAATAATAATAATAATAATAATAATAATAATAATAATAATAATAATAATAATAATAATAATAGAGTGCGCATGCGCCAGCTGGTTTGATGATCGTAGATATCGGTAGGATATATTATATATTTCTAGTAATAATAAAACTAAAAAAAATTTTTATTCAAAATAAACCGTATTGTCTCTAAGCAACCCAATATTCAGTATATATAGTTTTTTAAACTTAAGAAAACTCCTCCGACGAGGAATTTTGTAAGCGATTTTTTTACTTCAATATGCATCTCTTTAACGCAGAAGCATTTTTATGCTGCAATCAAAGCATCCACTAAAAAGGAATTTTCCTCAGAACGTGGGAAAAAATCAAGCTCAGTTTCAAGATTTTTCAACAATAAATGATCTAATGAAACTAGATGTGATTTCAGAATCTGACCCATTACCAGTTAACGTAATAGAAGAAGAGATCTGGACTAATGAAAGTCTATTAAAAATTTCTGAAGCTTTAATACGACCATCCCACGTGACCTGTTTATGTGTTTAACGTTTCTTTACTACCTCTGTTATCCTTCAATTACAGATATAAATTGTTCGCTGTATAGATTTCCTAAGGATTTGCTATATGAAGAATTAAGCACAAATAATTTATGGGATTCTATATTCGCATAGCAGATCACCCAAATCCTCCTATCTTGCTATTGAATTCTATAGCGAAGAACAAAAAAACAAATTTATAAAACAATTAAAACGTTAGGGAAATATGCTTTAGTAAAAGTTAACCAATATAGAGAAAATTTTATTACGCACAATCAAAAATACGTACTTTAACTATACAATAAATGACCTCAATAAATTAATGCAACCGTTGGAGTTTTTTCCTTTCAACCTATATATTTAAAAGAACTCCGATACCGATCTAGGAAACAGTTATCATTTTAAAGTTAAATTAAATCAAAACGTAAATCCAAATGATATTCCCACTCTTATAACCGATCACGAAGCGACGCTACTCTTAATAATTCATGGACTTAAACCGCAATGTTTTCACTCAAACAACGAGGGCATATTATAAATGCATGCCCAAAACTTAAATGTAAACACTTGATATGAGACAACCCAAGTCATCAATGTGGAAATGAGTAAATAACACAGATTCACTCCTCAACCGATAAGTGAATCAACTACAATTCTATCAAAATAATCCAATTAATGACATGTAACAGACGATCTATACATCACCAGAGAGCAATCAGTAAATGACAAAGTGAATCAATTTTACCCGGAAATCAATCACGAATGCGAGGATAAACCAGTGTTACAAGAAAATAGCCCATCTCAACAAGAATTATTAAAAAGTGATTGCCAAAATCACAAACAATCAAAAACACCCCTTAACAAAACTTCGCAAGATATTATAGACTATCTAGTGCCTTGCTTGCCACCTACAGACCCGAAAATAAATGACACTGCCAGCGAAAACCAGGCAGACCACGAAGCAAACGTAGAAAAAATGCAGCAGTGCCTATTGATCTTAGTGAAGATGATATGCCCCAGACATTAGATCATAAAAAAAAAATAAGAAAAGCAAATATGAGTTCAATGGATACCGAGTTTGAATACACTTCAGATGAAGACCTTAGCACCAATAAAAAAGCAAATGTGCAAAAATTATCACAGGAGGGAGGAAGTAGAACCTCCAGACATAAAAATTCTTTGTCATAATTTGTAATTATCTAAACTATATAAAATTATAATCTAATTACTACATCAGGTGTGTTCTGTTTTTATTGAGTGAAACTATAATGAATATAAAATAGCTCATTAAACATCCGTGGATTAAACTCACTGGGAAAAAACTATCAATTAATAAAATGGCTTGAAATTATACAACCTCATTTGCTAGGGTTACTCAAACAAAATTTATAATAATCTCAGATTAATCCATCTAACTATCTTAATAATCAAGGATACTCAGCATTCTCCCAAGCATCATTTTCACCCTCAGCAGGAACAGGAGTAGTGGTAATGAAAACCTGCCCCTTCTATTCATTCAAAATAATATATATAGATGCACACATACTAATTATAACACTATATGATAAAACAGTTACATTGAATGTAGCATTTGTTTATTTACCTCCAAATCACACAGTAATTAATAAAGTCATTCAAATTATAAATTCCAAAATAGCATCCTCATCACATCCATTAATTTTACTTGGTGATTTCAACATGTCATACAATGAGTTTGTCACAAAATGGTTGCACTTACTAGCCATACCACTCATGAGTGGAGAAGGCTATCTCCCACAGAATTCAGTAACATTTAATAATGGCAGGTTTTCATCATTAATTGACCTGGTCTTCTACTCACCAGTGTTACATCACATGATCAGCCTAACAATAAAAAACTCATCATTATCAGACCATTCTGCAATTATTGTTTCACTAAAGAATGATTTTATATACAGATCAATAACATCTATTGGAAACACAATTAGAGTGCTTCTTCCATGTCGAACCCCAGAATATTTATTCTCAGAAATATATATATATCTCTTCAAACTTCAAGACATTGAAATGGATCCAGTGCAAACATGGATTGCTTTTGTTAACATTATTTCATATACAATTGATGTCATAACAAGGGCTACCCCAGCCCCTTCAAGGCTTCTAGCTCTTGTAGATGAAACACACAAAAGAATCACAAACAGTACTACAAATAAACAAGGCTGTTCAAATGTGATTGCACTGAAGAAACTTTATAAATCAGTCTCTGAAGAACTTAAAGAATACCTGGCAATTAAAAGAGAAAACTCTTTTTGACACAGACACACACATGGTCCAGACACTATATTCGCTGGGCACTGGGACAAAAGCCATCAACTCGCATACCGACAGCAATTAAAATACAAGAAGATATAATTTCTGGTTACAATATGTTGCTACCCCTCTACACACATTTCAAATCCAAACTTCAAGAGAAGAAAAAATTCAGCCCTGCGCCATTTTTTCTCGGTAAGCCAGAAAAAAATATAGTATTTACTCCCAAAGACTTTATACAAAAATTAGCATCAACCCCAAACTCCAGTCACCCAGGAATGCATGGTATACCTTGCTTTGTATTCAAGCATTTAGAAAATTTTACTGCTCAGTATCTGTGTAATCTAGCAAACTTTCTAACAAAAAAGATCCATCATATACATGGATTATACCCTATTTTACTAGTACCATTTACCAAAACACATGAAAAAATAACCACACTAAACAATCTAAGGCCCATATCAATGAGCCCTCTGGGTATCAAACTGTTGGAGTCAATCATTAAAGACAAAATAGAACCCTATATCATACCTATACTATCTAAAATGCAGTTTGCTAAGAAGGCTCAGTCTACAATGCAAGCAGCCTTTCTATTCAAAACAGTTATTGATTCTGTCAGAAATAATAAAAAATATAGTCCAGTTGTAATCCAACTGGATATAAAATCAGCATTTGATATGATTCCAATTGAACTCCTTGTTGAAGCATTAGCAGACACAACAATACCAAGATCCTTAATATATTTAGTAACCAATCTTCTATTAAGTCAAGAAATACATATTACACTTAATGGTAAGAATTCCCCCTCTTTTGTACCTTACTGTTCAATTCCACAAGGTTCACCACTAAGTGCTCTTTTTTTTACTTTCTATATCAATCCCTTACTGAATATGATAGAAAAGAATTATCAGGCATATACATACCCGGTCTAAAAGCAAACATCTCCTGTATTGCCTACATGGATGATGTCTCAATTTTTTAACTTCTAAAAAACAGATCCCAACTCTATTGAAAATTCTTAATTCATACACTAATAAATACAAGCTGGAGTTTAACATGGAAAAATCTTCTGCATGGTCAATATATACGGGACAATTTCACACACAACATTTTAAAGGAAAACCCAGCTCTTTTGTGGGATTCCCCTTCTATTTGAGCAATCTAGAAATGCGTCGACAAATACAAAACAAAATTAAAAATAAAATAGAAAATATAATTGATTCACTATCAAAATCTTACCTTTCACTGTATTCAAAAGTATCCCTGTTTAATCTATTAATTATGACTCGAATCACATACTATTCTCCAATAATACTATACACTAAATCTTTTACTAAGTAAAATAAACTCATTATGTAGAAAGTTGCTGTGGGAAAAGATTGTTTCAGTTTCACTAAAACGTATTCAAGCTCCTCTAATACAAAATGGTTTAGGACTACATTCATTACATATTTTTAACATTCAAAAGACATTAAATCTCATTTCTGCATGTACTTATTTATTTCCATACATGAAAGTGTTCTTCAAGATTACCCCAACAGATAAACCACCACCAAACAATGGATATTGGAAAACCTTGCTTACACTAATTCTTAACATTCCAAATATTTTTTTTTCACCACCGCAAGATAAATTTAAATATTGGGATGTATACCAGATAATTTGCTCTCCCCTAAATGATAAAAAACCAATTTTAAACATTAATAATAGACAACTAACCCGAAAATTTAAATTCTGGTTATTAGAACCCAAATATTATGATTTTCTACTCAAATTAAATCTTGAAGCATTGCCAACATTACACTTTTGTAGATATAGAAGGCATTACATAAATACAGAAGACATATGCTGGTTGTGTCATAGAGAAACTGAGACACAAGAACATTTTTTTTGCCTGCCCAGTATTTGATAATATTCGTTCATCCATACCATCATTGTACAAACAAAGAAATTGTGACATTCAAATCCTTTTACAATCATTTATTAAGGGTAGCTACCCACATATTCGAGCAAGTACTTTTATATTGTTTTCACTATGGTGTACAAGATGCTCCTTCATGTACAACAATAATCCAAGAAGACATCCAAACACATTCTGGAACAAAATGGAACAGCTCGCTAAGGGATGAAAAAATTGTATCCCAAAAGATGTACACAGCCACTTGGTCAATATTACAACAGCGCCAAAATTATAGAAAAAAAAAGACTAATAAAAAACAGAACTAAGAGCTTTACAAGTGCACAAAAGTAATTGGATGTATATATTTTAAAGAAAATAATGTAAACTCAAATTTGTAAACCACATGCATATCCTTTGTCTTTGTTAACCCCCTCCCCAATTACAGTTTTCAACTTATTTATACTGACTTCAATTCATCTGCATGTGGTAAAATAGTTATAAATGTAACCTTTTCTTGTTATATTCAATAAAGTCCTTTTGAAAGATAATAATAATAATAATAATAATAATAATAATAATAATAATAATAATAATAATAATAATAATAATAACAATAATAATAATAATAATAATAATAATAATAATAATAATAATAATAATAATAATAATAATAATAATAATAATAAAAGCAGCTACACACAGACTTATATTTCAGTCTAGGCTTGAAGAATTAATAATAATTTTCCAGCAAATGATTGAAGAAGGTAAACTGAGAACAATCATATGGATCAATTAGAAAATATAGAGTAACAAAGAAAAGTCAAGACATAGATAAAATAAATGTACAAAAAAATGAATAAACAAGTTGTATATATAATCAACAAATAAGAAGAGAACACAATACATGAGAAGATAAAGTCAATAAATTTCAGAGAAGCATGCTCATCACTAAAGCAAATAAACAAACACATGAAGATTAAAAGATCAAATATAAAAAAATAAACACAAATATGTAATAATAAGATTATTGTCTATACTGAATAGAAAAAGAATAAAACAGATATTTGGGAATCATAATTTGGTCCATATAAAAAGATGGTCTAGAGGATGATTTCTAAAGAGAATATATTTTAACCTCTAAGCAATGCAAGAGTAATTAAAGTAGGACATATGAAATGAACATCTCCTCTAAAAATAAAAAAAGAACCAAAGCTTTACAAAGACAGAATGGGCTTAATTCATAACAAAAATAATATCAGTGCCAAAAATCATAAAAATTAAGACATTCACTGTTATAGAAGAAAACCCTTTTCATAAGTCACAATAAACATTATTACAGACTTCTAAAAAGTGACATATTTTACTGTTTACAAAACTACATTTAAAAAGTTTGGATTGTTATTCCTCAAAAATTTTTGAAATAAAGAAAGGCAAGTTGGTATCCACTACCAAATCTTAAAGAGCAATACAAAAGCAGGTCTGGGGAAAAGACTACCAATTTTTCCATAAATAAGTTTCTAAATTAAGAATCTTGACAAAATTTAAATTGAATGAGGTGCTAATAATATATACTATTCAGCACAATTTATCAACAATGGTTCAATTGTTAACCATAGCATCAAATCAAACAAAGTTTTAATAAATATCTGAAATTCTTAACACTATGGACATGAAGAATATTTAACCAAGAGATGTCGTGAATAATTTAAACCTTTGAAATATCTACTGCTACATTACAACTTTCCAGCATCTCTAGAATAAAACACTCTATCCAAATTTAATTCTATGATTAATATTTTAGTTGCTCACCATCTATGTAAAGAATATGATATTTATAATTGCTTTTAATTTATTGCTATCAAACTTTTTTGTGTGTGAAAAAACTGAATATTACTTTAGGTTTTTTTTAGTTTTTAATCCTCTCTTATTTTTTAATAAATATTGTAACATTTTCTAAAGCTCCAAAGCAATATTTTCAAAAAACAACTAGGTTGTAATAAAATCTGGATGAATTAAGTAAGATTAAGTTATTTTTATTACTTTAACTTTCCATTTTAATCCACAAAATACTTTCCAATAAATACATGGTAAAAATTATGTTAATATTAATAATGTTACCATGAAATTCAATCACTATTATTACAGTGTAATAAATATTCTTAAATATTTGATATTTTCCTGGATTTATATCTTGATGATTCTAATCATTAATCATCAATTGACAAACCAAAGCATAATAATAATCTGTAGTCATTTTTTTCTCTGAAAATTGGTTTAGTAGATGGATCCAATACATTGTGTCAAAATTAATTTAAAATCCAGCTATGTTTTTTTTTGATTGGTTTGAGTCTAAGTTCTCTTGAGAAGAGTTGTATAAAACTGATAAATGATTGATAGATCTAAAATTTCTAATATCTTCTTTTCCTTTTTCTTAAATATCAGTATCACTTCTGGTAGATTTTTATTTTTTAAACATTTCGTATATAATTTTGCCAACAATTTCTCTATTTTTTTGCCTGGTTCTTTTCAAATGTAAGATAATAATTTTGTTACTTCCTAGAGTTTTCTATTCTTTATATATTTTATTGTACATTTCAACTCTTCAATTAAAATGCTTGGCATTCCAAAATATAGTGTAATTGTAGGGCTATGTTGTTTTCTTCATTATTATTTCCTTACATAGTCTAGTTCTTTTAGAACTTTTTCACACACTTCATTATATCAAGTTCCATGTTTTAGTAATAGTGCTATTTTTTTTTATTATAGAAATAGCTTTCATTTCAATAACAAAGCATTGTGTTATAGTTTTTTTCCTATAGTTTTATTTGCCAATTAATATTTATATTTTATTCCATCATCATTAACTTTTTATCTATCATTTTGCAGAATTTCAGATATTTTTCAAATGGATCTATTAAAAATATGTTCATTTTCTTTCTTTTCTTTATATATTGCCAAGTCTCAAATAAAAAATTATTAGCAATTTATTGATTATTTTAATGTATAGCACTTCTCAGTAGAATGTTATTGACTTTTTATTCAGGTGTTTAAATTGCTTTTTAAGCAGCTTTTAACTTTACCTTCCCATTAGGATATCTGAATCCATTAAATACATTACAGTTTTAGATACATATTTTCTATTGGTCAAAACATAATCCAACTCTGCTGTATTTTTGTTTGGATGGTTTTATCTAATTTCCATTTTAGTTTATTCTCAAAAAAAATTATAATATAAAGAATTTATTTTATAAATCTACAAATCTATTTTCTTTCTTATTTCTATCTCTATATCCAAATTTACCTGCAGTTCTTTTACTTTTCAAGTGTACCTTCTATAACAATTTTCAAATATTGTTTGATATTACCAAATGTATTCTATACATTTAAAGAAAAATACTCTACGAACATAAACCTGAATTACCAGCACTTGATATCTCCAATTAAAATAAAAAATTAATCTTGGTACTTTACATGATATATCATCAATCAATGTTTTTTTTTTGTTAGGTATCCCATTCCACTTATGCTTTCAATTCTCCTTTTCTTTTAGGTTCACAAATCTGACCATGTTTTATTTACTATTAGTCAGTTCTTCCAGTTTATACACTCTTTCTTTGCTTGCATTTGAGTTATAATTATTATAAAAAGATAAATGAAAGATAATCTTGAATAGCTATCTAATTGTACAATCAAAGTATTCTTAGCAGTCTCTGATTTGAACCATTAACTGTTATCTTAGCTTGTGGTTTAAAGTTTCTAGGATATGTGCGCAATAATTTATTTTTGTCTGTTAAAATTGATAATGTATAAGAAATAATGGTTATCCATACATATATTCATACATTCATTCTGCCTTCAAAAACACTCAACTAATATCTCTCTTAAAAAATATTAAGCATCTAAAACTCACAATATGTTTCTTAGTCTTAAACTCAGAAGTAATAGTCATTAAAATCACTATACTGGCTGAAGTATTAATATATAAATAATCATATAATAACAGATGCAATGACTAGAATATACGAGTCGACTGGGTCCTACTCAGTTTTTTTAAGTATTCAAAGTGGAATCAACTTGTCTCCTTTTAGTTATCAGAAAACTTCTTTCTGCAACCATTTATATAAACACCTAATATTAGTTAATTAGTAAATAATTATATACCATTCTAACAAGTATAAATAAAATAATAGTAATAATGCGACATCAATCCTGATGATTACTCTTTTATTCCATTGTTTTTTTACAAGGTATTATTGAAAAATATTTTTGCCCTACAGTAGACTACTTACAAGCTATTTTATTTCTCTTATTTTTACCTTTTAAGATAAAAGACAAATAAATTTTCACATAAATTTTCTAAATTTATTCTTTCCTGAACACAAATATGAGTAATTTTTAAATGTAAAACTTTATTTCTTAATTCTAGGAAGAATTGCCATGCTTTAAAATTCACTGCAGATAAGTTTATTATTTGTTGTTGATTTATTTAAATGAAAAGTACAAATAAATAGGAAGTCATGTGATGCTTGAACACCCTAAAGACAGATGGAACATTTAACAGTTACATTATGTGAACCATGTTTTTTTTAATTACATTTATCAACTAAGACTTTATAACTTTCAGCTTTGAATACATTACCCTATCACTGCATAAAATTATCCAGGGTAAAAGGTAAATATGTGAAACGAAATTTTAAAAAACATAGTTTTTTTACTACTAAACATGACTAATGTATAAAATTAATGACAAGATAATTTTAAAGTCTTAGTTCAGTAGAACTGTGAATAATTATCAAAATATTTATTTAACATTATTAACTTTGTGAATAACCTTATATTATTTCACACTCATAGATAGTTAAAAATTCATTTAATCTACTTCCAATATGATTTATATATTTTTCTTTCTAACAATAACATTAGCAAGTTGAAAAATTATATAAACAGATCACAATTATAGCCCTCCCCTCACTATAAAGAGTGAATAACATAGATATATACTGTGATTCTATGTTGAAATATTTCCATCATCTATCATTAAATGTTCAATATCTAGACCATTTTAAAATTTATTTAAATTATTCCAAATACGAAACAACTGATAATAATAATAAACAATGACAATACAAATTAGCAGTTTACACAACGTTTCGAATAATATTCTTAGCTCTTCTTCAGGTGTTGCTAGATTGACCAGTGACAATGCTAGCATAGGAGTTGAACTTATACCTTCAGATTCTTGAAATATCAAATTTTAAGGCAAAGCTCTAACCAACTGCTTAGTTGGTCAGAGTGCTGAGTTGATTAAAATTTGATATTTAAAAATTTAAAGATGTAAGGTTGACTCCTATGCTAGCATTGTCATTGGTCAGGCCAGCAACACCTGAAGAAGAGTGAAAAATACTACTACTTGAAACATTGTGTAATCTATTAACCTGCATTGTCTTTGTGTGTTATTACTAACAGCTCTTTGTATTTGGATAAGTTTAAATAAAGTTTAAAATTTTTTAGACATTCTATACTTAATGATAGATGATGGAAAAGTCTAAAATATTATCACATCTAAAATATCATCATGACAAATCTTTAGGATATATATATACTATTTAATATATATATCTTTATATTTATATATATATATATATATATATATATACTATTTAATCAACTTCTTTAATTTAACTTAACTAATCAAATCTAAGCTTAAAATATATACACAGAAAGGCTTTAAATATTATAGCAACAAGTTATATATAATAGTATTGATATTAATTATAGAATATATTTATTTTACTAATTATTAATTATGTAAATAAATATTAAGGTACAAACAGCTTACAGTGTATTTAAATACTTTAGAGACAAGCTTTAACCTATATCATATGTGCCTTGAATGCATATAATAGTCAAACAATATCTTTATCTGCCGATAGAGGGACCATTCAAACCTCGACACAAGATAGTGACTTTTATAAAGATAAGTGCAGCCATCTTATATTTAATCTAACTTTCCACTTAGATAGGACAAACTGAAGCATCTTGATTTGGGAGTGTGAAGTTGTTATTCTCTTCACTGTTTAAGTTCACTATTTCCTTTACAAATTAACCTTCAAGAAATTTTGCGATTTGTAACAAGTTAATATTAGGATTTTTATACTGAAAATATATAAACTACTGTAAAGTTGTAATTATTTATTAAGCACACAGGAAGTATAACTATATAGTAGTTTATATATTTTCAGTATAAAGATCATAATATTAACTTGTAAATTGCAATATTTTGTGAAGGTTAATTTGTAAAGAAAATAGTGGACTTAAACAGTGAAGAGAATAGCAGCTTCATGATCCCAAATCAAGATGCTTCAGATTAGCCTATATAAGTGGAAAGTTAGGTTAAAGATAAGATGCCTGCTCTTATCTTTATAAAAGTTGCTATCTTGTGTCAAGGTTTGAGAGGTCCCTCTATCTGCAAATAGATATTTTTGACTATTATAAACATTCAAGGTGCATATGATATAGGTTAAAGTCTGTCTCTAAAGTATTTACATGTACTTCCTGTGCACTTAATAAATAATTACAACCTTACATTGTATTGTAATTTAAAGTACTATTTAACAATATTTTATAATACAAATGAAATTTACTTATAATCATCAATTTATATTATTTTTATATATTTTTTTATAACTTGTGTACATTCACCCAAGCTGAATTGCTTATTTATTAAATTATTCAACTTAAAAACATTATTAAAAATATAAAACTTCTTTGCAATTCATTTCATGTTTGTAAAAACTGAATTGGCTTGTTATGTTTACATTATTTAATTTCTATCCTTTTTATAGAAAAGTTCATAATAATGTATTCTCCTTGTTAAACAACATTTTAATTCTATCATACATGACAATCATATTATTCCATATATAATATTATCATTACTCTTAATGCAAATATATTTTCCATTACTAATCCATAGATTAACTAGTATTTAGAAATACCCTATGATAGATTAACCATATTTGTAAAAATGAACAAGTTTCATATGTTTGCACGATCAATTTCTATATTGGGGTATGTTTTCTTAATATGAGTTTATATAAGGTCATGTATTCTAGTTGTTATTCAGTATGTTGATTATTATCCCAAGTATGACAATTTATATATTACTCTATACCTAATATTGCACATACTATTATTACTAATATATAGATCAACCAGTATTTAGGGATATCCTATATGTTATATTAAAGTTTGTGGATACAACTGATGAAATTATTTCATTGCCTATTATTAATAATTATACATACAAAAATCTCCCACCTCTCTTATTATTATTATTTTTAATCTAGAAGTAATTAAAATTATTAAAATGTTAATAGTACAGTAGTTGAAATAAATTTTTATGTTAATCTGGTCATTTCTACATTTCCAAAGTATAAAATTCCACAGATTGTAGTAAGAGTTGAGAATTTAAAGGTTAAAAATTTGAACTGAGTGATTATACATAAATTATAGAAATTTTGATGAAATGATGTACAAATTAACTAATTAGAAAGGTAGAATACTGCTATACACCTTTAAAAATGGTAAATGCAGCTGTAAGCTGCAGCAGTTTTATTTGCTTACATAATTATTAACAGGTAAAGTAAACATTATATTAAAATTACTAGTTTTGTTAATGAAGGCATCATGTAATGCTATCAATTTTGTTAAATGTGAAACTATAACGAATTATATTTTAGATTTTATAGAGTTCTTTTCAAAGTAAATGAAAATGACTAGTCTGATAGATTTCAGTAAAAGAAGGTGCTCAAAAAATTTGAAGTTTGATTTGTTATGAATATATTATTTAGATGCAATAGTCAATGGTTAAATATATAAATATTTGTTTATATGATTCCTCTTGGAGGCCTTAAAGAAACTGAACAGGGCAATATCGTAATATCCATTCCATATGTTCTTGTCATTACAGTTGTTATTACTATGTGATTATTCATATAGTATACTAACATCAAAGGGTTGCTTACCAATATACAATATCCAGTGTAATAAGTTTATTGGCTTTTTACCTCTGAGTTTAAGATAAAGAAACACCATCAACTTTCATCTTAGTTTCCTTATAAGGTGTGTGTGAATGCAATTTTTTAAATAGATATTTACAATCATGACAAACAAAAATAAATCATGGTTTTTATTCCCAGAATGCTGTAAAGTCATCAGCCAGTTGGTGATCAAAGGTTATGGAATGCTAAGAATTCCCAGATTGCGAACTCTGGCTGCCATATGATGATGACCTTTTATTTAAGTACTTACAAATGAAGATCACTTTCAAGTGAAAAAAAATTGCAAGAATTGGAAGAATTGTCTCATATCAAATCAGTCATTATTGAACTTTATAAGTTAGAAGAAAAGGTGGAGAGACAATTGGTTAAAAAGTGAATGTGCAACTTACTACAAAGGCATAAATATTGGAAGTACAAGTGGAGTAGTATTCATTATAAATAAAAATGGAAGAACAATATTGTGGAGATTGATGATATATCAGATAAAGTGGCAAGACAAATTATTCAATATAATAGCAGATTCCAAATGCAGATAATTTGGATTTATGCTCCAACAAGTCCTCATAGTGATGAAGTAGTAGAGGATTTTTATATGGATGTACAAAATACTTTTGATCAGACCAAGCAACATTTTAAAATTGTTATGGGAGACTTTAATATTAGAATTGGTGAACAACTGAAAAATGTACCAGATGATTGGCAGAATGCAACAATATTAATATTTAAAAAAGGTGATAAAGAAAATATTAAAAATTAGAGACCTATCAGTCTTTTATCAATTTTATACAAATTTTTAACAATAACATTTTTACCAAGATAATTACAACTCATCTACATAGAACTTTGGATTTCAACTAATCAAATGAACAAGTTGGATTTAAAAGTTGTTTTAGTACAATAGATCAAATACAATTATTAAGATAAGTTATAGAAATGACCAATGAATATAAATTGCCATTATGCTTTGAATTTGTAGATTATGAAAATGCATTTGATTCTATAAGGATTTCTTCAGTGATTAAAGCATATAGCCCCAAGGTATTGTCATATTCTAACGAATTTTTATAAAAGTTTAAGAGAAACAATTGTATTGCATAATGATACCATGAAAGTTAACATTGAGAAGAGTGTAAAATAGGGTTACTCCATATCTCCAAAACTTTTTACAGCAGCACTGCAAGAAGTATTTTGTAAATTAAAATGGGAAACTAAAGGAATAAAAGTAATTATAAATTATTTAAGTCATTTATATTTTGCAGATGATGTAATTGTTTTTGCAAATAATATTTCAGAGTTTCAGGAAATGTTGCAAGAGTTATCAGATAAAAGTAAGAAAGTAGAATTAAAAGTAAATGTTAGGATTTTTTCAAAAGATGAAAATAAAGATTGATAATGATGAACTATAAGAAGTTAACAACTACAAATAGCTTGGTCCGATTATTACTACAGATGTAAATATAATGGATGAAATTAATGATAGAATTAAACTTGGTTGGAGTACTTTTGGTAGAAATAACTTATTATTAAAAGGAAATATACCTATGTGTTTGAAAAGGAAGGTTTTTAATAAATATGTTATACCAGTTCTTACTTATGGATCTGAGACTTGGATACTTAATAGAAAAGCAATACAGAGACTTCAGAGCATTCAATGAAGTATGGAGAGATGCATGTTAGGAGTAACAGGATAAACACAATACATGGGTAAGAGAACAAATAGGTGTTACTGGCATCATTGAAAGAATTAAAAGACTGAAGTGAAGTTGGGCTGAACATATTTTTAGAAGAGATGATAATAGATGGACAATTGAAATATTAAACTAAATTCCCAAGAGATTGTAAAAGACCCAGAAATGGACCACATGTGAGGTGGATGGATGAAATAAGAAAGTGTGTAGGAGTGATGTGGTGAAGAAAGGCTAGAGTTCAGAGAAGATGGATTGAACTTGGAAATACCTTCATCCTGCAGTGGATTGATAATAGTTGATGACAATGATAATATGATATAGTTTTGGGGTTCTTCCCTGTATGTGGTTGTTTATTATTATTGTATCATAAAATCTTAATCTAATTTTAACTGCTTTTTTCTCTGGGTAATATGGATAACTAAATTAAAACTGTTGGTATTAATGCCATAGGCTATCTATATTACCAAAGTGACGGTAAATGATATGTAACTGGAAATTGTGTTATAATAACAATAGTATCCACATATATAGTAATAAATATAAAAACTATATTCATATCTTTTTAAATAAAAATGTTCGTTTTAATACACACACAACTATATGTGTACTAAAAATAGTTTTACTTTTAGTTATCATCTTTAATAAATTAAAAGTTTTAAGATTTCTTAACAGCAAAATTAAATTTAATTATTATTTTATTTATGTATTCGCAATTACTTTTTAAGCAAAAATTTAAAGTTTATTTAAAAGAGAAATGCTAGTAAAATATTACTGAGGATATAATCCCAATAAAAATCAATATATTTAGAATGGCTTTCATCTGCTCTCTAAGAACTAATTCTGTGCATTGATCCAATTTCCTGTAAGGAACTAATTTAGATGCAATTAGTTTTTAACAAATTTTCTATATAACTTTTACCGTTAAGAACCAAAAATACCTGGTTTAAATCTTTCATTATTTGCTTTATGATTTTATAAGATTATTAGATAAAATAAAATTCTGGTGCTTTGGTGCGGAAAATGATGGGAGCAAAGATTATTTTAGTAACAGTGAAAAATCAAAAATTTTTAATTTACTATATTTATTACTTTTTAATAAATAGCAAACTTCAGGGCGCATGCTTGGACACCAATTTTAGACAGAAAAATTAATGTATATTATATAGTGATACAGAATGTTAAATCCTCTAATTATTTTGTCAATATATTTTAAATTTTAAACGTTACATATGAAGCTTTATTCTTATTTGGTAAAAAAAAAAAAAAGAACTTAAATAATTAAAAGTAATCTAAAAATATAATTCTTAAAGGAATTAAGCTTATTGAAGTCTTTTAACTGACAAGGCAAAAATTATAAGAAAAAATATTCATGTGTGCTTAAAACATTGTGAGAAACTTATTCTATTTTAAAATTATACTTTCAACATATTTTACTTTCTGAAAAGCACTAAGTGGTGGGGGGGAGGGGAATTCTGCTAATGAAGTAATAAGTAATTGAAATCCGCTACTAATAATATAGTAAAATTAAATATTGGGATTAACTATACAATTTTCAATATCATTTAATTATCGTATGGCGGAGCTGCCATTTTGAATAGTATTTACAGTTAGAATTTTAAAATGTAAATTTCATTAATATCAGACCGTATTAACAATACTATGTTATATATATATTAAGATTGAAATGACTTTATGATAATATTTCAGCCATGATGATCTTTAAATCAGGAACCTTTATATGACAGATATGAATTTAGTGATATGACAAAACGTAAAGGAAAAAAAAATTATTATAAAAGATTTAACAAGACTATAAATAGCTAAAATCATAAAATTAAGTGTATGTATCATTATTATATTGCAATGCATCTATAAACTAAAAAGTTTTTTTTTAGACCCATTTTCCAATAATTGTTTTAGATAGCTTTAAAATAATTATGTAAAGTTGAAATAATTAGATAATATTTGTCCTGATTAATAAATATCTTTTCTTTATGTGTCAAAGTGTCCCGCCGGGAAGCAAACCCCGGGACAACTGCTTGTAAGGCGAATGTCCTAACCACTCGGCCACCAACGCTTGACAAAATCAAAAGAAAGAATTAAAAGACTGGGCTCAACATATTGCTAAAAGCGATGACAATAGATGGATAACTGATGTCTTAAACTGAATCCCATGAGAATGTAATAGACTTGAAAAGAGATCACATATGAGAATGAAAAAAAAAGTAAAAAAGTATGTCGGTATAATGTGGAGAAAAGAGCTTTAATTTGAAGTAAGTACATTATATCTGGAGAGATCTTTATCCTGCAACGAATTGATTATGGTTGAAAATGATGATGATCATGTATTCTAATATTACTGTGACAAACACATTTTCAATCAAATTAATAAAAAGTCAGTATACCATTTGTATTAGTATAAAAATTTAGTATTAATAACATTGTTGTTTAAACCTCAGCCCTGGAATCATTTTCATTACTTGCACATTTCTTTATTATTTTTTAAACAATTTCATTAGTCGTCTATTTAAAAAAAATGCATATAAAAAGAAATTTAAAGTCAATCTCTATATTAATTAATGCATATGTCATAAAAGTGCTTTCTGAATTTTTATGATTTATATATAAAAAATAGTATTCTATTTTATATCTAAATTGCATCTAATCCATTCCACTAGCTTCAAGATAAACTATTAACTGGCAATGATTCAAAATCATTATCACTCATTTATTTTTATTTGCTAGTATCGGGCAGAAATAATATAGTGATCATTATTCATGTTCTATGGTGCTAAATATTTTGCAAGTGAATTTTAATGGCACCAGATCACTAAACACTTATATCATTAAGTATATTTAATTTCATTTATTAAATTATAGAAAAAAAAAGAGTTTGCAATCCATATTTAAGTGTGAGATCTTAAATCTCATTTAAAAATTGTATGTTTGATCGAGAAGGAGTCATTACTGTATTCTCATGATAAATCAGCCTTGGGAAGTATTCTTTTTCAATCTTTTTTTTTTTAAGTTTTATTTGACACAATCATATTCATTGATGGTTACATTATTATTATTCATTAGTCCTAGAAAACTTATAAAATTTGTGTCATATTATAAATAACTTGATCATTTATTTAACTATTAATTAGTTTAGCCTTAATGTCTAAATTGGAATTATTAATCTTGAAGGATATTGCTTCATCAAGCATCATTTTAATAGTTTATGGTTGGATCCATATCCTATATACTGAATATATTATTTTAGCAACTGTGCTATTTTTTATAAATTATAAATGATATTTAATCCAAGAATTTTTCTGTTGCTATATAAATATATTGATGTTGCCTTGACAACAATTTGAAATTGTTGATTATTATTGATATTGGGATTGTCTAAGTGTTGATTGGTTTTAATGATTATATATTTATATAAACAATGATATATAATCTAATGGAGTTAAATTACTGTGATGTACATTCAACTATAAAATTTTAAATTTACATATAATGTATGTTAAATTTTTTGGCAAAAGGCCAAAAAATATCACTAAGTAGTAGAATTTTAGAAATAATTATTATCATATAATGATCATAATTGATGATGTTTGACATTGTATTAGCTTTTTAATATATTTTATTTTAGCATCTATGTACTTAGAGCTAAATTTATGATCTCAATAATTGATATTCAAAAATAATATTTATCATGTGAATATGTATTTAAAAAATTAATGGACCCAAATATTATATTTGTAACAAGAAAAAAAAATGAAGATGATAAATAGTGTGAATGGCAATCACTGGGACATTTCTCATCTAAACTGTCTATGTTGTTATATTTATCAAATAATATTATATCCATATAAGAGATAATATTAAGATTAAAATTATTTTAAATCAATAAAAAAAAATCCAAAATATTAATTTTGATAAATTACATTTATTAATGAAAATCAAAACTACAAATTAATATAGAGATGTGAAGCAATGAAATCGACATAGAAATTTACTAATAGAATACTTATTTGAAATAAAATTACAATCTTAATTTGAACTAATACACATATAGCTATATTTCCAATTTAATTCATTAGGATTTAAAAAAAATAAAATAAATTATGTCTTCTATTTATTTTTTATTTTATTTTATTATTATTATTATTATTATTATTATTATTATTATTATTATTATTATTATTATAATAATAATAATAATAATAATAATAATAATAATAATAATAATAATAATAATAATAATAATATTTAAATACAAGTATAATGTTTATACTGAACTTAATTCAGCCTGTATTCTGCCCATTCCTCTTTTGTATATTTAAATGAATATATTAAATGAATATATCAGGATCAGAATGACTTAAAGTCAACTTAGATGTGATAATAATATTGGCACCAACAAGGATTTTCAGCATTCCATCATCAGATTTTCAATGATATGGATGACTGAGAAGATGGATAGTGGAGAAAATTGAAACCCATCCATTAAAGTTTGAAGAGTTGCTACCTTAATATAAACTGAGCATTATATTTGTGTGTGAGAGATGATGATCTGGACCAACTGATGAATGCTGGTTCAGCACAAAATACATCTTGGAGATCATTAATCATTTTTACATTTATGTGGTCATGTTATTGGTTGTATGTGATGGAGTGGATAGCTGTAGAGAGCTTGAAAGTCTGAGTTCACATCCCTTCTAATAATAATAATAATAATAATAATAATAATAATAATAATAATAATAATAATAATAATAATAATAATAATAATAATAATAATAATAATAATAATAATAATAATAATAATAATAATAATAATAATAATAATAATAATAATAATAATAATAATAATAATAATAATATAAAAAAATGCAGATTAGATGATAGACATCCATGATAAGAACTAAATATCTGATTTTCCTAGTGAATGACCTGACCTTTATTTACCTACCATTCTACTTATCTATCTCATTACATCTCCCTCTTTACTTTTGTTTCCTGTCTCTCTTTTTACTCTGATTTTCTGTCTACCTGATACGTACATACAGATTATTAAATGGATAAAGAAATACATAAATAAATAAATAATTAGGTGGAAATAGAAATAGAAAAGCATTTTAAATGAATTATTGATTTTACGTTAAGAATTAGATATTGTTTTGCCGATTTTTTTTTTTTTACAAAAAAAAATAACTAGAAAAAACTTTAATAATAAGATCGGCTTAGTTATCTAACCATCAACTAAGATCTTTAAAATTTCAAGAGTAATATAAAACTGTATATTGTAGTATTTTTAACGCTCATCAAATTTTAATTAGATTTAATTTAGTTTTAAAATTTCTGAACAACGATTTTTTTTTCTTTCTTCAAATTACTTTTTACTCAAGGTTGCGTTAATGAAGTATATAAAGATTTTTTTTCAGCCAAAAGGTAATTTAAATAAACTAAAAAGAGAATAATTAAGTACAAAATGAAGCGTTATTTATTTTAATAGAAAAAAGTATTTGTTTCAAAAACATCCACGATATTATTGTTATGACGTCGACTGCTTGTAATTCCAAATACAAAAGATCTCTATTATTTTCTATTTGTTTGTAACATGATGCAGAATTTGAATTCATAATTCTGTGATTTCTAAGATACTATATATTTTATAAGTGATACAAAATACGCCAATTCTTTTCTTAATATTTTCTTTTTCTATGAGCATGGTGTAATTTCTTTGATAATGTATTTATTAATCTTTACAACCATACATTAACTTTAATATGACTAATTTCAGACAACAGTCATTTTTATCTTAATTAAAACATTGTAGTCCAAATTTGGCCTTTATGTTTAAATATTTAGGATAAACTTTGCCCATCATAATTATATATTGTTTTTTTACACTACTGCTGTATACATGCAAACAGAGATGTGAATCCTTCCATGAATAGGTGGGTATATAAATATAATTTAATTAACATAAGCTAGATATTAAAAGAGAGATTCACTCTTCAACTTTGTATAATTGATTATTAATTTAATAATTTTTAAATGTCTTATTCCAACTGGCTAAAATATTGATTTTACTCTGGATTTTCAAGTGTTGACAAAAGTATGCTTACTAATATTAGATCTCCAAAAATAACTGGATTAATTCTATTTTTGATTCTTCATTCAACATTTAGAATGTTTTAATCCATAGCCTGAGGAAGGGTGATTTATTTACTTTATCTACATGAATACATTTAGCTATGTTTAATTTAACATTTAAATATTAATTTTTCCATTGGAGAAACTGATGTTTTATCAGACTGGAAATCAAGAAATTGAATTTGCATCTTTTGTCTTCTACTAAGACATTTTGTGAACCTTTTTTTTTTCAAACTTTAAAATTCACATTTTTTTTCTAATATTTTAATTTCAAAAAAAAAGCTGAAGATGTCAGGATAATCAAAAAAGCAGGAATTTCAAAGTATGGAAAGCTCTATAATAATGAGCACTCATTGTATTCTTGACTGTCTCAACTTTGCTATATTACTTTGAGAAAATATGACAAATGATCAAAGACTTGATTTGTTGGAAAGTGTATGATTATTTTTACATAATAATTGAATCATAATTATTAAGAATTAAGAATACATATTATATTTATTTATTTACAGAATTGTTTCAAAAAGATATTTTTCTGAGTAACATTGCTATGGAAATTACGGTGGTGCATAAATTATAATCTCTGAAAATTACATTATTAAGATAATCTTTTAGAAAATATAGCAATATCATAAAAATACTAAAATATTTTACACCTTTAAAGCATAAGTTGATAGATTTACTAGATATTAACAATTATTCATTGATATTTTATAAAAAACATTGAGCATAAAAGATTTTGTTCATTTTGCAAATTGAATCTGCTCCTCCTGGAAGTTGAATGACAAAATCATGCTTTGTTTTGATTAAATTCTAATTTTTAAAATAATTCCCAAAATCAAATGTCATTTTTTTAAAACTTATTTAATTTCTAAATGAAAATATCTATCAAATAAAGTTAAATTTAGTATTGTAATGTTTATTTATATACGTTGCAAATATATTGGCATTTGGTAGAAGCTACAAAATAAAAGTAAATTTAGATTTTTTTTTGACTAATTTTTTTTAAAAAAAATAACGTACAATGAAAGTTAAATTATTCTTTCGGTTTTTTTTTATGTAATTAGAAATAAAAGTTAGAATTGGAGAGAACAAAAGACACAAATTACCAATCTAGATAAGAGAAAGTAAAAATATTTCAACTAATTAAAGATGGCAGAATTATGCTGAAAAAAATAGAGACTTTGTAACATAAATTTTATAAAGAATATATAAGATTATCAACGGATATTTTGACAAACAAAAGATATGCGCAGAAGTCGCAAAACTGGGCCTCTAGAGAGTATAAAAGGCAGAGATCAGTTTGAAGGACATCTTGTTCGTTGGTTTCTCTAGTTGGTCTTGGATAACAATAATATATCCAAGATCGCTCTACGCTGAAGTAATTCAGCATGTCGGAGTGAACCGGAGCTTCTGAAGACATCATGCCTGAAGATGTATACCAGAAAAGGTTTCGTGACCGACTAGGAGAATGGACCACAAGATCAAATAATAACCAAAAGGCCGAGCTCATTCTACCCAAAAAACTATGCATAGTTATCTACTACTGAATTCCCAAAACTTACCGGTAAGTAATGCTTCATTACTCCTGATTGTGACAAAATTAAGCGTTTGCAAACAAGTCTTAAAATAATCCCAATAGAGACTTTCGTTTTTTCTGTACAAGAGACTTTTGTTTATACAGAACTTTTTAATTAATTATTTTATTTTATTGATTGCGTCCTATTTGAATTAATATGTGTTCTCTCTAATTTACTTAATAAGTAATTTATTTCAAATATTTTTTTATCTATTAGAATAAAAATATTTCTAATATCAATTTTCATTTGTGCGTTATTAATAATAGTTATTATTTTTTATTATTAAATCTATTAGTAGTTTAATAAGATTTAAAAATGTAATTTACCTTTGCCAATATGTTTGAATAAGCCCAGGAATAATAATCTTAAAAAATTAATTCTCGTAACGGTATGATGTAATACCGATTAGTTTAAAAGTATTTTTTTTTATTTGTGAGATGTTATATGACGATTTCAGCGAATTCTTAGGAATTCTGGCGCCCATATTAAATAAATTAAAAACTGATTTCGTCAATAGCACAATTCTCAACAATTAATAGGCCGAGTTGATCAGGAAATATAGCTATGTTTTTAGAATAGAAGCATAACTTTCTTCTTTTTTGACATAGCTTGATCAACTCACGCGCAGTTTATATTAGCGTGTAGAGGCCTAGTAATACGAAAACGTTATAATGATGACCCAACTCGGGCTTCGATTTAACAACTACAACCTGAGATGAGTTGTAATGATAAAGAACATTACAATGATGACTCAAAGAAACTCACAGCCGGAAAATAAATTATGATTTTTTTGAAAAAAGAAAAAAATTATAAAAAAAAACAACTAACTAATTAAACCCTGATTATTAAAATATGAAAGAAGATATTTTTTTAATATGACTTCCAGAAAGAAAAAATATATATGTATATTTTTTTATATATGTCTAAAAACACGATCGTGGCTGATGTAGACATAAGTCACAAGTATTTGACCGGGTAGGCGGTTACTGAAGAGGGGAATAACATAGCCCCGAGTCCTTATCCGCAGTATATGAACATAAGACCGTTTTGAACATAAGACTGTTTTTAAATGCTCATCAGACTATTTCTAGCAGAGATCCCAATAAAGGGGAAGGCGGATCAAGTTGGACCAAGTTGCCACGAGCCTGTAAGACTCAGAACGATGAGCAACGCTCGTTTGTGCTTATAACTTGGGCTTCTTATCGTTAATATTACACTAAAGCGGATAGGACACAGATGAATGTTGAAATATTTTCCATTCCCGTCATGTTAGACCTAAAAGTGGGCGTTAAAGCCAAACGTCGCTTGTGAATGAGTCTACACAATATATCAGCACGCTACTACAAAAAAAAAAAAAACAACACGAATATGAATTTAAAAAACTTAAGAATAAAATTAGTGTAAACCCCTATTTTATTCTCATCTCCTGGCACTGGTGGTATTGTAACATTTATTTATATACGTTGCAAATATATTGGCATTTGGTAGAAGCTAAAAAATAAAAGTAAATTTAGATTTTTTTTTGACTAATTTTTTTTAAAAAAAATAACGTACAATGAAAGTTAAATTATTCTTTCAGTTTTTTTTTATGTAATTAGAAATAAAAGTTAGAATTGGAGAGAACAAAAGACACAAATTACCAATCTAGATAAGAGAAAGTAAAAATATTTCAACTAATTAAAGATGGCAGAATTATGCTAAAAAAAAAAATAGAGACTTTGTAACATAAATTTTATAAAGAATATATAAGATTATCAACGGATATTTTGACAAACAAAAGATATGCGCAGAAGTCGGAAAACTGGGTCTCTAGAGAGTATAAAAGGCAGAGATCAGTTTGAAGGACATCTTGTTCGTTAGTTTCTCTAGTTGGTCTTGGATAGCAATAATATATCCAAGATCGCTCTATGCTGAAGTAATTCAGCATGTCGGAGTGAACTGGAGCTTCTGAAGACATCATGCCTGAAGATGTATATCAGAAAAGCTTTCGTGACCGACTAGGAGAATGGACCACTGGATCAAATAATAACCAAAAGGCCAAGCTCATTCTACCCAAAAAACTATGCATAGTTATCTACTACTGAATTCACAAAACTTACCGGTAAGTTAAGACTACTTATTCCTGATTGTGACAAAATTAAGTGTTTGCAAACAAGTCTTAAAATAATCCCGATAGAGACTTTCATTTTTTCTGTACAAGAGACTTTTGTTTATACCAGAACTTTTTAATTAATTATTTTATTTTATTGATTGCATCATATTTGAATTAATATGTGTTCTCTCTGATTTACTTGATTAGGAATTCTCATTTTAACTTAAACAGATTTTTAATCTGTTATAATAATAAAAATATTTCTAATATCAATTTTCATTTGTCCGTTATTAATAATAGTTATTATTTTTCTTTATTATTAAATCTATTAGTAGTTTAATAAGATTTAAAAATGTAATTTACCTTTGCCAATATGTTTGAATAAGCCCAGGAATAATAATCTTAAAAAAATAATTCTCGTTACGGTATGATGCAATACCGATTAGTTTAAAAGTATTTTTTTTTATTTGTGAGATGTTATATGGTGATTTCAGCGAATTCTTAGGAATTCTGGTGCCCAGATTAAATAAATTAAAAGCTGATTTCAACAATAGCACAATTCTCAACAGTTAATAGGCCGAGTTGATCAGGAAATATAGCTATGTTTTTAGAATAGAAATATAACTTTGTTTTTTTTTTTGATATAGCTTGATCAAATCACGCGCAGTTTATATTAGCATGTAGAGGCCTAGCAAAATGGAAAACGTTACAGTATATTTTGATAAATAATATTAGTTTAATATGAAAATGAAAGTTGGAAGCTTTCAGCAAGTGAGAACAAAAATGACTATCATCTTTCAGGATACTTATGACTTATTTAATTATTATAAGCAAGATATTAAAAGAGAGATTCAGTCTCAAGCCTTGTATAATTATTAGTTTAATAACTGACAGAAATATTAAATTTCCTCTAAATTTTTAACAGTGATGACAAAGGTATGCTTATAAGCATCAGAGCTTCAAAAATAGGTGAATTCATTCTACTTTTGATTCTTTTGTTTAACATTTAAATTTCTTTTAATTCATAGCTTGAGAGAGGGGGTGATTTACTCCCTTTATTCACATATATACATTCAACTATATTTAATTTAACTACATCACAAGTGTTAATTTTAATTGTTTTCATAGGCTATAAATATCCAACATTAAATTTAAGATTTAGACATTATTTATCAGAATATAATAAACTTTGATTTCATTTTATAGATATTTTTGTTTACAAGTGAAATAAATTCTAAACAATCACATTTGACTTTTGAAAATATTAAAAAAATTATATCATAATTAAAACAAATGTGTTTTATCACCACTGCTGAAAAGAACATTTTCATTTTCAGAAAACAAATGAAATCATTTTTATTTGACATTTGTTTTAAAAATGTGAACAAATAAATCAATCAAATTATACTTTAAAAGATTGAATTTTTTTTATAGTATTGCAATATATTCATACAGACAGGATTTACTAAACAGTTTGTAAATGATCTCTGGGTAAATTGCATTGTTAAAAAATATAATGTTCTATTTTTAAAAATAATACATTTACATTCAAAATAGTAATTTATATTCTTAATTTTTAATACTAATTACAAAATTATTGTACAAAAATAATTATGAATTTTAATAATCTCATAAATAATCAAGTTTTTTGTTTTTCAAACTATTTCATCCAAGTAATGACATAAAAATTAATGATGTTGAAAAGGCAACAGATACTTATCAATGCAGGACTTAAGTAGTTTTTGTTACCAAATTTTCACTTATCCTGACATCTGTGATATTTTTTTTTAGAATTAAAATTTTAGAATAAAATATACAAAATATAAAACATTTTAAAAATAAAGTTTGTGAAAACTGTCATTAGGAAGTGAAGAATTTTCAGAAATAAATAACTTTGTAGGTTGTTAACAGAAAACTAATGTTTACATATTAAATCTTATTTAAGTGTTATAAACAAGGCATTAAAAGACAGATTCTGCCTCCAACCTTGTTTAACCAATTATTACTTTAATAATTACTCCACTCTGAATTATCAACAATGTTGAAAAAGATATGCTTATAAACATCAATGATCTAAGGATAGATAGATTCATTCTATTCTTGGTTCTTTGTTCAATATTTAGAGTACTTTTAATTCATAGCCTGAGGAAAATGATTTATTCTGTTTATTTATATAAATACATTCAGACATGTTTAACCTATTTATATACAAGTAAAACAATTTTAAAATAATCCATTGAAGAGTAAAAAAAACTCCAATAGTTTTCTAAAAGCAGTAAAGAGATGTCTCTCAAGGTTAGCTCTGAACTAGCTTGTGAGAATGTAAAGTCTTTGCTTAGATTTTATTTATGAATTCTACATTTACAATCAAGAATTAAATTTGTTATAGCTGAAAAACTGGAAAAAATAATTGTAAGCTTTCTTATCACTTGGAAATGTTTTTTTAAGTTTTACAAAGTGTGAATTACAAATCTCACTGTTAATGGTAAAATTCAGAATTTATTTTGGGCATGGTAATTAAATTGTACTATAATAAGATAATCACTGATTACTCAAGCTTAAAGTAGATAAAAGAGCTAAATACTATACCATAAACAATTTAAAGATATTTACCTATACACAATTATAATCAATGCTAATTGCCATCAATAAACATTTCTAAAAAGTCAGATTGAGACAAAAATTGTTTATATATAAGTGCCCATATATATTCAATGGACCATTAGTAAGAATGGATTTCCATTCTTGCTATTACAAATGTGAGAAGGTTGCCTTGACAGCAGTGAGAAATATTGATTACTATATTTACTGTGAATGTTTAGGTTGTGACTGGTTGGAATCTAATTAGATCATTATCCCAGATTAGCTTTAGGCACTATTTCACTTATTATTTCTAAATAATACATGGGCAATTTAAAAGTATTTCATTAAGTAATGACTATTTATTAGTCTGCATTATAGTGACATATTTATTCATGTTTAAAGAGGTTTATTTAAACTTCATTGTAACAATATTTCATACTCTGTAGTCAAGTTGCAATCTTTAAGTGCCCATATATATTCAATGGACCATTAGTAAGAATGGATTTTCATTCTTGCTATTAAAAAGGTGAGAAGGTTGCATTGACAGCAGTGTCAAATATTGATTACTATATTTACTGTGAATGTTTAGGTTGAGACTGGTTGGAATCTAATTTTATATATATATATATATATGTAAAATTAAGAGCGTGCTAATAGCTCTAAACAAGCTTTTTTTTTATTTATGATAAATGCTACTACAAGAGAAGGCATTCAAATCATTTTTATCTTGGATTGTCCCCATCTCCAGACCGGTTTTGACCTATGGGTCTCTTCAGTGAGGAGTTGGGACATTAGATCTAAAAAACCAACTCAAGCAAAGCATTTATCTAAAAGATAATTGTTA
Organism: Epiperipatus broadwayi; assembly: GCA_028023455.1. Classification (NCBI taxonomy): domain Eukaryota; kingdom Metazoa; phylum Onychophora; class Udeonychophora; order Euonychophora; family Peripatidae; genus Epiperipatus; species Epiperipatus broadwayi. Next base: position 726,543 of record JAQFVV010012448.1, on the reverse strand, counting down.
GAAGATCTGAAACTTTTAGACATCTACATGTCTTTAAAGTCAGCTCTCCAACTGAAAAAATCATATGGGCCTGAACTTAATTCAGATACTCCATATATTAGTAGGCTTAGCTCTTTAATTTAGCTAAAGCCACAACAGCAAAATAATAATAGTAATAATAACAAGTCAGATGTCACATGACTTATATATAGCTTGCACTTACAAATATGTAAAATTAAGAGCATGCTAATAGCTCTAAACAAGCTTTTTTTTATTTATGATAAATGCTACTACAAGAGAAGGCATTCAAATCATTTTTATCTTGGATTGTCCCCATCCCCAGACCGGTTTCGACCTATGGGTCTCTTCAGTGAGGAGTTGGGACATTAGATCTAAAAAACCATAGGTCGAAACCAGTCTGGGGATGGGGACAATCCAAGATAAAAATGATTTGAATGCCTTCTCTTGTAGTAGCATTTATCATAAATAAAAAAAAGCTTGTTTAGAGCTATTAGCACACTCTTAATTTTACATATTTGTAAGTGCAAGCTATATATAAGTCATGTGACATCTGACTTGTTATTATTACTATTATTATTTTGCTGTTGTGGCTTTAGCTAAATTAAAGAGCTAAGCCTACTAATATATGGAGTATCTGAATTAAGTTCAGGCCCATATGATTTTTTCAGTTGGAGAGCTGACTTAGACATGTAGATGTCTAAAAGTTTCAGATCTTCTAACAATTATCTTTTAGATAAATGCTTTGCTTGAGTTGGTTTTTTAGATCTAATGTCCCAACTCCTCACTGAAGAGACCCATAGGTCAAAACCGGTCTGGGGATGGGGACAATCCAAGATAAAAATGATTTGAATGCCTTCTCTTGTAGTAGCATTTATCATAAATAAAAAAAAAGCTTGTTTAGAGCTATTAGCACACTCTTAATTTTACATATTTGTAAGTGCAAGCTATATATAAGTCACGTGACATCTGACTTGTTATTATTACTATTATTATTTTGCTGTTGTGGCTTTAGCTAAATTAAAGAGCTAAGCCTACTAATATATGGAGTATCTGAATTAAGTTCAGGCCCATATGATTTTTTCAGTTGGAGAGCTGACTTTAAAGACATGTAGATGTCTAAAAGTTTCAGATCTTCTTCTAACAATTATCTTTTAGATAAATGCTTTGCTTGAGTTGGTTTTTTAGATCTAATGTCCCAACTCCTCACTGAAGAGACCCATAGGTCAAAACCGGTCTGGGGATGGGGACAATCCAAGATAAAAATGATTTGAATGCCTTTTCTTGTAGTAGCATTTATCATAAAAAAAAAGCTTGTTTAGAGCTATTAGCACGTTCTTAATTTTACATATTTGTAAGTGCAAGCTATATATAAGTCACGTGACATCTGACTTGTTATTATTACTATTATTATTTTGCTGTTGTGGCTTTAGCTAAATTAAAGAGCTAAGCCTACTAATATATGGAGTATCTGAATTAAGTTCAGGCCCATATGATTTTTTCAGTTGGAGAGCTGACTTTAAAGACATGTAGATGTCTAAAAGTTTCAGATCTTCTTCTAACAATTATCTTTTAGATAAATGCTTTGCTTGAGTTGGTTTTTTAGATCTAATGTCCCAACTCCTCACTGAAGAGACCCATAGGTCGAAACCGGTCTGGGGATGGGGACAATCCAAGATAAAAATGATTTGAATGCCTTCTCTTGTAGTAGCATTTATCATAAAAAAAAAAAAAAGCTTGTTTAGAGCTATTAGCACGCTCTTAATTTTACATATTTGTAAGTGCAAGCTATATATAAGTCATGTGACATCTGACTTGTTATTATTACTATTATTATTTTGCTGTTGTGGCTTTAGCTAAATTAAAGAGCTAAGCCTACTAATATATGGAGTATCTGAATTAAGTTCAGGCCCATATGATTTTTTTTCAGTTGGAGAGCTGACTTTAAAGACATGTAGATGTCTAAAAGTTTCAGATCTTCTTCTAACAATTATCTTTTAGATAAATGCTTTGCTTGAGTTGGTTTTTTAGATCTAATGTCCCAACTCCTCACTGAAGAGACCCATAGGTCAAAACCGGTCTGGGGATGGGGACAATCCAAGATAAAAATGATTTGAATGCCTTTTCTTGTAGTAGCATTTATCATAAAAAAAAAGCTTGTTTAGAGCTATTAGCACGTTCTTAATTTTACATATTTGTAAGTGCAAGCTATATATAAGTCATGTGACATCTGACTTGTTATTATATATATATATATATATATATATATACTGTAACCTTCCTTCGATCATTGGACAGCTAGGCCCACACATTTCTGGGTGCTGTAATCCCAACTATAACCTAGCTACATCCTTTATCAATGAATCAAGCCCCTACATTGCACCATAATCTCAATTGTAACCCTCTCACTGGTCTAACTGGTTACAAATGAATCATGCTGTATGTTTTAGTGACTAAATTCTCCTACGCAACTTATCATACTCTCATTATCAAGAATATAAGTATAAAGAAACAAAAATGTAAAACTAACGAAATGATTCCTGTATTGAATAAAACCAGCATGAAACTATAGACCTGAGGAAGATCACAAGGTGATTAATCAAAATAATAACTTCTGATCAACCCAGCTTTGAAATCCACACAAACAAAAGGTGATGAGTTAAATTTGATATTCAGCAAACTAATAAATAACTAATAATTATATGTCTGGAATGATTATGAAATTAAACTTATAAATGAAATTATAAGTAAATTATGATGTAGAAGACTAAATGGATGATAGAAAGAAGTGATAATTAAATAGTGGAATAAAATGAGTCTAAGAATGAAGAGAAAAGACTGAAGATGTATGGGAATAATGACTGATTAAGATGATGATAGACTAAGAGTTAATGACTAGTTAAGATGGTGAAAGAATAAAAGTGAATGTATGATTAATCAATTATGATAATGAATTAATGTCAAATGAGAATGAATAAATAAGAGAATTGATCAAGATGAAATTGAAGAATACTGTTAATGATGGAGACTGAAATCTTAAACTATGAACTAAAATGGTATTAACGGTAAAAAGATAAGCTAAATAAAACTAGGGATTTCAAGCTTGACACAACCAGAATATTTATCATGAAGTTAAAACAAACTATCCACTTTATAACAAAAGAAGTAGTTTCTACCTTAAAGTTTAGTTGACTTTAATAAAACAGTGAAAGTAATTTATTTCAAGTCCAACTATAATAATTAACTAGATATAAAATTTATTGCAAATTTAAATTCTATCTTGAAACTTAACAATTAATTCTTCTCAGGGTTCAAACACTATAAATTGTTATACAGCATCTATTTGGGTCAGTAAGAGGGATTTTACCACTACCCAAACATAATGCACAAACCAGCTCTCAATATAAACTCAAATTAAGAACTATATTTAGCAGTTACTCATAAACTTTATAACTAACATAATCTTTAAAATTTACGACTGGGAATGACTTTTTAATAAATAAATACAATAACTTACCAAATTCCCTTTCTTAACTTATTGTAAACCATGTGATCAAGATCAGTGATTGATAGCTCTATGGATTTAACTAAATCAATTAAATCAATGTTATGTTTAGTGTTTAATATATTACTTAAAGTAATCTGTACTCCAAGTTATTAACATTTTAATTATTGTGTGATGATGCATTAGATGTAGCAATACACTACAAGACTTACCAAAATTATTATGATATAGCATAATATAGTTAATAGTACTATATTGGTTGATGATGATTTCAATTTATAATCTTCTGATAGTTTGATAGCAATAACAATAATAGGGTATATATGTGGTAATTAGCAATAAGAGTACATGCAACTAAATAAATGTTTAAATACAACAAACTTTATTTACAATATTTATATATTTTCAATTCACAGACATGGCATGAAACAAAGATAATATATTAAAAGAACTTATGGATGGGAAAATACTTAGTATCCCATTGACCATATACTTAGCAAATGATACGATCCACTTATGCAATGGAATTCAATGTATTACTTATTATGGTTTAGTCTATCTTAAAGAAAAGATAATGAAATTTATCTAAGTTGACTAGCACTTAAATTACCACTAACAGTATATTTAGAACTTTAGGATATGCACCAAGTTTAAATTTAGAATTCAAAAAATTATAAAAGTAGTACCTTATAACAAGGCCATTTCTTTTATCAGAATATGATAAGGGCAATTATCATATTCTGCGCAATTAATAACTTATTAAAATTTAAGATGGATAGGTTTGGTGTATTAAAGAACAGGCATCAAAAGTCAAATACACACATCTCACTACAACATTACTTATGTCCACAACTTAATTATTAAATACTTCTGATCTTACAAATCTATTGTCAAATCATTATTCGATGAAGATAAATCCACACTACCCATGTGCATCTCTGCTAATAAATCTTTTTTAAATCTGAGGCCATCAATTTGATGAAGACATTCTTTGATATTAAAGGTAGTTATTTTTGAAGTGAATTATGAGAAGGCTATGCCTGTTTTCTATAAGTATGTTGTTTGTATATAGTTGAATTTCACTTGAGAAGATTATTTGTTAACTGATGAAATCATGATCATAAGAAAATTTTAATAAACCTGTTTTTCAGTTAGTATTTTAATGTTATATAATTTTCTATTTTATTATTATTAATATCATAGTATTAGGCAATATTTAATTATATATATATATATATATATATATACTCATGTATATGCAAATTATATCTTAAAATTACTATTTTACATAAGCATGATATATTTTTATTAAGACTTAGCTAAAGATTTTTTAATGGTTGGTCATGACACTCTTCAAAAAATTTTGTAGAGAATTTAAAATACTTATATACAATTATTTTTAAAATTAATATTATCTACATTAAGTTTATTTCAGTAAAACACTAAAATAAACAGTGTTATGAAGATATCATGCTAAAATAAATTGCCATTAATAACATCAGCATTGGTTATTCATAATGTCTTATTAGCTTAATATTATAATTTTTAAGCAGAAAATATTTTAATTATATAATATTTATTATTATTTATCATGGTCAAGCTAGCACAGTCCTGCCATAATCCCCAGCTTCTAAGTCTCCAAAAAAGAAGCAAGGCATAGGTCTGTATTTTCCCCTAAGACTCAACAGAGCAGGGCTTTGCCAAGATTTTTGCATTATTATTTTTATTTTGGGCTGTAATAATGTTTAGTGTCTAAATTAAGGTATTTCTTTTGGTGTTCATGATGCATTGTGTACCCATAGTCCAGTGGCTGAATTCTTTATCTAACTCAGAGTTGCAGGTCACTATTCACTGTGTTAAATGTCAGATTCCTGTCAAATCTCTGAAAAAATTGATGAGTATATAGTTTGATATATGAAATTTGTGTTAATTATTGGTTAGGTTGGTGTTTCATTTATCTTTTCCTTTTTCTCATGACCAGGGACATGGGACAGCTATGTGACTCATGGCATATAATAGCATACTAGTATGTGTGCACTCATATATAAAGAATTAAAAGGAAAAATAAAAATGAACACAATTTTTTTAGATATTTTCTATATTAGAGTTAAATAAAAATTTTGATACTTAAAATTATTATAAATTATTTTAAATCAAATATTTTTAAAAAGGTCTATTTAATGTCTTATTCTGATTTTTATAAGTAAAACAAACATGTTTTTATGTTACAATAGATATAATGATAATTATAAAATTCCACTATTTGTTTTAATTAGATTAAGAAATGTTTTAAATTAAAGTTTGTATAATATACTTTGATAAAATCTTACAAAGATATTGCTGAAAAATTAAGAAAACTTTGAGATAAAAATTTGGGTTTAATTAAAGTGAACTGAAAAGAGTTAACTTTTTTTGATCAATATAAAGAAAGAATTTACTTAATTGTTGTTTTTAAATTCCACAATATAGTATAAAAAGACAGATTTAAAGAAGAAAGATTGTTTAAAACATTATATATCAGTATTATGTAGTTATAACTGAAGGCAAAATACAGAGTACAAGATCTGATGCTGCTAATGTCACAATGGTTGAGTTTGAATTCATATGGAAGTAATGGCACAGGCTCTTTGTCATTCAGAGCTTACATTGTATAATGGATGGTCTGCTTTCCTGAAGTCTATCAAATGGTGAAGACTGAATGGACTGAATGTCATCAGTTATCTATTGTATACCTTTCCTAAAAATGTCAATAAACATTATACTGCTGAAAAATTACCATGTAATGATTTTATACATATGCTGTGTTATTTATATGCAGAGAAGTATACATAGATATTTGTTGGTGAGTAAAAAAATCTCTATTAAAAATAACATTATAAATAATTTCAGTTAAAATGTTTAATTTTCAAGTTTCTCTTAAATTATACTCTTATAAAATAAGAAGATTGATTCTAGTTGGTATTTTACTTTTAAAATTAAAGAAAAATCAGAAATCTTATTGTAAATGAAGAAACAAAAAGCCAAGGTTTTTAAAAAAAACTTTCCAAAATAGATCTAATGATAATAATGCTTTGTTTTGGTTTTTTTTAAAGAAAAACTTTTACTTCCAATTAGAAATAATGAATGAATAACTTTGATTTGTAGGGGATAATAATAATTCACACATATGTGAGCAGTTTGCCATTTTTTCAACATCAAGTTAATTTTCTTGTAAAAATATAATATGAATTTAATAAGTTTATTTATTAACTAATTAAATATTATTAGAATATAAATGTCAGTGTGTACATGCATATTTCAATGGGTACTCATCTATATGTGAAATTAATATGCATCATTAAAATGAATTTTTATTATTAGTTTATGACAACTCAGATATGTTAATTTTAAATTATTACACCACACGTCTATGTGCTTTTACATAGATAAACATTTTGAAATATTTGTAAATTACATTGTGATAGCTTTTTTTTATTATTTTAACTAAAATAATAATGCTAAATTTATATTTATATCCTACTTAGAAGATCTTAATCTCATTTTATTATTATTATTTCTAACTAATAAATTTATATTTCATTAAGTTATTCCAATTAATTTATTTAATCCTAAAATATGTTAAAAATATTATGTTTTATTTATTTGTTTATCTGTTGTTCACAGTAACAGTTGTAGAGCTCTAGCTCCCTAAGCTGGATTCATGCATAATTGTGAATTATAAGAATTGGGGTTTATATTTAGTATTATGGATATCCATATGATTCATATTGGCACAAAAGGATATCCATTAAAGTTGATTCACTAAATTTTATTTTATTATTAATCCAAAATTAAGTTTATAGTTGGCAAGTATATTAATGGCACTAAGTGGCCAGAGGGTATTGATAATAATCAGAATATTTTATTATCACAGCATTATTTTTTTAATTGTTATATTCTTATAAATTATCCTTAAATTTGTACATCCAAATTATAGCTTATATAATCTGCCAGAAGCTTGGAAATTGTTAAATAATTAACCTGGTCTATAGTGAACCATTTTCAAATCCAGCCATAAGATTGATTATTGATTTTTTTGATCATTCATGATGATGAATGCTTATTCTTCTCTATAATGTTGATTGACTTATAGTTAATCTTTGTTTTTGCTGATCTCTTATGCTGGCTTATTCCTCTCATTCTATTTATTATATTAATTTCATATTCAAATTGGATGAATTAAGTGGGGTTGCTGATGATGAGTAAAATTGTGCCAGGTTCACTTCAATGACTTTGTATTATTACAATATATATATATATCCAACTGCTGCACAAACAACTATAAAATTTTGCAGTCTTCTCTTCAATAAGTTTATATAATATTTAGCATTATATATGTATAATATATATATATAATATTGCATATTACAAAAAAATCAAGTCATATGTCACATGACCTAATTTAATAAGCTTATATTAGAAATGTTATATATATATATATATATATATATATATAGCTTGCAAATAAGCTCTTAACAAACTTTGCAGAATATCCCCAGACCGGTTTCTGCTTCTGGCATGCTCAGTGAGAAGCTAGGATATTTAAGCATTAGATTAAAAATACCATGACAAGCCCAGCACTTTATCTAATATATAACTATTAAGTAGAAAATCTGAAATTTTCAGACACCTATATGTTTTCCAGTCCAGCTATCTAAATTAAATAGCCATATGGAATTGAGTTAAGTTCAGATACACCGTATATTAATAGCTTTAGCAATATAAAATCACGAAAGCCTTAATAGCAAAAAATAAAATTATAAAAAAATCACCAGTCTGAGGTTGGGAATATTCTCAAAGCTTGTTAAGAGCTTATTTGTGAGCTATATATATATATATATATATATATATATATATATATATATATATATATATATATATATATATAACATTTGTAATACAAGCTTATTAAATTAAGTCATGTGACACCTGACTTGATTTTTTTTTTGTAATTTTATTTTTTTGCTATTAAGGCTTTGGTGATTTTATATTGCTAAAGCTATTAATATATGGTGTATCTGAACTTACTTCAGTCCGATATGGCTATTTAAGTTAGATAGCTGGATTAGAAGACATATGGATGTCTGAGTATTTCATATTTTCTACTTAATAGTTATACATTAGATAAAGTTCTGGGCTTATCCTGGTATTTTTAATCTAATGCTTGAATATCCAAGCACATCACTGAGGACACCAGAAGCAGAAACCAGTCTGGAGTTGGGGATATTCTGCAAAGCTTCTTATGAGCTTATTTTCAAGATCTATATCATCATCATCAACCATTATCAATCCAATGCAGGATGAAGGTCTCTCCAAGTTCATCTTTTCCTATCTTTAGTTTTTCTTCTCCACATCACCCCTGCACATTCTTATTTCATCCATCCATCTCACATGTGGTCTCTTTCTGGGTCTCTTACAATCTCTTTGAATCCAGTTTAAAATTTCAATTGTCCATCTATTATTATCTCTTCTAACAATATGTCCAGCCCAACTCCACTTCAATCTTTTAATTTTTTCAATGAGGTCAGTAACACCTGTTTGTTCTCTTACCTATACATTGCATTTTCAATTCCTTTTTGTTACTTACAACATGCATCTCTCCATAATTCTTTGAGTGGTCTGAAGTCTCTCTATTGCTCTTCTATTAAGTGTCCAAGCCTCAGATCCATAAGTAAGAACTGGCAAAACACATTTATTAAAAAACTTCCTTTTCAAACACATAGGCATATTTCCTTTTAGTATCAAGTTATTTCTACCAAAAACACTCCAACCAAGTTTAATTCTATGATTAATTTCATCCATTATATTTCCATCTGTATTAATAATCTGACCAAGATATTTGTAACTGCTAACTTCTTCTAACTTATCATAATCAATCTTTATTTTCATATTTTGACAAAATCTATTAAATATTACTTTAGCCTTTTTAACATTTATCTTTAGTTTTACTTTTCTACTTTTATCTGATAACTCCTGCAACATTTCCTGTAGCTCTAAAGCATTATTTGCAAAAACAACTACATCATCTGCAAAATCTAAATGACTTAAATAATCTCCATTTACTTTTACTCCTTTAGCTTCCCATTTTAATCCACAAAATATTTCTTGCAGCGTTGCTGTAAAAAGTTTTGGAGATATGGAGTCACCCTGTCTTACACCCTTTTCAATGTTGATTTTCCTACTATAATTATGTAGTCTAATTGTTTCTGTTGCATTTTTATAAATATTCTTTAAAATATGACAATATCCTGGATCTACACCTTGATGATCCAATGCTTTAATCACTGAAGAAATGTTTATAGAATCAAATGCCTTTTCATAGTCTACAAATCCTAAGCATAATGGCAACTCATATTCATTTGTCCTTTCTATAATTTCTCTCAATATCTGGATATGATCTACTGTACTAAAACCACTTTTAAATCCAGCTTATTGTCTTGGTTGGTGGAAATCCAGTGTTTTCTGTAGACAAGTTGTAATTATCTTAGTAAACATTTTGTATAAAACTGATAAAAGGCTGATATGTCTGTAATTTCTAATATCTTCTTTATCACCTTTTTTAAATATTAATATTAATACTGCATTCTTCCAATCATCTGGTACATCTTTATCATTTAGACATTTGGTATATAACTTTGCTAAAAAAAATTCTATTTCTTCACCTGCTTCTTTTAATATATCAATTACAATTCCATTATTACCTGGAGCCTTCTCTTTCTTCATAAATTTAATTGCATGTCTCACTTCCTCATTCAAAACTCTGGGCAATTTGGAAGATATAATAGGTATAGGAGGCACTTGTTCTTTATTACTATATAATTCTTGATAGAAGTCTTCTACACATTTCATGATGTCATCTTTTTTTTTAGTATTATAATGCCATCTTTTTTTTCTTATTGCAGAGATAAATTTCCTAACAATACCAAAATGTTGTTTTTCACTCTTTAGATTTTATTCTCTTCTACAGCTTTTCTTGCTAGTTCACAATTATACTTTCTTATATCATTTTCAACTCTTTTCCACACCATTTTACAAAATTTGAGATATTCAATCTTTTCTAATGCATCATTGTTGTATATCCTCATATTCCTTCTTTTCTTCATAAATTCTCTAGTCTCAGTAGAAATTTTATTAGTCAATTGCTGCTTTTTTCTACCAGCTATCTTTGTTGCAGTTTTTAAAAGTGTATCGCTTATTTTCCTATTAATGTCATTCAAATCTGAATCATGTTCAAAATCTACTAATACTTGAAACTGATTTGTAAGTTCTAATTTAAATTCATTAGAATGTTTCTGAAGATTAGGAATATCAACTGTAAATATTGTTTTTTTTAATAATTTTTGTCTCTCTAGTTTTGCATTAACATGTATCTTACATCTTATTAATCGATGATCACTTCCTGTGTTAAATTTATTAAGAACATTACAATCTTGAAATATGTATTTTCTGTTAGTCAAAATATAATCCAATTCTGCTGTACCTTCATTTGTATGCTTTCATGTCCATTTCTTTTTAACATTTTTCTCAAAAAAAGAATTCATAATATAATTTTTTTCTTTTTCTGCAAACTCCACAAGTCTATGTCCTCTCTCATTTCTATTACCATAACCAAAATTACCTACAGCTTTTTCATCTTTCATTTGTTTATCAATTCTAGCATTAAAGTCTCCCATAACAATTTTAAAATGTTGTTTACTCTGATCATATATATATATATATATATATATATATATATATGATCAGATATATATATATATATTTAGAGATAGCTGGGCAATATATATTATATATATATATATATATATATATATATATAATTTGCCCAGAATTCTAAATTAAAAAGTGAAACATGCAATTAAATTTACGAAGAATGGAAAAGCTCCAGGTAATGATAGAATTATAATCGATATATTAAAAAAAGTAGATGAAGAAGTAGAAAAAATGTTGGCAAAGTTATATACCAAATGACTAAGTAATAAAAATGTACCAGATGATTGAAAGAATGAAGTATTAATATTAATATTTTAAAGAAGGTTATAAAGCAGATATTAGAAATTACAGGCCTATCAGTCTTTTATCAGTTTTATACAAATGTTTAGTAAGATAATTACAAATTGTCTTTAGAGAACATTGGATTTCAACCAATCAAAAGAACAGGATGGATTTAAAAGTGTTTTTAGTACAGATTATATCCAAGTATTGAAAGATGTTATAAAAAAACCAATGAATATAAGTTGCTATTACACTTTGGATTTGTAGATTATGAAAAGGCATTTGATTTTATAAGTATTTCTTTAGTGATTAAAGCATTGGATCATGAATGTATAGACCCAGGATATTGTCATATTCTGCAGAATATTTATAAAAATGCAGCAGCAACAATGAGATTACATAATGGTACTAGGAAGGTTAACATTGAAAAGGTGTAAGACAGGGTGACTCCATATCTCCAAAACTTTTTACAGCAATGCTGCAAGAAGTATTTTGTGAATTAAAATGGAAAGCTAAAGTAATAAAAGTAACTGGAGATTATTTAAGTCATTTAGATTTTTCAGATGATACAGTTGTTTTTGCAAATAATGCTTCAGAGCTTCTGGAAATGAATTAAGAGTTATCAGATGAAAGTAGGACTAAAAGTAAATGTTAAAAAGACTAAAATAATATTCAATGGATTTTCTCAAAAGATGAAAATAAAGATTATGATGAGTTAGAAGAAGTTAACAACTACAAATATCTTGGTAAGATTATTACTACAGATAGAAACATAATGGATAAAATTAATCATAGAATTAAACTTGGTTGGAGTCCTTTTGGTAGAAATAACTTAATATTAAAAGCAAATATGCCTGTGTGTTTGAAAAGAAAGGTTTTTAATAAATGTGTTTTACCAGTTCTTACTTATAAACCTGAAACTTAGATACTTAATAGAAGATCAATACAGAGACATCAGATCCCTCAAAGAAGTGTGGAGAGATGCACATTAGGAGTAACAAGAAGAGATCAAAAATTCAATACATGGGTAAGAAAAAAAATGTGTTATAAATATCATTGAAAGAATTTAAAGACTGAAGTTGCTCTGGATATATTGCTAGAAGTGATAAAAATAGATGGACAATTGAAATCTTAAACTGGATTACAAGAGATTCTAAACGATTCAGAAAAAAACAACATGTGAGATGGGTAAATGGCTGATGAAATAAGAAAGTATGCAGGGTTAATGTGGAGAAGAGATACTAGAGATTGGAGAAGATATGTTGAACTTGGAGAGACCTTCATCCTGCAGTGGATTGATATTGGTTGATGTTAATGAAGTACAATAAAAATGAATCTTTGTGTAATAATTCGTTAAGTTGAGAGTAAAAGCCATTTATTGTTAAAAAAAAAAAATAAATCACAATTTAGTAATAATTTCAGATATAGTAGTATACTACATTTATTTAGAATTTTGATTTCAAAACTTATATCCTTTTTTTAATCTTTGGTTTAACCTTGTCTCACAAATTTCAATATTGTCTCTGTTCATTACTATCAAATGTATGAATGTTAATCTTTTTGACTTTCATATTTTTACTAACATTTTCGATTTTTTTATATAAATATATAATTATATCTAAATATAAAAGGAATATATGCAACAAATATTTAGTTTTACAGCATTTATTTCAAGAAAATTAAAATTTTTTGTAAGCACTATCAAGAGAATCAAAAAATGTGAAAACATTATCATTTTTATCTATTCATTAGTTTAGCAACTAATGTTCAAGATGTATTATAAAATAAAATGACATTAATAATAAGACTATAGAAAAGTTAAGTCATTGTTATTAACGTAATAGTACTTAGCTTTGAATAGACAAATTAAAAATAATTATAATAATAAAATTCTTATAAAAAAAGTCATTTCCAAGTAAAATCTGAAAAATATGAAGATGTACATGGTTACAAATAAAATGTCTAAGAAATGGAAATTAAATTTTATTGTCAACCTTATCATTTTTAAGCATTATCAATTCATTGCAGAATAAAAGCTCTCTAAGTGTAATCCAAATTTTTTAATTCATAGTTTTTCTTTGGCACATCACTTCAGTAAGTTTTTTAACTTCATCTAATCATTTCACACCAAGTTTTTCCCCAGTTCTCTGACAATATCTCAAATAGGTGTTTAAGACTTCAATTGATCAGCTGTCATGATTTCCTATAATTATATGTCAAGTGTAACTCCATTTTAGACTCTTAATTTTTTCAATAATATCAGTGATATTTGTTTGTTTTGTCATTCATCTTCATACTGTGATCTTCAGGCTATATATTTCAGTTTTAAATCTATTTATAAGCATTAATGAAATGCATGTACTAAAAATCTTTTTTTTCAATCAGATATACTTTTTAGTATTATTTCTATAAAAAGGCTGAAAATTTAATCTATGATTACCTTTTTCCCCATGCTGCTTCGATTTTTATTAATAACTATAGTAATTATAGTTGTAAATTTTTTATAAGTAGTTAATATCAATTGTATTTTTTTAAAGCCATTAAATACTATTTTAATCTTTTATTATTTATCTTTTCTTTTTCTTTTTTGCTTTTCTTTAAAATTTTAAAGCCTACTTCTTAAAAAAGTTTTAAGTGACAATTTTAAATAGCTTAAGTAATCTTTTATTATTATTATTTTAAGTTTACTAATTAATTCGCACATTATTATAAAACAAGTGCAAAACTGTTTTGGATGTATAAAGTTACTCTATCATATACTTTTATCAATGTTACTTTTTTTAGAGTTACCACACAATCATTGCTCATGCTGCGTTTAATAAATAATTTTTAAATTTAACAATATCCTGGATCTATATCATAATGTTTCAAAGCTTTAATCATTACAAAAATGATTATAAAGTCAATGGTTATTTTATAATTTACAATTCAAAGTAAAATAGTAACTTATAACATATACTTGTTGGCCACTTTTTATCATTTTCTATGTCCATTTCAAAATCCAATTACTTTTTTTGGTATATTTTTTCAAAAATATTTATGATTTTAGTAAAGATTTTATTTAAAATTAAGGCAAGACAATATCTTTCTCAAATAGCTGTATCACCATCATTAACTTTATTTTTAACAATTATCAGTCCACTACTGAATAAAATCTCTAAGTTTAAATAAGTTTATTCAATCTTTAACTTCTCTTTATATAATTCCAGAAAAATTCTTATTTTACCATTACATTTATATGTGCTACCTTTCTAAGACTTTTATAATTTTTTGGTATCCAATTTAAAACTTCAGATATTCACTCGTTACCATTTATTATAGCAACAAATCATTTCCTTATTAACCTCTTAGTTTATTCAATAATATTAATGATATATTTTTCTTTCACTCACATACTTTTTTTTGGATCTCTATTTCTTGTAACATTTATCTCATCATAATTTAAAGAATAAAGTGATTCATTTCTTTTCTATTATGTACCTAGTTAGAAATTCTATAAATAATTACGTAACATTTCCTTATTAACCACTTAATTTGTTCAAAGATATTAATGATATATTTATCTTTTACTCACATACTTTTTTTTCCATATATCATAGCATCGGCTGGGAGGCAAACCCACAACTGTCTGCAACCAACTACTTGCTTGCAAGGCAGCTGCGATGACCTCTCAGTTTTCTTTGGATCTTTATTTCTTGTAATATTTATCTCATCATAACTCATAGCATGAAATGATTCATTTCTTTTCTATTATGTATCTAATTAGAAATTCTATAAATAAATATTAATAAAACATTTATTACAGTTTTTCTTTTAAGTACATAAATATATCTATCCAAATTTAATTCTATGATAAATTTTATTCTAATATAAATAACATTAATGTTAGAATTTCCATAATGTATTAATTTCATCCATTATGTTTTCATTTTTTATTAATCTTATTATTATTAATCTACTTTCTCTCTCTCATTGAAAATTTATTAAACATTAACCTTTTTAGCATTTATTTTTACTCCTACTTGATTAATTTCTTTTAATAGATCAGCAACACTTTTTGAAATATTATTTTCATTTCTCTAGCTTCCAATTTTAATCCATAAAATATCTGCTATAAAATTACTGTGAAAAGTTTTGGAGAAACAGAATCACTATTTTATACATCTTTATCAATGTTAATCTATTTTATTTTGATAACTATTCTTCAGAATTTGACTACATCTTATGTCTATATCATGATGTTTCAAAATGTATACTCATTTTTTAATAATTTCTTTTAATATCTGGATATAATCTTCTGTGCTATAATCAATTTCAAATCCATCTTTTTTTAGTTAGTTCATTGAGTTTATAATTTTTTAGCCAATTTGTAATGATTATAGTAAAGATATTTTATATAGCTGGCATAAGACTGAAGTGTGTATATTTTTTAATATTTTCATTTTCATTTAAATTAAATATCAATAATCATTATTGTATTTTTTAAATATAAAATATATATCTTTATGATTTAGACATTTGTTCTATATCTGTGATAATTTTTCATTAATCTTTTATACTCATTTATTATAATGCCATCATTTTCAGGAATTTTCCATTCTTTATAAATTTAATTGGATGCTTTATCTATTTATTCAGAATGCTTGGAATTTCACAATTGTTTTCTTGTTTTGTTACTATGTAGTTCTTTGTATAATTTTTTTACATACCTGATTATGTTGTTTCTCTTTTCATTTTAATGACATCATTTCATGTTAAAAAAGTTTCTTGCAATATTAAAATATTTCTTTAATTTTTTGAAAATTTTATTCACTTTTATAGGTTTCCTTGGTAGTTCATAGTTATATTTTCTAATGTCATTATCAACTTTTTTAAATGAGTCATAAACTATTTTCACATTTTTTTCCTTTTATCCAAACTTAGGCATTGTGAGAATTTATTTCAGAACTTACAGTTTTGTACCAGCTATTTAAATAACATTTTTTAGTAGAATATCAGTTGTCTTCTTATTGATTTAAATCAAGACAGCCATCTTCATTTTAAAATGTTATTCCATCACCAGGTGTTCGAATACTGAATTAAAAATATTTATTTGGAAAAATTGTTATGGTGAATTCTGCAGAATGACAGAAGACTAAATAATGACAAAAAATATAATTGTAAAATGACAATTTTTCATCATCAACTTTCAACGAATATATGCATATATATATATGTGTGTGTGTGTGTGTGTGTAAATATTAAATAACATAGCATTAATTAGATGAAAGCAAACTATCTTGCACGTGTGCTATAAATTGTAAACATTCTCCAACAATAAATATTTTAAAAACATGGTAACTACCTGTATTTAGAGCTTAGTTTTAAATAAACCAACATTTATTGACAGTGTTGTTAATAGAGTATTTTATAAAATGTCCAGTTCTTTAAATCAGCTTATTATTAATAAAGGTTTGAATAATCTATCCAAAGGAAGAGAAAGTATTTCTTTTTTAATCTCCTGCAATAATGTATCATATTAGTTTAAGTAGATGTAAATATTAAATAACATAATGTTTTTAGATATATAAGTAATTTACCAATAATAAGTTGATTTAAAAATCTGGCAGCTTAATAAAATCACACTTTACTAACAGCAGTAGCAATGAATGTTGACTTATTTAAAAATAAGCTTTAAATATGCCCCAGTGTTTTTAGAATGTTTATTGATGGGGAGTGTGTACAATTCATAGCTCATGTGTGAAAAGTAGTTTGCATCAATCTAAATTTCAAATCTATCTATCTATCTATCTATCTATCTATCTATCTATCTATCTATCTATCTATCTATCTATCTATCTGGCTATCTATCTGTCTATCTATCTATTTATCTATCTATCTATCTATCTATCTATCTATCTATCTATCTATCTATCTATCTATCTATCTATATGCGTGTGTGTGTTGATTTTATTACTTTATAGATGTTTTTTTATTCTTTACAAATCTAATTGCATGTCTCACTTTTTCATGCCTTGATATTTAAAAAAGTGCTATGTAAGTGGAACTACTTTTTTTGTAATAGTATGTCTTTTTTTTTTCAGAATTCTGATATAGAATTCTTTACACCGTTCATGATTTAAACATTTTTTCTGAACATTTCATAATGCCATTATTTGTTTTGTTTGTTTGGGTTTTTTTTTTTTTTTGGTATAAATGACATATTTTTTTCTTAGTACTGAAATAATCTTTTTAGTACCAAGATGTTTTTATATTTTTAAAACTTTTATTCTCTTCAGTAGCTTATCTTGCCGTTATTAAATCACAATTTTTTATGTCATCAATTATTTTATACTTTTACAACATTTAAAATATCTAATATATTCATTTATTTCAAATGAATTATTTTTAAATGTTTTTATATCTTTCTTTTTTTTCATATGTTGGTTTATGTCTAAAAACCAGCGCGAAATTTACTGGCTAATTGATGATTTATTGTTTGGCTATATTTTAACAGTTTTTGTCAGAATTAACATCATCATTATTTTCAATAATTATCGAGTTATTGCAGAATATCTGTCATTTTTTATAGATCTAGAACTATAGTTCCAAAAATGGGCAGTACCATCCCCAGGGGGACACTGAAGCCTTCTAGGGAGCGATAGTGGGTTCAGAAATATTTGGGAAGCATTCAGGCAGTCTAGGAGTTGATAGCTTCTAATAGAAGAAATTAATAATATATATTTAAAAATTAATTATTTTCATGATTTTGTGATTGGATAATCATTTAAAATTTAAATTCTGCATCTTAATTCATCTTATGGCTTTCTTACACGATCAATTTTTTCATCAATTTTCTATTTCAATTATTTAATCATTGGAAAATTGACCACGTCTGACAAAAATAGATGTCAATTTTCAATGTCAATGAGAAAATAGAGAATATATATATCTGTGTGTATAAAAGGTTATGTTTACAATAGCAAATATATTTGTTATATTTCATTCCAAAATATGCGTAAGCTTGTGGTTAAGACCTGTAGAGGTCCCTACCTTCGCATTTTCAACCGCACATGCTTTAGGTTTATTGCCTTAGTAAATATTATTTATGTAATCAATGTGAGTTAAATAAATTTATAAAAATCACTTTTCTAAATTGATTTGTACAAAAATAAACCCAATTTTATATAATTTAATATTACGAGTAAAAATAATAATAGCAAGAAAGAAATAAAATGGTAAATTTGAGTTAGCCTAGTTAGTACCAACTTATATTACTAACTAGAAAGAAAAGACAAAGCAAATATTATTCGAAATTTATTATACTGTTTTCTGTGATTATGTTTTGTAGGTTTGGTGTTTATATCGGTGTTAATATTTTATTTATTAATTATTATTTAATGTCGTGGTCAGATGAACAAAATGAGATTGCATGCAAAATAAAAAATTAAACGTTTTTATATAGAATATTTTAATTTCAATTTTTGCTATTGTAAAAATTGATCTGTCATACAGGTTTTAGTCTACTGCACAGCATTTGAGTCTTAACTAGTAGTATGTCAGATAACTATTACTTAATTATTCACGCAATTCAGTATGTTTCAACGGGAATATGGGTATTGTTCATAGCATGAGTAAGATGATATTGCGAACATGTTAATGCATGCAAGTCAATTTGGGCTGGATTTCAAATCTATAAATACCAGTGGTTTAGGAATGAGTTTCATTAATTTTTGTGTGCTTTGCTAAATTAATTATCAAGTGAAAGTGTGATAAATAAATGGAATCATACAAAGTGTAAATTAAATCTTTTATTTTGTGAATATTGTTGCAAAAATTACTTCATTATGTCTGAATCTAAGAAGAAATGTTGACAGTACACTATTGAATATTTGAAATATGGGTTTATTCAGTCTTCTATGAATAAATTATTACCTATGTGCTTGATTTGCCAAAAAGTATTTTCAAATGAAGCCTTCTAGGCTGCAAGAGCATTTCTCTAAAATACATGCTGACAAAAAAGATAAAGATTTGTCCTATTTTCAAGTAATAGAAGAAAAATATTTTAAACATCCAACTATATCAAAACTTTTTTTATGTTGCCCACTAAACAAGATAATGATAGATTACAAGCTTCTTATAATATTTCATTACTAATTGCAAAATTGGGCAAACCACACACAATTGATGAAGAATTAATCTTTTCAGCTGTAATAGAAGTAATAAATGTTGTGCTTTATAAGCCAGGATCAGATATCATGAGGAAAATTTTTTGTGTAATAATTCAGTCCAAAGAAGAATTGATGAAATGGCTGAAGATGTTAAAAAATCATTGTGCGATTATTTGAAGACATGCCAATTTTCCATTCAACTTGATGAATCAACTCTCCAAAATAATGAAGCACTACCCTTATCATACCTAAAATTCATAAAAAATGAAATAGTTTGTCAAAAATTATTATTTGCTAAAAATTTGGAAACAGATACAATGGAAGAATTTATATTTAATACCATGAATAAGTTTTTTCAAAAGAAAGACATTCCTATTCATATTTTGTCTGCTGCTACTGATGGTTTGATAGAGTGCCACAAGAGTTTCATAATGCATTTAAAGCAATCAGTACCATATGTACTTGCCAAAATTGTGTTCATCATCATCATTTGATTGTAAAAAATGAATGCTGGCATATGTCATTTCATTATATTATTAGAACAATCAACAAGATTAGAAGTAATTCATTGGGTGCAGATTGTTTAGCCAACTTTGTAGTGAAAATGATGAAGATTTCAACTATATGCTGCTTCACACAGAAGTTTATTGGCTTTCAAAAGATATTTGTCTGAATCAATTTTACAATTTGTTTGATTTAGTACTAGAGTTTCTAGAAAACAGAGGTGATAGATTGTGGGCCAACCTGATTATATTAAAAGATTACATCATTTATTTGACAAACCTCTATAAAATATTTAATGAGGTCAGCTACAATTAGAAGGTGATGAATTGAATTTTATTAAAACAAAAAATGTTATTGCTGCTTTTGTGAGGAAAATTCTTATGTTCATGTGGAATCTAGATTAAGGGGAATATAGCCACTTTTCAAATTTATCAGCAGTGTCTTTCAAAAAGAAAGATTTACTTACATACTGCCAACAATTGGAGGATCTCCATGCTGACTTCAATCAGTGATTCAAGGATATTCTAAACATGAATATGCGAAATTGAGTTCTAGTTTCTTTCTCACATGTAAATTTAGAAGTGGAAATCATAGAACTCACAACAAATGAAGAACTAAAAATAAAATTCAAAAGTGGATACCAAGAGTTCTGGCTTCAGAAATCAATACTGAAACTGTATCCTGGATTATGGGAAATTAAGGAGAAATTTTTAATTGCATTTCCATCTTATTTGGCTGAGTGTGGGTTTAATGCTGTAGTAAATTTATTATCTAAAAAAGGGAACTGATTGCATATAAATGATCATGGCGATCTACAATTGTTTTTAATGAAAGTTGAACCCAATATTAACAAACTTTTAAAAATGCATCAGGCTGATCCTTCATATTTACTTTGTAAGTTTGAAATAAACATTTTTCTAATACATTTGATGGTGTTTTAATTCTTACAGTAAGATTTTTACTAATGTAATGCAATCTTTTAATATGTATTTGAAATTTTCATATTTAAACCATTGTATGAAACTGTGTATAATGTTATTCGAGCATACACTTTACAATCTTGACATATGGGCTACATTTCATCAAAATTGGTATAAAAAATGACTGTATTCAAGATAAAGCACATATTGGCCACTACTTTTTCAATAATTTAATGGCATAAGTAATAATGTCTCATTAATTGCTATTTACATTGAAAATAAAAAATTGACTAAAGATGGAAAACTGTTATAATGAAGAAGGGGGTTACAAAATTTATGTCTTACAAAATTGATGGTGGATCTATGATCTAGAAAGTCTGTTATTTTTAAAAAATAATTTGAAAATTGTAGATTTTGTCTCTTAGTCTGCAGTAATATACATCGAATATCTTACTAATTGTATTGAATCTATTAAGCATATTGAAATATTAAAATAAATATATTTTATTTCTCTAAAATATATCCCAATTCTGCTGGATCTTAATTTGGATGTTTCTATATCCAATTGTATAAAATTCTTATTTTTTAATGAGAACTTGTAATGCATAAATAGATATCGTTTGAGTTTGTATCTTCCTCTAGACTGCATAATTAATTGTTTCCTTTTTTTTTTATATACCATAAACTTTATAATTTTATTTTTATATTTTATTTACAATAAATACCAATACATTTGTGGTTCCAATATCTATCTTCTTTTTAATGAAATTGTCTTTTTTATTTTTTCAACTGAATAAAAAAAAACTATAATGTTCCATTTATATAATATTAAACAATTTTCTAATTCAATTCTTGTAATCTTTTTTTTTATTTGAATGTAACATATAGTTATAAATAGCCAAAAAAATATCTCTGAATGATCTGAAAAATAAACTTAATAAATATTAATTAAAATATGAGGTAAAGCAATAGAAAATGACCACACTCTTACTCATTAATATGAATGTTCCAAGCTTTTAAATTATTTTTAATTTTAAAAAATGTAAGACGGTTAGTATCTACTTTTATTATTAATTATTAAGTTTTAATTTTTTTTCTTTTCTCCAAATTCTTTAATAATTTTTTATTTAAATTCATACAATCTGCTTTTCAACCGATTATTTAACAGCCTCTTAGAATGTATAAAGTGCCCTGAGAAATTGTCTCAATGATAAATAAAGGTTTTAAATTCAGCTTCTAGTCAAGTGTTGTTAGCCGAGAGGTCAGCGCAGCTGCCTTGCAAGCAAGCAGTTGGTTGCAGACGGTTGTTGCGGGCTGGCCTCCCGGCCGATGCTATGACATATGAAAAAAAACTCAGCTTCTAAAAAAGTAGAAAAATATGTGCTTAAAATTTTTCAGCTAAACTATAGATCAGATGTCTTTATTAATTTCTGAATAATTAGTAAAAACTTTTCAAGTTAATCCTTTAAAAAACAAACCACAAATTTATAATCATGAGTATAATCATATGAGGCAAAAACAGTTCAATACAAACACAACATCATCAACATTTTGTAATTTCATCAATTTTACATTTTACATTAAAACAGCCTAAATTACAGCAAATATCATTAGAAGAAGGATTTTAATTAATAAGCATAAAAAACATTCAAACAACACAAGAATTCATTTTTTATATTATCCCCCCTCCACTCAGCTTATTCAGCCAGCTTGCTATTTTAAACTGATAACTCAGGCTTGTTTTAATTAAACAAATGGTGTTACTAGTGTATGAATTAAAGTAAAAGTTTATCGTCAAAGTTTTAGCAAAGCAATAAAAACAAAAATGTAATTCAAAATATTATTAATTAAAAAATATAAAAATCTAAGCTTGTTTTTTAAAGTCTCTTTAATCTTTTTTATTAATTTATTTCAATAAAGACTCTTCATTCTCAAAATCTTATGATCGAAAAAAATCTTACATTAAATTGTCCATTTGTGTGAATCTGGTCTATCGTATCTCAAAACTAACATATCCTTTATTCACTACATATAAATTTACAAATACTATTTTATAATATAAATCTACAAATAATATTTTTATAACATTTACATTTTTTTTCTATTCTTTTTACACATAAATCAACTTTAACCTTTATTATATATATTAATACTTTTTATTGACCTTCGAATAAATAAATTATGCTAGAAAAAATATTAAAAAAAAAAGTCTATAGTGAACGTTAAAAAAAAAAATTGAGATAAATATATAAAACATTTTAAGTAAGTAGATCTTATTACCATGTTTTCTTTTTAATTTTTCTTTTTTATTATTTGTCATTAAAAAAAAAAATCTTCTTAGATTTCCAAAGACTTAACTTTTTTTTCTTTTTTTTTTTTCACTTGATATGCAATTTATATTAGAACTCTAGAGAATATTTTTAAAATCTTTGATAGAAAACTGTTTAGAATGCATGGATTTTACTGACGCTTTTTTAAACATTTTAAATTTCAAAATAAATCAGTAGTAAACACAAGAAAGACTCAGGTAGCTTATAGAAACTTCGGCATATATAAAAAAATAAGCTATGTTTATAAGACAGGCTTAAATTTTTGTTATAAATATCATAAAAATAGTTATTTTATTAAGAATTTAGTTTAATTTAAATATAGACGATAACAATTGCATATAAATCGGTATCAATCTTTTTAATTCAAATACTTATGCAAAAAATTCAGTATTTTATTGAGTATTTCAGTACACAAAACTATTAAAATTTATATGATAGCATAATGTCCTAAAACGTCAGTATAATTAGAAATTGTGATGTGAAAAGCTAAAAACTGGAATAGAAGTATACAATAATGTGGTTACACAATTATAATAGATCTATTAGTATGTTTTAGAGATATTCTTCTTTATAAATCTTGATTTATTATATGAACTATTAATACATTGTACAGGCTCAAACTTGCATTTATATATGTAATATTTGCGGGGTTCGAACTCAGACTTTCACATGACCCACCACTCTCAGTGCCATCTCATATTGCTGACCCACCTGATCACACACATGTTGAAAAGATAAATAATCACCAATATACGTATTTCATGCTAAACCAGAAATCATCAGTTGGTCTAGATTATTATCCTCACACATATATATAATCAGCACTCAGCTTTATATTAAGATAGCCAATCTCTATATTTTAATGGACAGGCTTCAAACTATTCCAACTCGTAACTCTTTAGCCTTCCATTTCATTGAAAAGCTGATGATGGAACATTCAAAGCCCTTGAAAGTGCCAAGGTTGTCATCCTACCCATGTTGACATATTAGCCATTCTGACCCCTCATGTACAGGAGAATAATCCATTTATACATACATATGTGAGGGATGGGCAGACCTTTTACACACTATATAAATTAATACATTGTACTAGCTTAAACCTGCATTTTAATATAAAGCTGAGTGCTGATTATATATATGTGTGAGGATAGTAATCTAGACCAATTGATGATTGCTGGTTTAGCATGAAATACATATATTGGTGATTATTTATCTTTTCAACATGTGTGTGATCAGGTGGGTCAGCAATATGAGATGGCATTGAGAGTGGTGGGTCATGTGAAAGTCTGAGTTTGAACCCCGCATACATGAACTATTGTAAATATATCAAATTTATTAAGCACAAGCAAATAACATTGTAATAACGTGAAAGGCTTAAACCTTTGAAACCTGCGCCTTAAACATGCTAACGTACAGCCAATCAGATGTAATAATAACCGCACCTGGATCTCTCAATTCTGAAACACAAGTCAGAACTATCAGAAAAAGTTGAACTATTATAAATGAGACCCTGTAATGAATATGTTGTTAATTAAAAAAAGAAAATAATAGGTTAATTTAATAATATAATTATAGGGAATTATTTTAAGAAAGTATTTAAGAAATGAATGTAATGGAAATTTAAGATTGTTTGTTAGAAGAGTTCTAAGGTATGAGTTATTTATGTTTCATATATGTAATGGATTATTGTAGAATATTTGTATTTGTATTTATTGTTTTATTTATGTACTTTTCAGCTGTTCCTTGATAAAGACTATAGTCGAAATGATGAAGTATTTTTTTGTACTTTATAATAGATCATATAATAAATCAAGATTTATAAAGAAGAAATTTGCATCTGGTTTGTTTTGTATATATATTGAAATTAATGAGCTATTTTTAAAATAAAAGACTGTGTTTGTTTGTTATTAATTTAATTTACAGATATTAAATAGCTGTCTGACTTAATGGATGATACGTTATTTATGATGATCAATATCATAAATTATTCTAGTTGCTAGAAAAAATTAAAACAATAATCTGTCTGATCACATGTCAAGCTTTGAACCATCCATTTTTTACTTTTGCATCAGAACATTGATATTAGAAACATGTGATTTTAAAATGATAGCTTGATCATTAAATATTTTATTTGTGAAGCTCATAATCTATTGTTAAGTAGGTAGTCAAGTGAGTTATGTATTAACAATAATTTATTCCATTATAATCATCATAGTATGACTCTTTTTTATGGCTTATAAAACTGACATCAATTTTAAAACAGGCAAAATTCACTATATATATTGCCACACACAGCAACCTAGAGTAATCAATAGATGCCAGAAGGCTTGTGCATAAAATCCCCATCTAGTGCCTATTCATGCAATGTCCCCAGACTAGTTTCTGGCTTATGGTTTTTGTCAGTGAGGAGCCTTGGATCTGAGATCACTGCATCTAGATCTTAGGATCTAATGCAACCCTCCAGCAACCACCTTTTATCTCCATTTAACTACAAAACTATGAGTTTTAAATTGAAACACCTTAATGTTTTCAATTCAAGCTCATTAGCTTATATAGTCTTATGAGTCTTAACCCAGTTCAGTACCCATACATGTTGGTATCTTTGGTTTGTTAATAATCATAGCCACCACTATCCTATTAGGTAGGATTGGTTTTAAGCCAATAAACATCACATGACTACCTCCTCTTATGCTTGTGTATAACTGTTGTAAAAACAGACAAAAATCACTATATATATATATATTGCCACACACAGCAAGCTAGAGTAATCAATGGATGCCAGAAGGCTTGTGCATAAAATCTCCATCTAGTGCCTACTCATCCAATATCCCCAGACTAGTTTCTGTCTTATGGCCTTCATCAGTGAGGAGCCTTGGATCTGAGAGCACTGCATCTAGATCTTAGGATCTAATGCAACCCTCCAGCAACCACCTTTATTTTGTTAGAGTTTTATAAATACAAAAAAAATATTCTATTTTTGTGCTGTATATCAAATGTAAAGTTCCATTATGGTGATTTCTTTTACAAAATGGATTTAGTTATTGTAAGTATTAAAGAAAAAATGCAGATCCAACTTATAATTATCTATAGATAAGATTAATTAATATTTCAATGAGTTCTTACTCATCTTTCTTAGACTGTCGTTTTCATAGGGAAGCTAATGATTTTTTTAATAATTGTTATTATTATTGTCTTGATCAATTATAGATGCAGAAAGTTCATTAAAAACTTGTAAATTGTTTCGGATTGTTTTTTAACAATCAACTTCATCGATTTAATGCTAATAAATAGATTTAACATGATGTCTACATAATGCAGAAATAAGTTGCATTTTTTCCCTTTTGTTTAAATTGATTGATCTGTTTAGATTTTTTTTTTTTCAGAATTTTAATGATAGTAAACCATACATTTTAAATACTCCTCCATAGCACAGTCAAAACTGAGAATACAGTTTATATCTAAAAAAATATCAAATTAAGGAAGATGTAGATGATTTCTGTTTGAAAGCATTTTCATTACTAATTTTTACAATAACTTATTTTTTTTCTTGCTTTAAATAACTTCTTGTATAAAAAAAATAAAGAAAACATAAAATCTTATAGACTTACAGATGCTACAAGTTTTTACATTTTTTTAAAGAAAAAATCATCAAGTTTCTCACTTATGGAAAATGTTATCTTGATACTAAAATTAAACAGACATCTTCTAGTCTTGTCAACATTCTTTTAATGTTTACAAGAATTGGTCTATTTTCAAAAATAATGTTTTGTTTTTTTCTTTTTAACTTTTTTTTCATTTTTACATAACCCTTATGATATAAACCTTTTGTTTTTAAATAATTTATGCATTATGAATACTTACAAAATGATTGTATTTAATTGCAACTATTTTATTTTTTAAGATGATAATATCGCAATAAAACAAAAGTTTAATGAAAAAGCTATAAAGCTTATATTATTATTATCATCATCATCAACAACATTATTAGTAGTATTATTATTATTTTAAAAATCATTACAATCCTCTCATGCACTTAACAGTTTTGAAAAAGATAAGTGAGACTTCTTCAAAATTTGGAATGATTACATCTGTGGTTAATGTTTTTGTGTTGATTGTTTGATGCTTTATAATAATATCATTTATTTTATGTATACCATGAAAAATTCTCTCTATTCAAAACTTTTAAATGGTATTTACCAAAGTCTGTTTTAATTATATCTTTTAAGCATAAAGAGAAGGATGGACCATCCTTTACTTATCAAAAACTCTGTCATGTGTTGAGACTTAATCGCTCTTCAGACTGCTGTCTTAACATCTGATTGGCTGTCTGAGAAGCAACAGTATGTGCATGTGAGAGACTGGAAACCTTTCAATTTATTACTAATTTAACAACAATATGCAATTTATACAAAAATATTATTTATATACATTGCTGATAACTTATATTAACATCTATAAAATTGCAGTGTAGTAAATCTAAGATTTCGCACTGTAATATAAATTAAGAATCAGTGAGTAATATATGGATGTATTTATAGCTTCATGCTTCTAAGCCAATATGTTTAAGACTGCCTTAGATATATATAAAGTTAAGTAAAGAGAAGGATGGACCATCCTTTTCTTATCAAAAACTCTGTCATGTGTTGAGACTTGATCGCTCTTCAGACTGCTGTCTTAACTTCTGATTGGCTGTCTAAGAAGCAACAGTAGGCATATGTGAGAGACTGGTAATATTTCAATTTATTACTAAAATACACATTTGCAAATCTTGAAATGCATTCTATTAAATTTTTAGTATTTAATTTTATATATATATATATATAAATATGTGGGATGCTAGCTTCTGTTATAGCCACCTGAGTTATAGCCTAATTATTGATCACCATTTATAGCAGAATGAAAATAATAAACTAAAATGAGTATCAATCAATGAATAATAATCTAATACTTAAGCTAATAAAACAATGATGATAATATTTATTATAATCTTATAAATTCCAACAGCATTTACAATCAATAGAAAACAAATAAAACATTACTGCAAACTACCCTAAAACATAAGCATTATTTGCAATAAGTTAAAGATAAAGCAATAAAACTAAATATCATTGTCTGATAAATAATAGTATATGCCTATTATATAGATCCCTTATAATAGAATGAAAATAATGATAAAGAATTGCATAGATACACTTTAATATTTCTCATGAATCAACACACTGTTATAATAATATAAACTTGTACCAAAAGTCAAACTATATTTCTATTTTATATTTAAATGAAATGATTCATATATTAATGAAATAATAATCTTAATATGCCTTACAAGTTTACAATATCAATGATATCTAACAAAATATATAAATCAATAATCGATTCCTAGTTACAACTAAATAAAACAAAATTACTGCTAACTCAATCTTGATATTCCACTAATATCAATATAATCTTATTGAATAAGTCAATTATAATAAGATGAAATACTTAATAATAATACAAAATCAATTAACCCAAGGTATCTTTCCATTTTCACCAGCTTAATATATTATAAAATCAAATCATTCTATTAAATAACCCGTAAGATTTTTAAGATCTAATCATAACAATATATAAAATAAATGGTAGAATCTTATTTAATGCTTATTTCAACAAATGATAAATCCCATCCAATCACTCTTCAGTTTATTAAAGCTAAATTATTAAAACTTTAAACTATAATGGTCATTAGATTTATTATGGTCAAATATTAATATTAAAATGTAATATTTAAGCTAAATTTATGATCCACACTAACAAACTTTTAATATTATTAAAATAAATCACTCTAATTTGTAACAGAATAAAATATATTACTATTACCAGCTGATTTATTACCAGTTGATTTATTTAAATGATTTTTATTATAAATCTACTGACATTTGAACTCAATCACATAAGCCATCAACTGAGTGATGAACAAAATATTATAAAACTGATTGTAGAGCACTGTAAGCACTGATTTGCAACAATGTTAAAGTTCCATCAATAGAAAAGACAGGTATATAATATTGGAGAAATAAATAAATAAAAATCAGAAATTATTCAGATTAATGTGTGTGTTTTTTTAAAAATCCAAATAGGAGAAAATTTGCTTGGGTCATCAAAATGTTTGTTGATACAGTTTGGTCTTTTCTGATCTTACATTGGTGGAGAATGTCACATCTGGTCATGGTGTTACAGAAATTAATATTGTGACATGAATCCATAGTAAGGAATGAGAGAGATGATAATGACAAGTGCTGCTTAACTGAATTATCATGTTCATCTCTTTCAGTACTGATGCAATGATTGTTCATGCCTACATAAGAAGTTTAACAAATGCCACATAAAATTTTTATAATTATTTTTACAGCATTTTATTCATCACCCAGTTGATAGCTTGCATGATCAAACTAAAATGTCATTATATTTATAATAAAAAAATCAAACACAACAAACATGAAAATAAAATATAATTTATATCTGTAATCTGGAAAAGTCTTTATATAAACATATGCATTTATATGACATATTTTGTGGGTTCATGTGTGTAAGATTTTAATTAGATATTCCAACATTCTGACTTGATGCAGTGTAAACAGTGTCTATAAGGATAGTTGTAGAGGTGCTATAAGCCGTGTTCACAATAATTATAAAATGTTCCACAATTAGAAAAAACAGGTGTATAAAATTGAAAGTATTGAAAAATAAATTTAAAAAACAAATAAAAATTCAAGAAATCTTCAGAGTAATTTGTTTTTAAAATTTTTTTAAATAAGAGGAAGTTTACATGTGGTGTCACATTTCATGATACAATTTGGTCTTTTTAGTATCTCAATAGCTTTTCTAATCTTATATTGTTGTAGATTTTCACATCTAGATAGAATCCAAATCAATATTGTGATCTGAATCCATAACATGGACTGAGAGTGCTGATGATAATGAATGTTGCTTCATTGAATTAGCATGTTCATCCCTTCTAGTACTGATGTGATGATTGTTCCTACCCACATAATGAGCAATCATCACATAAGTACTAGAAAGGATGAACATGCTAATCCAGTAAAGCAATATTCACCAATCAACAGCATTCTCAATCCATGCTATGGATTCAGGTCACAATATTGATTTTTTAAAGACTATCCAGATGTGAAAACCTATATCAATGTAAGATCAGAGAAGCTATTGAGATACTAAAAAGACTAAATTATATCAACAAATGCAATGACACATGTAAACATCCTCCTATTTGGAAAACTTTGTTTAAAAAAAAAATTACTCTGAAGATTTTCTGAAATTTTTTTTTTCTTTTTTTTTTTTCCAATTTTATATACACCTGTTTTTTCTTTGTGAAACTTTAATTATTGTGAACATTGTTTACAATATCTCTACAACTATCTTGTAAGCACAGTTATAGTATTCATTTCCCAGTTCAGAACTTGTGTGATCAAGTTGAAATGTTGGAATATCTAATTAAAATCACACTTGGATCAACCCACAAAATATGTGTTTTATATCATTTCAGGGTTCTGCCTTGATTAGATATTGATGAAAAATTATGAAAACAGTATAGGATTTGGGACTGTGATATCAGATTCTAGTAATTTTGAGTAATGTTTTAGTCTTTTACTTTGGATTTAAAGATCTACTTTGTCAACAGATGTTTAAGTTATATGAAGTTAATCTATTTTTATTAAAAATTCACAATAAATTTGGGAAGCATAAATTAAATAATTAATCATCCTTACTACTCCCTATTCATAGATGTAACTGCCATATCACAGATACAAAAATATCTATTTTATCACATCATAAGGTAGAGATTCTGCATAGATTGGACTTTAATATTCAATTAATACCTATTTATAAAAATAATACTAAAGCAATTTTAATATTCATACCAAATAATTTTATTTATAATATTAAATGAATAAATGAATAATAAACTGCAATAAATGTTTACAATTGTTCTCTCCCACCTCCACTATTTTTCTCTTTTCATTCTCTCTTGTTCATCCTTCTCTTTTATCCAAACATATTTGAAGACTACACATATATTAATTACTTAAAAAAATATCTTATTATTAACAAAAGCTTTATTTTTAATATTAACAGATAAATATTAAAACGATTCTGAAATTTTGTAATTTCATTAAATGGGCTTTAAATTGATAGATGTTGAATATTTGAAATACAGGCACTCTTAATATACCCGGAGCTTAATTGTAAATATAGGGGATTTGAACTCAGACTTTCAAGTACCTTTCAATTATTCACACTATCTCATACTACTGATACCCATGACCACACACATATACAAAAGGTAAATAATGACCAATATGAATATTTCGTGATGAACCAGCACTCATCAGTTGGTTCAGATTATCAACTCTCACTCACATATATAATCAATACAAAATACGTATATTGGTGATTATTTATCTTTTCCACATGTAGGTGGTCATGTGTATCAGTAATATGAGACAGTGTGGATAGTTGAAATGTGCTTGAAAGCCTGAGTTCAAGTTCCCTATATTTCGATAGAAGTTGAGTATTGATCTATGGGTGAGATAGTATGGATTTATGACTGAACTTGACATACGTATGAGATACCTATTTATTTAAATATTCATGTTTTACTATGTAAAATAAATAGATAAATAATTTAAACAAGATCTTTTATAAATAAAATAAATGCATAATGTAATCTTGAACTAATCGTTTTCAGAGAAAAAATCATATAAATGTCAGTAATAATTAAGAAGATATATTTCATTCTTTATCAGTATTTATAACTCTCTTTTTGCACGAAATAATTATTTAGAATATATTCATTGGAGTCCTCAACATATATACTTCTGCAGTTTTATATATAAAAATTCGATGAGATTTGACTTTTATGACATTTTGAAAACTTATTCATGCCGTTTATAATTAAATATTGAGCAGTGCGAATTCATATCCTCCATTTTTCTGCTTCAGTAACATTTTGTATAACAACGTATTTTGTAATAAAAAAAGTGCAAGAGATAGCTGACTGATTATTATTGTCTGATGTTTGCTAACCATTGCTTTATGGCAACTATTCTCCTCTAAAACAGCAACTGTTTTAATAAATGATCATCTTTTGTAAACAATACTTATTTTGAATCAGCATAATAAAACATTTAAAAATAGCATTCATACAAGATGCATTTATTTTTAGCTCATAAATAAACACATCTATATTACACAACTAGTCTTATAACAAATAAATGACATAAATTTTTAAAAGTCTTAAAATAATTTCTATTCCACTTCAAATAATCATAAAATAGCAACATTACTGTTTCAACCATAGCATTGGATATACCTGCTTTCTGACAACTTTTAGATTTTTATTAGCAAAAACTAAATACTAATCTATTCATATAATTTAAGTATTAAAGACACTACAATTATACATGCACATACATACATGTTATAATTATATGTTGACTTAATGGCTTATGTCTAAATTTCTAATATATTTAAAGAGAAGCTTTTCTTGGACCTATTTGTTAAAAATATTTTAATTCAGCAGATACTTATTTATATTTTAAATGATAACCTTGACCTTTTAATTATAATAATAACATTAAAAATATTTATTAATATTTTGTTGCTTGCTTGTCTAAATTATTTTCAAAAAATTAATAAAATATTTAAACTATAACTATTATCAGAATATGAACAGATTCCAAATAATAATATTCTTTTAATTTTTGACTTTAAGAATGATGTATATTGATATATAATTCCATTTAATACATTAAACAATGTCTGAAATTAAATTTCAAATGAAAATACGGTTGCATTTTAATTTAATTACATATATTAGATTATATTACATAATACAGATATGAATAAAGAAAGAAATATCAATTATAACAAAAATTTCAAAATCATATATTTTAGAAAGTTTAAAGAAATACATCTGCTTTTGTTTTCTTGTTTTTTTATGTTTGCTGGAAGATAATTTTTTATTTAGTAATAGTAGGTATTGGATATATTTTATTTATTTAATAATAAAAATGCATTTTTTTAAATTAAATGTTTTATTTACTATGCACTAAAACACACACAAAAAAAATCATTGTTTCTTAAACCACAATTGGATTTCCAGATTTAATTTGAAATAAAATCATGGGGGCGGGGGGGGGGGGCAGAAATTAATTAAGACAATCCCTTGTTATAAAAAATAGGAATTAACTTAATTAATTTCTGGGCTCCCCTCCCCATGCTTTTATTTCAAGTTAAATATAAAAAAACCAATTGTGATTATGTAATATTAAATACGCTCAACGTATATAGTGAAATTAAAATTCAACGATTATATTAATATTTCTTAAGGCTAAGCGCTTTCAGAGCTTACACTCATATTCATAGCCTTTTAACGTAGTAATTTATGCAAATCTATGCAAGCTTATTTATATTGTCCATCTCTTTGAAATGGAAAAGCATGTGTCTCTCCTGTTTATTGCTTTCAAATCTCTTGATATATACCATGCTTCTTTAACCTTCCTTTTGATGTCATTTCTTTCAGTTGCAATTATCCTAGCATTTGCAGGTTCAAATTCATGATTAGCCTCCTTTTGATGGTCCACAAATACTGAGCTGCCTTCGTTTCTTCTTAATACTCTTTTGTATAAGTATTTATGCTGAGCCACTCTGTTGTTTATAGTGGCCCGAGTCTCACCATAGTATACTGCACCGCAGTTTGCCTGAGGGCATGCCCACTTGTACACTACATGTGGTGTTGATTGTAGGTCAATTTTGTCCTTAGAATTGTTCAAAATCCTGTTGGTGTTTATAGGGGTTCGAAAACCTACTGTAAATTCATTCTGCAATTTTTTGACCAGTTTTCTAGCAATGTTAGGAATATATGGCAGACACCAACAGGATTTTGAACAATTCTAAGGACAAAATTGACCTACAATCAACACCACATGTAGTGTACAAGTTGGCATGCCCTCAGGCAAACTGCGGTGCAGTATACTATGGTGAGACTCGGGCCACTATAAACAACAGAGTGGCTCAGCATAAATACTTATACAAAAGAGTATTAAGAAGAAACGAAGGCAGCTCAGTATTTGTGGACCATCAAAAGGAGGCTAATCATGAATTTGAACCTGCAAATGCTAGATAATTGCAACTGAAAGAAATGACATCAAAAGGAAGGTTAAAGAAGCATGGTATATATCAAGAGATTTGAAAGCAATAAACAGGAGAGACACATGCTTTTCCATTTCAAAGAGATGGACAATATAAATAAGCTTGCATAGATTTGCATAAATTACTATGTTAAAAGGCTATGAATATGAGTGTAAGCTCTGAAAGCGCTTAGCCTTAAGAAATATTAATATAATCGTTGAATTTTAATTTCACTATATACGTTAAGCGTATTTAATATTACATAGTTATCAATAGTGAAGAAAAATCGGAAATTACAATTGTGATTAAAAAAACAGTTTTTTTTTTCTTTTTAATGGACAATAAATAAAAGCATGTAATTTAAAAAAAATTATCTCTATTATTTTTAATTTTTTAGTATTGGTACAGTAAATAAAAATATAAAACTATATTATACTTTAAATTGACTAAACATTTTTAGTTGATATATATTTTTTTCTGCTGTAAGTTAATATGTGTAATCCTTATATATATATATATATATATATATATATATAGGATTACACATATTAACTTATATATATATATATATATATATATATATATTAAGTGAAAAGTGCTTGACATTTTTGTTTTTAATTGAAAATTTTTATTTTCTTTTTAAAAAAAAAGAAATGCTTACCAAAACTATATTTTAAATGAACTTTACTTCTTATATATAATTTGACTTTAAATCAATTTTACATTTACAGTGTATATATATATCACTAGATATTTTTGCAGAAAGACAATATGTATACCCTTTATGTATATATCATATTTAGTATATGTTCTTTTTTGTTAAAAATTGTTTGACATTTTTCTTTTTATTTGAAAAAAATTTTTTTAAATAAAATCTTAAAAACACATTGTAAACTAAGTTTCTTATTACTTAAATAAAGCTTAAAATTGAAACCCAAAAAAATTATGAGCTGTATTTAAAACATTAAAGTTCTAAAATCAAAGTATTCAAAACTCACCCCTCCCCACTTTTCTATATCTAAGAAACTACACCATCTATCTAAAATATTATTGTGTCCTATCACTTTTGGAAAGATTTCATAAAAATGTATAAAATTTCAGCAAATTATATTGAACTTAAATCTATTAAAACTATATTTTAAAATTTCATTTTAACTTAAAAGTCATTCAAAAGTTTACAACCAAACATATCAACAAATAAATTTTCCAACTTAAATAAAAACAATTACTGAGAATAGCATTTTTATCAGAAGTAATATAGTTTGGAAGTAGGAGTCTTTTTTATTTACATCTCCATAGAACTGAATTTTCTGTATTGGAAATGAAGCTATTTATATTATTAACTTTTTTTCAAATATTTCATAACTTACATATTTGATGAAAAGTTCTCCATTTTTCAAGAAATGAAATTTTCATACTGAAGTAACTATATATATATATATGATTATATACTTTTATCAAATTTCTTTAAAGCAAAAAGTTTAATATTTTATAGGAATTTAAATCTTATTATTTTCTTTATTTTAGAGAATACAAATTTTTGAATTATAAAATAATAATTCTTTTCCAAAGTAGAATATGTTATTATTGTATTTTTATAGTTTCATAAGATTTTAAAATTATTTAATCTCCTTGGAAATTAGTTTTATGCAGGAATAAACTTTTGTCTACATAAACAATAAACTCTAAAACAATATCTGGAAGAGTTTTAAAAGTGAATTTTTTTGGCTTTATGGATTTTTATTTTACTTAAAATGTAGGCAACGATGTATTTTCCAATATGCCTTATCATTATAGCATTTATTTTCATGTGAAAGTTCTTTTCCAGTTTAATTAATTTCAATATAAGTTTTTGATAATTTATAACCGTTTGTAGATTTATATCTTCAAATAATTATAAATTTGTGACTTTTTAATATTATGTCAAAAAGATGACACTACATTGGTAAATACATCTGAAATTGAAACAGATATAAATGTCATTATCTTTACATTTTTTAGGTAAAATTTAGATTTTAAATAAATAGCAAAATCGGACTTTAGAAAAAAAAAAAGATAAATTACTCTGGCAATGTATTTGTATAAAATTGTATCAATTAAAATCAGATTTCTGATTTTTTTGCCTTAGGGGAGATGAATAGATATAATTAAATAGATGATTCAAATTTTATATTTATACTTTCTTTTAATTTAATGGTGATTGTGCAGGAATTAATTTTTTACACTGAACTTTTGTCTGAAACAATTCAGAAATCCAAAATTTATAGTATCTATTTTAAGTGC
The DNA here is from genome assembly GCA_028023455.1 of Epiperipatus broadwayi. Taxonomy (NCBI): domain Eukaryota; kingdom Metazoa; phylum Onychophora; class Udeonychophora; order Euonychophora; family Peripatidae; genus Epiperipatus; species Epiperipatus broadwayi. The sequence goes on along the minus strand of JAQFVV010012448.1, from coordinate 689,633 downwards.
AGGTATTCAATTTCTGCTTTATTTTAATGTTCTATTTAATGAAACATATTAATTAATATTCATTATTTTATTTTATAAAATATATTTTATTAACTAATTTATTAGAGTTTGTAAATGAAATGCCAAAAATATGAAACTATCTAAATAACGTATTTATCTTTTTCTCTATCAATTTTATACTTTAAAACTTTATTGTAATTCTTGTTCTATATTTAGCAAAGTTTTTTTTTTCTATTGTAAATATACGTAGGCACAAATATTTGATGTAGACCTTTTATATTTAGTTTTGACTGTTACAATATATAAAAAGTCTTATTTTAGATTTTTTTTAAATGTTTTCCTTTTTTTGACAAATAAAAAAAGTCACCATAAAAGCATGTGATAGATTTTTTGATAACATTTAAATATTCAAAAAAAACTTTCACTCTTTTATCTAACATTTAACACAGCTTACTACAGCATACATTACTATATGTGGATAAGGCTATGGCTATATATACACACTTATTTGCATATATACATTCAAACATACTAATGGTAGTACCTATTTATATATATTTTAATAATTTAGGGTTTTTTTTAAATAAAAAAACATATTTACAAAACATTAAATTAGAAAGAGAAAGACTTCAATCTTTTTCTATGTGCATTTATATAGTAGACAAACAATGTAGTTTTTACTGTAGAGGGAGTTCTCAAAGCTCAACACAAGATAGGAACTTTATGAAGGTAAGAACAGCCATCCCTATCTTATGTTGAGGTTTGAGAAGTCCCTCTACAGTCAAAAACTACATTGTTTAGCTATTATACAAATGTTTAAGGCACATGTGAATAAAGGTTAGAGTCCTTCTTTTTCTAATTACATACTGCTTGTGCACTCAATAAATAATTAGAACATTACAAAACATTAAATTATAAACGAAATATTCTCTTGTTCTTAGTAATGTGCAGAAATGAAAAAGAAAATTTAAGACAATTAATCAAACTAAGATGAAAAAACATCATAAAGTTAGAATTAAAAGTAGGAAGTCTATAAAAACTTCCTGTGGGCAAATGTTAACCCAATTCAAGTTTAAATACTTTGGAATGATAAAAAAAAAATTAAAAGCAAATTCTGCAGTTTAGCGCCCCATCGCTATAAATATAAAATAAAATTTCCCCATGGCACTTTTTGCAAAAAGAGAAATCACAGTATGTTTCCAAAAAGAAAAATCTAAAAAGTCTAAAATTAAGCATCAGTATATTAATTAAATAGTATAAAAACTCAGACCACAAAGTTATAGTTTTTCTTTAATTAATTTCATTAAGCAAAATGGCATTAATTAAAATGTTTAAAAAAAAAAAAGTTTCAAAGTGTAATTTGTATTTGATGGTCAAACTGATTTTTAAAGATTTTAATCGAATCAAAAGTTTCAAGAATTAAATAGATGGAAAAGGAAGTTTCCAAAGATTTTTAAATAGTGATACCAAAAATGTTATATCCAAAGTAATGTATTTTACAAAAAAAATGATTATAGTCTTTATATTGGTTGTCTTAAAAGATATCATTAATCATATATGTAAAATCTACAGTTGATACATAACTGATGGGATATATAATGAAAATTTATAAACAAATTTAATTATAGTTGTAAATATAGTTACATCTTTTGCAAGAAGATTGACAGAAAATAGCCAATCATGAATAAAATTGTAAATGTTTGTTTAAAGAATTTACACAGTTCCTAATGTAAACCATACAATTTAATCTATTCTTTAAAATTAGAATATAGAAGAACTCAACACTTAATTATTGAACAATGCATTAAGATAAGCCATATCAATAATAATGTCAAGAAATATAGTTTGAAATTTTGATTATAATTCAAATAAAAAAAATATTTGACTTGTATAGATTTAAAATATAGATAATTTTATACAGTAACTAATTATCTATTTTATAGACAAGGCTGTATTATAAAAAAAAGATAAATACTAAATATTTGCAATGCATTGTATTTTTTTTGATAATAGATTTACATCACAAAAATACTAGATAGATATGAGGATAAATATAATATTCAGAATTTCTCTTAGGGCATAAGTGATGATCTAAAAATGAAAACCAAAATCAAATTTTATTATTATTATTAAAATCTAATACATTATACTACTATTAATAACTAATGTATACCAGAATTTGTTTACAATACATTTTGTATATATACGCATGTAGCTTGAATATGGACATAATGATTTGCAATCCTCAAATGACTAAACAAAATAAAAGAAGAATGTTCCTCTCTGATAAACAAATACCAAACAGATAATTAAGATATTGGGAAATATGCAACTTGCTGAAAATTTTAAATTATGGGTTTAAATTTTATGTGTCTAAATATTAGTATCAAATTATCTGCATAAAACATTGATACAATTATCTAAAGCCAAAAATAATTTATTCCAAAGCATTATCCAAATATCTGTATAAAAAATGAGTATTAGAACCAGTAAGAAAAATCCTTGTGGAAGTGTGAAATTATTTTTATGAAGTAGTATAGAAATACAATTTATTAAGATATGTGAGTGCTAATATAGCTATTTTTTACTGCAGGATGAAATCATCATCTGCAAAGTAATAAAATACAAATTAAGCGAATAAAAGAAGTTATCATAAGTTTTACACATTTTATAAAAATCAACAAGCATTCTGTAAGAAATTAAATTAATAATAATCTGCATAAAAATTAAATTATAAAACCAATCTGTTGATAGAATATAAATATAGAATTCAAAAATCATCAACAACACAAATAAGTTTTCTAATTTATAAGAAAGTAATTAAAAATAAAGTTGTGAGAAATTTTAATCTAGACTAAGAAAAAACAAGTGATGTTAACAAATGCATTTGCATAAAACTAAATTACAAAATTAATATATAGTTGAATATAATGAAAAACTTTAACAAGCAAAATAATACAAAAATAAGTCATGTAGTTCATAAGAAAGCAATTGATAAAAATATATCTATAAATCAAAATTCAAAAAAGTGTTCCACATATATAGAGAATGATAGAATGACAATGCTGAAGGAATTATATAGTCAATGATTCATTTATTTTATCACTAAAGCATTATTTACTTTCATGCTTTTACTTCTTACAAAATTTGTCATAAACAAAACTTTCCACAGACACATTTTTGAATTTGAATTTTTTCCAATTTGTTGCCATCAATTACTTTCTTATGGATTATATGACTTACCTTTTGTATGCTATTCTTGTTGAATCCTTACTTGTATTTAATTCATAGATTGATTTTGAAGATTAATTTTTAATGAGGTTGCATTTGATCTCATGGCTAATTTAATTTCTAAGAGAAATACTAGAATGATCTCCTTACTAAAAATCATTGTGCATTGATTTGACTGCTAATGGTTTTTTTTTTTAGGTATACTGTCTTATTAAATATTGTAGAATTTTCTGTGTCTTTTAATTTTACATTTATTTTTTATTAAAATATATGAATGTTATGATTTAATTTCATTTGTATCTTGTTATACTGATGCAGTTTGATTAATGGCTAAAGCAGAATGCAACTAAAAAGAATAGTTATAAATTATATTTACATTCACAAGACTAATTTACAGTATATATTTTTTGTTTTTATGGATAAATAGATTATTCCATAACTACATATTTTAGTTTATATTCACTTTTAAATAGTTTATTTTTATATTAAGATTATATATATATATATATATAAACTTGTATTGTGGATTTATATTCCAAATAGTAGAGGTCATTCACGATAAAAATATATATTTCAATTTTTACAATTATTAATGGGTTTTTTTTATTTTTAAAAAGGCTTCAAAAATCAACATATTGAAATTGAAGAAAAAAATTAATATAATATTCAAAAGTTTAGGCAAATATATTTTATACATCAGCTAATAAATAATGGGCATACAAATACAAGAGAGTCTATTAAAGAAGATAGAGTACATCATTCAGTTGCTTTCAAAAGCTTATCTATCTGCTTCAGCCTTTACTAGAATTATAGTGCAGGCAGCTGCTTTGGATTAAAACAATAAAATGTCAAATAAAAAGGTTCATTGCACCTTGACATACAATGTACTTGAATTATATAATCATATATTTAGAGTTCAAAAGAATTCTCAATGCAACTTCTACAAGAGCAAGAATTTTTCAAATCTTGAGCATGATTTCAAAATCTCATCAACAGGTTAATGGAAAGCTCTGGTTGAGCCTCTACTTGATATTTAAACACTGCAATTTTGCCCTTCTCTATTATTCCACAGCTCCCACAGAAGATTCCAAATTATACAATAATAACAAACAATTATGCCAAAAATATAGACCCTGACCACTAGAACTAAAGTACTTTGACTTTCTACTGAAACTAAACTTAAAAGCTCCATATACCCTACATTTTCTATAATTTTAAAGCAATCATCAAAATTCAGAAGATTCATGTATGCTGAGTTATCAGAAAATAGATAAATAATACCATATTTTTCATGTCTGTTCTAAGGTGCAACTTTATCCCAAAATACTAAAAAAGAATGACTTAAATATCAATCTCATCTAAAACCTTTTGAAAGGGCATCTTTTGCAAGTATACAAGCTAGCACATTGATATTACATGCTTTTGGTACAGAAGATGTACTTTCACTTACAATAATAATCCCAGAAAACATCTCTATTCACTTACCAACAAATTAAAAACACAACAACAAAGAGATAGAAAAGTAACAGATGGGCACAAGCAAACATCTGTACTCTAATGCCATAAAAATTTGAGTCTAAAACATGACATAGCTACCTCCAAAAACAATAACAAATAAATATATGTGTTACTTTCTGTGAAATGTATAATAAGGCAACACTGTTACTCATAATTGCAAATGTAAATAACAATCTATGTAAACCATTGTAGACTCTCAGTACTTGTAACTAAACTGTATTGTTTTAATGAAGTGTCACCTAGTTTTTCAATATTCCCACAAGTGGTCCAATTAGAAAACTATAAGCTTTTTTCATAATCTAATAAAGTCCTTTGAAAGATAAATATGCTATGTCTTTTTTTAATATATTGTTAAACTTTCAAATTTTTAAAGATATTTAATATTTTTAGTAATTTTATAAATATTTAATGTGGTATTTATAAAAAAAAATAATTAAATTTCATTGCCAACACAATTTAAACTGAAAGCAACATAAATGATAAAATTTGGTGCACTGTTTTAATTTTTAGTTCTACTTCTAGCTATGTTTATCAGACCTATATTTTTTTCTGTAAAATATAATTACAATTACTTTTTATTAACTTATGAATTTTTAGTAGCTAATGCTACTATTTAAAATTTATGATCAGTTACATTTAAAATGTTATTAAAAAGTTTTTTTTAGAAGAAAGAGATGGCAAAATATGTTATTGTATGGAATGTCAAAACTTCTAGAGCCAATCTGATAGTGCCTGCCTTTTTTGGCAAATAACTAATAATACTGATACTGAATTATATATTATTTTAATTCAGAATTAATGTACATAATTATATATATATATTTAATATTTAGGCAAGGAATTTTCATAAATATTTAGGCAAGGAATTTTCATAAATAATAAAAATTAGCACAATATTACTATAATAGTGTCTTGAATTGTTCATCATATATGCCCCATTTTATTCCCAAATCTAATCTTACATAATTAAACAATAGGAAATTAAAACCATATAGTTGTAACTTACTAATGCTTGCCCTCTCTTAAGTCAATTTATTCTAGCATCAATGACTCTCATTTAAAACCAACGATATTCTAACCTCATGTCTGAGTTTGCAGGTGTTGCTTTTATGCAAATACTTTTTTTTATTATTTATATTAAAAATATTAAAAGTCATGTATATAAAATAAATTTTAAAGTATTTGAAAATGATAATAATAAGTGTAAAACTAAAATATATCATTTTTATTTTATTTTACAATAATATTACTATTTTAAATAAAAGAAACATTGCTATAGAAACCAGTCACAAATAACTGGGGGTGGGGGGTGGCACTAAAATTGTATGCGCTTCCAAGAAGAGAGGAAAAGATTGTTACTTTTTCATCATGTGTTTTACTGAAGTCAATAAAATTTGTTAGGATTATTTAAAGAATATCATGCATGTTATAGAGTAGAAAACCCTCCAGAATGCTTTCTCTATTTTTTCCAGCATTATAGCTGAATATGGAAATGTAAACAAAGAAATGCCTTAAAATTAACTTTGATTCTGCCGATCTATCATTATTCAATGCTGAAGAAATATTTGACAATTATTTGCTACAAGAAGAAAATTAGCCATCTAAAATGATTATCCCATAGTAATGTATTTCTATAATTAACTTGTGAATCTACCTATTTTATATGCTCATAGGAAAATTGCAATGGAGATTCTCATAGGAAAAACTGCCATTGACTAAATCAAAAGAAGTTACAATGTTAGTATTGCCTAGCTGATAGTTAAAATTGATGATTTCAATGACCATATATCCACATTTATGGTGACAGAAATATACAAATATACATGAGCTCACAAAAACATTAAGGTAATTAACTAAACTTTCTATGAATTATTGTAATGAATTATTTCAGTGAATTATCGTAAGCTATAAAGATCTTTTTCCTTCTCATGCATGATCGTCATATAATTTTTTAAGGGTAAATATGTAAATACATTTTTATTAGCATACATCTCTATTTGTTAATTAAAGTTGTGGCTGTTGTTAATAATTGGGTTGTTTGTCATTTCTCATCTGAAATCTAAGCTGATTATTTATTTTTTTAATGTATTAAAGTATTAGTTGGAGGGGAGTAATGATCAGGAAATATAATTGAATCTGCATGGATACTTGTTTTTATGTATGTTCAATTTGATCATTGCTTGTGACTACTATAGCTTTGTTCATTAAAAATAAGTTGTATGTAGTCACTCTACCATGTAAACTGTGACTCGTTAGTTATCTTTAAATCCCTCTAGACTAAAATTAACTTGCAAATATTGTACTTTTTCATTTTATTTTACTGTTAATTTGATTATTACCAATTTTTAAAAGGTTGGTTATCATTACAATATATATATATAGTACCTTTAAATAGCCCACTGTAGAGGAATAATAAAAAAAGAATATTAGTCACTAGTCTAAACTAGTTGGTGATAATTTTTATGATCCTCCTTTATTAATTTACTATTTAGCTAAATTATATATAGGTATCTTTCTATCTACTAATATAATTCGATGACTATTTAGAATGGTTTCGATAGGCTACCTAAAAAAATGCTAAACTTATTTGAAAATTCTTAGTTAGCCGAATAAAATAGAAAGTTTCATTATCATTCGAATCTCAGATTGTAACTATATTAGAATACGAAACTTACCACGAGATATTATATATATATTATGTGACTGTTCATAAATTTTAAGTTCGTAGTTACTATTAACTAAATTTGCAAATATTTTGAGCAAAAATAATAATGTAGATAAAAAAAAATTATGTGCATATTAACTCTTTAAAAAAACGTATAAAAATTGTCCAATTGAATGAAAAAATATTTCAATTTATGATTGATTTAACTTTGAGATGTAATGGCTTGTAAAATCTTTAGATATTTGATTTGTAAAGATGTATGTCTACATTTACACTAAATAAAGAAAACCGAGTTATAAAAAATAATTTTGTAACTTTAAAAAATGTTTTTATATCACGGAAGGAAAGACTGTTTAGGTCTATTGAAATTTAAGTCTATGAAAATTTAACTTAGACGGGTAATAAATCTATAACACTTGAGTTGTGACGGGTTATAACTGCGACAAGTTTTAAATTTTAACAGGCATTTTCTACTTCAAGTGTGAAAATCCATAGTGACATTGTCAGAATGACAAGTAGAATTAAATTTTGTGATACTTGGCAGTTGTTAGCTGCAATATTCTAATAACTAACAGATTGATGTCTGGAGTCGAAAAGAAGTTTATAAAACTGCATATATCAACTTAGTAAATGTGCTTTGCTTTTAATCAGATGATAGAGAAAAGGTTTACTCTTCAAGAGACATTAACTGCTTTGTTATTTTTGATGGGAAAATTTGAAATTTAAATTGACATGCAAATATCAAATCACTTGTGTGCTTGTATATATATGTGAACAGGGCTTCAAAAGTTGTAGGCATTTTTTAGAATATCAAAATTTAGATTCACCAAAATCTTAGCTAAATAAAATTTTATAAATAATATTTATTAAGGCTATAACCTTAATAATATGCACATGAAAAAACGACAGTAGAGACCTCTGAAAATCTTTAACACAAGATTTATTTTAAAGACAAGAGTGACCACTATTGTCTTTTAAATAAATCTTGTGTTAAAGATTTGCAGAGGTCCCTACTGTCATTTTTTCAGGAGCATATTTTTAAGGTTATAGCCTTAATAAATATTACTTTAAATAACGAGTGTGTGCTTTATAAATATAATTATTATAAATAAGTTAAAGACAAATTTCATAAAAATGCATGTTTATTTAATGTGAAATACTAATGTGTAAAGCAGAACACTACAACTGTATTCATTTTGTGCAGAATGGGACATTTTTAAGTGGTACACCAACCTAGAAATCTTTACTCACTAGATATTTTTAAACTAAACCAATTACTTAATATAGTTAATAAATTAATTAATAATCTGAAAAGACTATGAATATGGAGCAACAAGGGCTCTGAAAGTGCTAAGTCTGTAAATCAAAATATATATAAAAAGCCTACAAATTATTATATAAAAAGTTTCACGCAACACATCAGCGTATTATTAAATATAGTCATTGTTATTAAATAGTAATTTTATATGCATTAGTAATTATAAAAGTTTAAGCATGTTGACAAGCCAGAATACTCATTCCACTGATAATATAAATAAAATTCTTCAACTTTCGGCATAACAATAACATACTTCCAATGCAGTGTAGAAATCTTCCTATAAAATTAAAGAATGACTATAGGTTCATCACTGACACTCTTATCAGTAACATTTATATAAAGGAACTTGAAACCACAACTATAAATACTGTTCCATATCTACATAAAGTTCAAGTTTGTTATCTTAATGATATATATATATATATATTGAACCAGGTCTGTTTAAAAGATTTCTATTCTTTCTGGGCTTAACTGGGTTTAAACTCTTTTTATAATTATTTAAAAAAACATGGGAATGGACTGGCCCTTCAAACAGAAAAGTAGAATAGCATTGATAGATAGACCATTAATGGTATCTATAACCAGATCAATGCTATATAAAGCATAACTTACGATCACATTTCCAGGCTATAACATTTTTCAACTACTATATTCAAATTCCTGCTATCCAAAGCATTTTATTTGTTTTGAGAATTAACCTCAAGCAAAGATAACCATAGGTTATATAGTCAGCATGCATTGAACAACAGGCACACAATCTAGCACTTGAAATATCCCATGACTATGTCACACTCTGTCTCAGGATCCAGCACATTTACTTTACTCATAAAATAACTCTACACTAATTTACTAGTGATGCAGTGACAAGAGAGAGAAAAAATAGACAAAATAACAATTAAGCAAGCATTATTATTTAATTAGCACACATATATGTAATATAATATAACAATAAAACACAAGAAAATATAAATGATGACTTTAGGCTATAGTTATAATAGTCCATTAATTAAAACTCATTTCATTTAAAATAAGAGTCTAGACTGTGATCAGAATATATTTAAAAGTATCTTTCCTTGGTTTTTATTTGTTTTATTTTTCAACTGGTTGGCCTTTTGTTTCTCCACCAATGGGTTCATGGCTTTTCTTCCAGGTTTATGTCAAATAATGAGAGAGAGAGGATATGCAGCAGTTTCTACTTTACAATCTTGGTATTGGTTCCAAGTACTGATTCAGGTAGAATAGTTGATGGCCGAGGGCTTGGGCATGAAGTTGTCAGACATTCTTAAGGCTTTTGCATTAAGGTTGACCACAGCAGTAATGACTGGTTTGTTATGGCATTTAAAGTTCTCAAAAACTCTTAGTCTGTATTCTTCAGCATTCTGTATAGCTAGGCTCTGAATTGAATGAATAATACTGACTGATTTACAGATTGCAGCCCCAACTGTATAGCAGTAACACTAATAGTAATACTGATTGTATATCACAAACCTAACTTGAACTAAACTTGAACCAAACTGAATTACAGATTGAAGAGTGAAATGATCTATCAGATTGCATCCCTGACTGATAACAATAGAGTGGCTTTATATACCTTTTTCTTTCATTGTTTTTTAATTCTTTACCATATTTTTAATTTTGAATGTAACTTTACTTATTTTTACATTTGCTTTAATCTAATCTTTTATTTAGATTAATCTATATTGCTGATAAGATAGTGGGTAGTATACTAATTAATTCAACTATTGATTTTGATTTTATTGTCAATCAGAAATCTTATAAACTAATTATATACGTTATATATTAATTACATTTTTGAAAATTTTACAAACAATTTATTTTTACAGACTAATTTTTAGTCTGATTTTACATTTGCTTATTTTATACATTATAAAAAGAATATTCTCTACAAAGAGGGAGAAAAAAAGGTTTAAATGTTCTTCTAATTCTATTTTAGATTTCTTCCCCACCCCGTTCTCTTTTTAAAAAAAAAAACAATGCAATTTTATTTTACTAAATTGCATTTTAAAAATATGAAAACAAAAGAAACTTTCTCTAAAACATATTATACTTTCTTTCTTAATAAGTCTGATCATTTATTTTTAAATGAAAAACATATAACATGACTATATATGTGCAGCTTTAACTTATATTTTTTGCTCATGTTACAATATATATATATATATATATATATCTTATAATATATATATATATATATATATATATATATATATAAATTATAAGACACATGATAAAGCACCATTACAAGCATTCTGGAGACCCACCAATAACATATTCCCACAATTAATTTCATAATAAAATCAGAATAAAAACAATAATTGGCATTCTTAGATGTTCTTGTAACATAAAAACTCAAAACTATAATTTACAGAAAATTCACACACACAGGAAAATACTTAACATGCATATCCAATCATGACAGAAACACAAACATGGAATTATACTATCACTTTGGAACAGAGCAAAAAAAGTTTGTTTAGAAATTTGTGATTTGGCAAAAGAAAAGATTTATATAGAAAAAAACTCTTGTAAAGAAAGATTATCCATTAGTGATCATTAAAAAAAAGTTAGATAAACAACAAAAAGAAACATTAAAAGAAAAAAACAATTGTAGGTTCTATATTGTATTCATGCATACCAGATATAGAAAAAAAAAAAACCTTTAAAAAATCTGCAAATAATATAACATCAAAACAGCTTTTCAAAAACATGGCACTTGATAAGAAATTCTAACCTCTATATAACTGAAACTTGAAACACTGAAAAATGAATACTGCAACTATGAAATATGTGAATGTGGAAGAATGTATATTGGGGAAAAGTTTCCCATAAAAAACTCATTAAAAGAACCCAACCAGATAATTAAAGATAAACAGATATATTAAAAGTAATAGACTATGTAAGTACTAATAATCTTATATTTATTGGTGAAAAGACAAAATTATTGGATAAAGAGGGAATGGCACAAACAAAAAAGAATAAAAACTATTCATTTAAGAAATAATACACTACCCCATAAGTTAACCTAGAGTATAATTCATAATGTTTGGAAACTACTCATTAACCTTGTTCTCAAAAAAAAAAAAAAAAATTGGAAAAGTCATTAGGACTATCATAAATAAATATTAGAAATTTTTACTACCTTGTTCATGATAAAATGACCTTGTTGGATCGAGCATTGTCTTAACTTCAATATTCACAAATGTAAAGTTTCTATGTTTAATTTCTTTGTTAGTATAATAAATATCCTTTGAAACATTGTGTTACATATTAATTTGTGTGCTATTACTGACAATTGAATGTATTTGGAAAGTTTACATAAAATTTAATTTTTTTAAAAAAACATTTAACAATTAATATTAGATAACGAAAATAATCTAACATGTAATTTCAACTACAATATCACTATTACAAATTTTCAGAGAAACTCTATGTCATTAATATTTTTGCAAACATATACATTTTAAACTTAAACACAAAAAGAAATAACTTCTCAGTAAATGTAGATTGAAAATTTTATATATATATATGAAAAACAAAAACAAGTTACTCACGTAATATATATATATATATATATATATATATATATATATATATATTGAGAGATTTGTAAACTTATAAATATTAATTATATTTCTTATGTATGTAATTCACCAGAATAGTAAATTACTTTTCATTTATTGTGTATTAAAAGACTTTAATTTATTTTTAACATTAAAGTTGCCATACAAAAAGTCATAGAGGACTGCGGGTGACCAAGACTAGGCATATATATACTATATTGTAACCTCTCAATCTTACTTTGTTTGGAAGAGACTCAGTAAGTAAGAGGTTAACTGTTCTAAGAAGAAAATCGGAGCTAAATAAACTGTAAAAGCAACTTTCGGTTGCGGTTCTATGTATTGAAAACACATTAGCATATGGTTGATCCTTTATAAGACTCTAACCTACATGAATGCACTCACTCCAGATTTCTCAAACAAACTAAATAATCAGTGTAACATATATAATTCCTCGGGGATTTAAATTTTGACTACTAAATTTTTAAAATATAATATATATATATATATTTCAACAATCATTGGTTTATTACTAAATGATTTCATACTTATATAATTCTGCTTTATCTATTCATTAACTATACATTCTCATGGTTTCTATTAATAAATATTCATTAAGATTTATCGTAAAATAATTCTCAGGGTTTTTCTTTAATAAACATTTACTACTCTCAAGATGAATATGCATATCAGGGATTTTTATGTACGCATTCTACTTTTAACTTATTGGATTCAAAGAGTAAATATAATAAAAATATTTAAATAACTTTAAATGAATCAGTAGTGTGATGTCTTGATCTGAACTTGAATAATATCAAAATAATCGTCAAAGAATAATACCATATAATTTAATAAAAATAACAAAATTGTTTATTTCATGTAAATAACAAAATATAATAATAATAAATACAAATCAGTACTATATATCAAAGATAAATATTTACAATGTGAACTATCTTGTATAACAACAAATATTAGAGATAAATGTTTTCCGCTCTATTTAAAAATGTATGTGGTGTATTGATTATATCTACATTTGATGTATAAACTCACGGTATGTGTGGCGATATAATATACATGTTATAGGAAATGGATTGCAATATTTTATTCCACTTTTACTTTGACTATATAATTAAATTAAGTATCTTAAAAATTATAAATGTAATATTTACACATTTGCCACTTTCTCTATTCACTCGAGTTTGAATTCAAATTTTATTACGGTAAGGTTTATTTTACAAACACTTAAGCGATCAAGTATTTTAATACTTCATCATCATGCTAATAGAACTAGTATATAAATTACATCCTAGCAGCAAATTTCAACTCGTAATTTTAAATGAATTATAGCATATATTTTAACACATAGTTTTTGGTGAGCCAAATATAAATAACCTTTATCCTGAAAAATGTACTATTTTTTCTATGAAGAAAACATGGATCGAGAAAGGAACTTTAAAAGAAAAAAAATTACAAATGATAAAATTGATAAAAAAAATCAAGTCAGATGTCACATGACCTAATTTTAATAAAGCTCGTGTTTACAAATGTTATATATAGAGTTTGCAAAACAAACTCTTAACAAGCTTTGAGAATACCCTCAACCCCAGACCGGTTTCTGCATCTAGTGTCATCAGTGAGGTGTTAGGATATTCATTAGATTAAAAATACTAGGACTAGCCCAGCACTTTATCTAATGTATAACTATTAAGAAGATGTCTGAAAATTTCAAAGCTTGTTAAGAGTTTGTTTTGCGAACTCTATATATAACATTTGTAAACACGAGCTTTATTAAAATTAGGTCGTGTGACATCTGACTTGATTTTTTTATCAATTTATTTTTTTCTACTAAGGCTTTGGCGATTTTATATTGCTAGAGCTATTAATATATGGTGTATCTGAACTTAGTTCAGTACCATATGGCTATTTGAGTTAGATAGCTGGATTTTTAGACATATGGATGTCTGAAAGTTTCAGATTTTCTTCTCAATAGTTATACATTAGATAAAGTGATTAACTAGTCCTAGTATTTTTAATCTAATGAACATCCTAACACCTCATGATGATGCTAGAGGCAGAAATCAGTCTGGGGTTGAGGGTATTCTCAAAGCTTGTTAAGAGTTTGTTTTGTGAACTCTATATATAAAACATGGTAAAATATAACTTAAAATATTTATATTTTAAATAAATTTTAAATGATGGTTAAAAAATGCAATCTCTCTATACTCTGTATTCATTCACACTTATCTATACCCTTAAATATTGAATATAAAATATACTACCTGGATTTTCAAGGAATCTTTATCATTAGATTTGATATATTTACTACTCTAATAATTTATTAAACTATTCATAAAAGCCTAACTAATTACATCCTTCATATAATTTTTTAACAGATTGGAATGTTTGAATTTTCTAATATGTGGAAATATCTATTTGAATTTTCATATGATAAAATCTTTGTCAAATGTTAATAGGCAATAATTAATGAGAATAGCAACTGCTTGAAATAGCCATTATGAAGGAAGTTTAATAAGAAATGACTTTTAACAATCTAAATCAAAAGTTCTATGTTTTTCAAATTTCTATTTGCCCTCAAAACAAATATTAAATATACACCTGGGTCTCATTTTATGTGGATTATTTTAATGCAATTTTGAAGTTATGCGATTCATGTTTCTTGATATTTCACTATATTTATTAGATATCAAGAAATTTAAATTATTAATAACTTATTTTGACCTGAATTTTTTTTTTTTTTAAAAAAAATATATCGTTATATTAGCAGCTTACATAAATATGGCCTGAAGCTGTGTTTAAGATCTTAGTTTCTATGTAAATAATCTACTTATACTAATGAGTAAATAATAATAATAATAATAATAATAATAATAATAATAATAATAATAATAATAATAATAATAATAATAATAATAATAATAATAATAATAATAATAATAATAATAATAATAATAATAATAATAATAATAATAATAATAATAATAATAATAATAATAATAATAATAATAATAATAATAATAATAATAATAATAATAATAATAATAATAATAGATTTATACTATGATATAAAAATATCACAATAAATATTCAAAAATTTTAAACTTTTAAAACGTATTTTGTTAGATATTAACAGAAATAAATATTTTTTTAGATTTTTAAAATAAGAAGATTTTATTGAATTTATAAACTGAAAATAATCTTTCTAATGATAATGTATAATCTTTTTGTTTTGATTATGATCTCATTTTTTAATATAGAAACAGAAAACCATTAACACAGCACAAGACTGGAAGTGATGCTAGTTGTACAATACGTGATGAATCTAATTTCTTACTAGTTCACAAACGAACGCATATTGTAAAATAGTGGTAATGATTGAAATATGTATAAAGAAATGTAAAATTAAATACTGTAGTTAATAAAAAAAGTAAAAAAAGTTTGTCATATATTAAATTTTTTCATATATTTGAAATTTTTTATTAGTCATACTTTATTTTCTTATTTTTTTAATGCGAATTTTAAAGTAATTTTTCCTTGTTGCTTTGCTTTTATGCCAATTTCTGAAACAAGAACCTATCCCCCATTTTTCAAGGTAAGTTATGTTTATTTTTGCATGATTTCTTTTGTATGCATTTTCTGATGAACCTATCTACCACATAAAATGAGACCCAGGTGTAGTCTAAAAAGTCTCCAATAAAACAAAGATTTAAAAGCCATGTTATTTATCCTAAATATCTCATTTTCCCAGTAAACAAATAAAGTAGGATGTTTGTTTTTTGATTAAAATAATATATATAATATTTTATAATTTTTTTTTATTATCTGTATTCTAAAAATCTACAAATACTTGTTTTCCTCAACCATAATTGAAATATATATATAGTTAACTTGAAATAAAAGCCTGGAATATCTAGAAATTAATTAATTCAATCACTAATTTTTACAACTTATGATTGTATTAATTAACTTCTGGCCATTCCACATTTTAATTTCAAGTTGAATATAAATATCTCAGTTGTTGAAAAAAAACAAATATTTTTAGCTTTTTAGAGTACATGAAATAAAATAAAAATATTATAAATTATATATATATATATATATATTTAAAATAAAAATATTATAAATTATATATATATATATATATATTTAAAAAAATCAAACCATATGTCAGAAGACCTGATTTAGTAAGCTTGTATTTACAAAAACACAAGCATCCTACTTTTTGTGTGTTTACTGGAAAGATTAGGTATTTTAGAACAAATAATTTTTTGTTTAATTTGTGATTTTTCAGATTACATGTAGTGTTTGTTTTGAAGACAAATAAAAGTTTGAAGAAACACAGAACTTCTACTGATTATTAAAAGTCATTTCTTATTAACTTCCTTCATAATGAATATTTAGTTTTTTTTAATCATTATATTTAAGTTAGAGGTATAGAGTTTTATCCAATATGTTCCATACTGAAGCAGCCCAAGAGATTGTTCATTCTTCAACATTTTTTTTTACATATTTTTTGCTGCATGCAATCCAATATGTAATTGTTTTGATGAGAATGCATTACAATCAGTTTTCTTATAAGCATCTACCTTCATTTTTTGCTTTTTTCAAATAAATAATTTTTCTAGTTTATTCATTAAATTCTTGTTTTTTTAAAAAAAAAAACACACAAAATAAATAAATTCTCTTTTGCTACAATCACTTTTTTTTATTTCCAAAACAATTTATCAAAAATATTTTTTTGTTTTTATTTTAGTTTTTCTTCTCACATTTTTAAATTTTGTGTGGAGTTCAAACTCATCCATCTATTTAATACTGCATAAATGTTTAGAATGGAGCTTCCTGATCCTTCCTTCATTTATTAGATATCTTCTAAAATAGATCAATTCAACTAATCAGTAATTTATATATTATTTCCATTAAATCTTTCTCATATGAGGAGAGACCCAAAAATAATCAGAATTTTGTAATAAAAAATTGTATACTCATTTTTAGGTGTTGTAAACTGAATCACTATCAAAATACAATCTATTTGATGCAATGCACTGGTATAAATGTGTTTTTCACTTTTTGGTATAGTCTGGAAACATTTGTAAAAGTGCTAACTTTTAATGCCTCCACAGCACTTCTAAGTCTGCACATAAAAAAAAAACTTGAGATATTTTAACATTTGAGAAATTAAAAATAAGTTGCACAAAGTGAGATGAAGTGAATGTGACTGATGGATGAGCTGGGTCATGCTGAATTTAATTAAAATTATTTTACACACAAGACTTTGTGCTCTGATGTTATGGTGTTGAAGCATGCACTCATCATTTTAACACAAAATAGGGAGATTATATTTTACAAAGTTTCAGAACTTGTATATTTTAAATGCCTGATCATTACAAACAAGTTCTGAGTGAACAATGTTGTTTGCATCCAAAAAAACATCAGCATCATCTTGATATTGGGTATCATTCACATGCTTTTTTGGGTTGTGGTTAAATTTAACACTTTCATTAATCTGCTCTTTATCCTTGTGTTTTTCCAAAGCAACTTGTTTGCAAGCTATTTCAAGCATTCCAATTGCTTTCCCTGCCATTTTCTCTAAAAGAATATAAAATTTCACATTGTTTTAACTTTTCAGCCATTAGAAAAATCGACAAATACAGGAAACACATTTTACAAAAAAAAAAATTCTACGTGCAACAACAATTTTATAGATGACATCATTTGGTAGATTGATATGGAAAGGTTCCTGTAAGAGGTACCTATAAGTAGAAGCATGTCCTACAACATATATGGTTATCAAAGAAAAATGCTGGTTATTTTGAGGTACATCCTTGTATCATAATTTGTTCACTCCATCTTTTGTATAGATACTAGCCTGCTATCTGTCTTTTAAACCTTCTTCTAAAAGAAAATATCTGATTAGATGTGATATTTCTAAACTTCCTTATTTTATCCACCCTAACATATTTCATAATTTTCAATTTTACTTATTTTCTTTTTTTATTCATTTGTATTTGAAAGTCTTTACTTAATTATTTTTTCTTCTTTCATATATTATTCAGTCTTCTAAAATTAAAACATTTTTTTTTTGTAAATTAATACTTTAAAAAAATATTTTACTATATATACCAATTCATAACAACAAGCAAGTATCTTTATTAACCAAAAAATAATAAGACAACCTACCTTTCTTTATTATACATCTGCTGCATATCCTAGTAAAAGAGAACACAAATATAAATTGATAGAAAAAGATATATCTTTTCATCTACTCATATAGAATTATATATAGACAAAAATAATAACGTGAAAGGCTGAAACCTTTAACAGATGTGCCTTAAAAATGCTTATAGGATAGCCAATCAGATGTAATAATGACTGCATAAGGAACTCTCAATTCAAAACACAAGGCAGAGATTTTACAAGAAAAAGATGGTTTCCACCTTCTTCTCTACTTAAATTTATATATAAATAAGCTAAAAACTAAAATATTATAATAACAAAAGAAACTAATACTTAAATATAGCTGCTATAAAATATTAAAACAGCAAAGTTAACTTTCTGTTTTTAATTTTTAAAATAACGTTAATTTCTAGGACTTTTAATAACCATATATATATATATTTATATGGTCATTTCGAAATATATAGCCAAATATTTAATGTTTATAAAACAAATTATTTATCATAAAACAATACTAAATTTCTGCTTAAAATTTTATACATGAAAATTTATTTAACCAGTCAATTTCAATATAGTATTTTATGTCTTTATAAATAATAAACTAATAAAATTTTAATTTAAGAAATTTTAAGCCTGAAGCTTACTACAGTTTGATCATTATGACAAACTTTTATCATTTACTATTATTCATGTATACATAATAGATATATTGTTTTCAATATAAAAAAAATGTTAGAAAGTAAAAAAAGCATTATATTACACACATGTATATCAGATGTGATATGTTGGACTATTTTCATCATTTATGAGTGAATGTTGAATGTATAAAAAAATTTAAACTTTATTTAAACTTTTCAAATACAAACAACTTGTTAGTAATAACACACAAATAGACAATACAGGTTAGTAATTACACAATGTTTCGAGTAGTATTATTCTCCACTCTTCTTCATGTGTTGCTAGCCTATATGCAAGAATCTAAAGGTGCGAGTTCAACTTTTAAGCGAATATTGTCACTGTGCATATAGGCCAGCAACACCTGAAGAAAAGTGGAGAATAATACTACTCGAAACGTTGTGTAATTACTAACCTGTATTGTCTATTTGTGTGTTATTACTAACAAGTTGTTTATATTTGAAAAGTTTAAATAACGTTTAAAATTTTCTATACATTCAACATTCACTCATTAACAAAAGCATGTATTGTTTTCCAATATTAATGTAATTTATTCATTATAATTTAATAGTAAACTAATTTATAACAGTATATATGTGTAAATAAATAAATATATAAATGAGCACACACATAAAAAGTAAATAAAACTTTTATAAGATTCTATATATAATAAGACAAATTTGTCAAGACATGAACTAGTTTTTATACATAAATGTGTAACACACCATTTAATATAGTTATCACATTCAGCTAAATTTTGTCAATTATGTTAAGATTACATTTTTCATTAGCAATTATTTTTCATTGCAGTCTATATGATGTAGGAAGAAAGCGGGGTTTTATTTCTGACAATGGTTGGCTAAATTTGGCTGGATATAGAGTGCTTTTCTGGCATGCGAGCATATTAAAAAGTAAACACTAAAAATAAAAAAAACCTTACTTATCTTTTTATTCCAATAGGATGTTTAAACAGAATAATATGAATTAATGAAATTAAATTTCAATTAATATTATGATTATATTATTCTAATAATAAATTAATAAATTAATAATTATTAATTCATTAATTATTAATTAATTAACTAATAAAGTTAGATTTAAATTAATATTATATTATTTTAATAAGACGTCTAAACTATATAATATGAGTTAGAAAATTAAATTTAAAGTAATATTATATTTTAAAAACAGTCAATCATCATATATATTAAAAAGATATTTTATATTTATGAAAGTTAGTTATCTTTTATATAAATGCATATTTTCTATATCGAACATCCTGAGTTAGAAGAAGTATAACTGATATAAACATGTGTATTATATAAAACATGTAGATAGATAGATAGATAGATAGATAGATAGATAGATAGATAGATAGATAGATAGATAGATAGATAGATAGATAGATAGATAGATAGATAGATAGATAGATAGATAGATAGATAGATAGATAGATAGATAGATAGATAGATAGATAGATAGATAGATAGATAGATAGATAGATAGATAGATAGATAGATAGATGGATGGATGGATGGATGGATGGATGGATGGATGGATGGATGGATGGATAGATAGATAGATAGATAGATAGATAGATAGATAGATAGATAGATAGATAGATAGATAGATAGATAGATGGATGGATGGATAGATGGATAGATGGATAGATAGATAGATAGATAGATAGATAGATAGATAGATAGATAGATAGATAGATAGATAGATAGATAGATAGATAGATAGATAGATAGATAGATAGATAGATAGATAGATAGATAGATAGATAGATAGATAGATAGATAGATAGATAGATAGATAGATAGATAGATAGATAGATAGATAGATAAAAGTAAAAACAAGAAGTTAATGAAATTTACATTTCATTTAAGAAATTTTATTTTCATTTAATTAAGTTCACTCAAAATTAAAATATAGAACATATGTACAGTATAAAAAATAATATTAGTCTTAAAAATAAATAGCAAAAATTTTAGTTTGTTTTGATAATTTTTAAAAATAAAAAATATGTTATATATATATTTTTAATACTACAGCACAAAAAATAACTAAATGTTTGTTAGGTTATAATACCAGCAAACAAATGTAATCTTTTAAAATAAAAATCTCATTATAAAATGACATATTATTTAATAGATATTTAATTCTTTAAAAGTGCTAACAATATATCTGACTATTTTTCAATATTAATTTTTTGAGATTTTTGCTTGTATTCATTTAACAAATTAACATTTATTTTCTATTTTTTTTCCACCTTTTACAGATTATGTTGAAAACATGAATTCAATAAACAAAATTAACTTAAAAAATATCAATTTGACAAAAAAATAATAATAATAATAATAATAATAACAGAAATAAACACAAACAATTAGTCACAAAGAAATGACTTCATATTATTCTAGAGACTTAAAAATATTTTACCAAATAAATAATGACTCTCCCAAAAATTAATATTTTTCATATATACTTTGATAAACCATTAACTTTAAGTAATAAATATTAAACTTATAAATTATAAAAAGTCAACAAAACATAATTATAAACAACATTAACAGAAATCATTTCCATTTTATTTATTCTCTGATATCAATAAATTCTAAATATGAATGTAATGTACTTATTTAAAAATAAATTTTTAATAATTTTATAAAAAAATAAATAATGAAAAGATAAGTGTATTTTTTATAAACATATTACTTTGTTTTCATGATGCAAACAAATAGTAATTGAGTTTAAAATGCTTTCTTCTCTATACATTGTAGCACTTTTTTGTTTCTTCTGATTGTCTTTAAACTCTATTATTAATATATTTAATCCCAATAACTTCAGAGATTTTAGAATTTTAGTTACAACTAATAAATCACAAAAAAGTCATTTTTGAAATAAAATTTTTACTATTAATAGTTCATAATGGATTTCTGTCATTAAGATCACATATTGCCAATCACAAGCTGCCAGGATAAGCAGTCAATAGAATAAACAAAATATAATATATATATATATATATATATATATAAATTATTTAAAATAATGATTTTAATTATTTTTATATAAAAAAAATAATATTGTTAATTATATTTGCAAAATTTTAAAAAATTAAACTGTACAAAAATTATTCTGTACATAGTAACACAGTATATCAGTTTGTCTACAGTCTATAATTCTAAAGGGGCCAAAGCTACATAAAACAATATCTTTTTAAAAAGTTTTAGAAAACCATGGCATTAGCAAACATTATATCAAAAATAATAAACTATTTTAAATATTAATTTAAATAAAATATTGCAGTTATCATAATTATGTCCTGTGTGATTTGGAGAATGGATATTTTAAAACTCAAGATTCAGATTGCAACCCAGTAATATAATTTCTGGTGTGAAAACTTTTAAATGAACTCCTGAGTCAATAAACAATTGAATTATTTATTTTAGTATAGTAATTATTACACATATAATATTGTATTTCATGAGGCATAAACATTAAATTTGAATGTGTATTAATCCATACACTACTTCTACAATGGATTTGTGGGTGCATTCATTCATCTTTTCAGAAGCAAAGATCATATAATTATTATAAGTCAACTAATAATAACAACTAGAAAGCCAAAGAGTGATCAGTTAATTAGTTAATTAGCTAAGTTGTTGGAACAAGAAATTCAAAACAGGAATATTGTTAAAATTTTATCTCTTTTATTTTTATATTTCATTATTTAAATTTAATAATCAAGTGCTTTATATCAAATATTTATGTGTATTAACTTCTCACAGAAATTTGGAAGTTTTTACTGGAGTATAACTTGTAAAATGCAAAATATATTATTTGTATTTACCAAAAGAATATCTCTACTCTTGACTAATAATAATAAATATATATTTAAAAAAGACATAAAAATTATTAACTGAACATTTTCACAAATTATTAACAAATAGTGTCACAATATTTTGTGTCAGTTTGGAAGAAAAATTGCTTTACTTATTAATTAAGTTTATAGTATTAATAAAATATTAATTCATTATATTCACAATATCTTATAAAAAAACTTAAAAATTATATTACCTTTATTTTTAATACAAATGTTATATAAATCTTCCAAAAATATTTTGAGAAAATTTAAATTTTGGCAAAATATTTTTAGAATATACTGTAATGGTATGGAGCAAGGGGATAATATAGAAGATAGAAAAACATTATCCCCACATATCACAAATATAAAATGATTAAATATAAATGGTTAAATATAAAAGGACCATTAGCATGACATCAGCACTGGAATAAAAGTTGTTTTACTACTAATAAGTTATAAGCAGTAAATTACCCAGCATTAGATGTAAATAATCAACAGTCATCTCTTGTGACAGGATCTAAAAAAGGTACATAATAAACAAGCTAAGTATCTAGCTATGGTCAGACTTAGGGCAAAATATAACACAATCATCTGGATGCATATGTTTAAGTGCTAATCTATCACTCATAATAAAAAAATATTGCTGGGATTCTGATATATGCAAGTCATAATCAATGCTCCAGCAATTTGGTATCATTAGTTTAGGGGCCCTTTATAAATTAATTTCTAATCTAAAAATAAAATGCGATGAATAGACTTTAAATTGTGAAACCTTTAAACCAAGCAGAATATTATCTGGATATCTAAACACCAAAATAAACCCTTACACATGAATAACTGAATAATTATTGCTCTCTAGAGATAGCTCAAGATCACAAGGCCCTAAGAACTGTAACCTTGAAAAAGAAAGTATAATCATATAAGCCTACTCTACATTAACTTGAATAGCTTTACTGGGATAATTTCCAAATACCTAAAACACTATATTATAATGAAATCAAATCATACACTGTCAATTAATAGAACAGATTTCTGGAGGAATAAAAACATTAAAACTATTATTTTTATTAACAATTATTTAATAAATTAACTAATAAAGAATTAAGAAAACTGACAAGTGACATAATATCATTTCAACTTTCATACATTTTATTAAAAAAAATATAATTGCATACAGTAAGTAATAATTAACCTGTTGTCCCTTTACTGATTCAATTGACCAACATTGTCTTTAAACAGGAGTTCTTTTTAATGATTAAAAATTGAAAAACAACATTTTCAAACATGAAAAATTTAAATTATGTTAAATCATCTTTCCCCTTTCTTGTGAAAATGAAAACATTCTATACAATTAAATTTTGGAGGGAAAATAATATAAAGGGAAAATATATGTTTTAATTTTAAAATCGCTGAATAAAATTATAAATTATTACCAATTACTACATAATTTAGAACTCATCTATAAATTTAAATATAATGTGCACATTAGAGTACTTTTTACCATGGACTTGTTTTTCATTTAAGTCCTTTTTTGGTAGATGTAATTTTCAGATTTTTTCTATGTTGGTTTCCTTCTTATGAGCTTCTCCATTAACACATATTTTCATGTAAACATACAAAAAGAATTTAACCATTTTAATATATTATTTTCCACATCAGGAAAACACATAAAAAGAAATAGTAATGCTCTTAGATAGAAATATGGCTTGTTGCAGATTACCTCAGAGTTATTTTTCATTTTTTTATGAACAGGTTACATGACTGAGGTTAGATGATGCTCAGATTTTAACTAAAATTAACCCAGTTTTTCTCAAGTCCATTTTAGAAAAACACATTTTTTAATTTAGTGAGATAAGCCTTACTTTAGATGGTTGGAACTATTTCTTACTGAGCTTTTCACAGCTGTACATCTGCTTCTGTATTCCCCAACAGTTAAATCAAGATTAACTGTTGTTACTGACCTCTTCAAGATCTTAACTAAGAATGATTTTTCACAAGACATTAAAATCTACTGATTTACTCTGCCACCTATTTTATTTCTTTGGAACAATTCTCCCATCATATTTTATCTCCCACATTATCAAATTAAACACTAATCAATAGGGTCTATTTTTACAAAAAGATTTTATTCCCTTCCTTTTTTTAATAAAACAATTCTCTGAAGTTGTTTTTTCCTTATGCCAAAAGTAACATCATCTTTTAATTATCATGATTTAAAAACATTTCTTATTTTGGTGAGAGATATAGATAAAAGGGAGAAAACTAATTAATTAAAACAAAATTTCTTAATAAAAATTCTAAAACCTTTTTCACTTTCTTTTTTTTTAAAAATCATGAAAATACAATTTTGCTTATTTATTTCTCTTATCTTCTTTTACAACTTTCAATAACTTATTAAAGAGAAAAAACTTTCCCTTATATATATAAACTTTCCCTTAATACTTTTTTTTAATTACTGAAGAGAAAGAATAAAATTAATTACTTACTTAATCTTATACTTTTCTCACTCTTTTACAACTATTTCTTAATAAATTATACTTATTCACATTGTATTTAAAACATGTTTGAGATTTTTCATATTATCAGTTAATAAAGAAAAATATTTAAATAACTCCAGTACCCATTATTATTAAAAAAATATATGAAAAAAATAAATTTAGCATTTCCCCATTAATTAAATACATTTTAAATTTATGAAGCTTGTAATGTCTGACATGACCAGAGTTGACCACTGTCAATATTACAATAATAATTTGCAATAAACTTTTAAATTGCCTATAATAACTATTTTAAGTATTCCTCAAATATAAACCATCAATAATCAAATAAGAAATTTATTTTTAAATTCTTGCTTATTTATATACCACTTGTATTATAAAAGATTTTAGCTCAATATTAAATTTATATAAAGTTATATAAATAATTATATTCATAAAAATGAATTTTATAATACAGACAACTGAAATAAAACAATGTTTTCAGTATATCTTTTAATTATTAAAATCATTTGTTGCTAATTATTTTGGAGAATAACTTAAAATGGGAACATTGTAATGGTAGTTGAAGCATTAAAAACTAAACTTAATTTTATATTTGTGAATAACTTCTTTTAAATTTCCACTTCAGAAAAAAAATTGTCTCATCGAATTCTCTCTCTTTAGATGAAAGTGTTTTAAAATAAAAAAGGAAAAAATATTCTTACAGCTTTTCAAAAGTGATTCACTACTTTCCCATAGATATTTAACTTATTTTAAAGTTCAAATATGCATTACATAAGATTTGTTGATCATAAAGTATAAATATAGGGGATTTGCACTGAGACTTTCAAGCCCCTTCACTATCCACACTATCTCATACTACTGATACACATGACCACACACATGCAGAAAAGATAAATAATTACCAATAGACATATTTCATGCTAAACCAGCATTCATCAGTTGGTCCAGACTACCATCTTCCATACATATATATAATCAGTGTTCAGTTTATATTAAGATAGCAAATTCTTACACTTTAATGGGCAGGCTTCAACCCACTCCAACCTCCAACTCTTCAGTCATCCATACCATTGAAAATCTGATGATAGAATTTCCAAATCCCACGCTGATTCCAATATGACTCTTCATGTATAGGACAGTATCCATTTAAATACATAGAAGAGGGATGGGCAGAATGCAGGCTTAATATGTAAAATTTAAAATACCAGGCAATCTTATACCTGGAGTCTAATTATAAATATAGGGGATTTGAACTCAGAATTTCAAGCCCATCATGATTCACACTATTCCATAAAACTGATACACATGACCACACACATGCAGAATCACCAGTATATGTATTTCATGCTAAACCAGCACTCATCAGTTGGTCCAGACTACCACCTTCCATACATATATATATATATATATATATATAATCAGTGCCCATCTCTTTTCTTTGTATTCAAATGGATACTGCCCTATATGTGAGAGGTCAGAGTGACTTGAGATCAACATGGGTATGACAACAATATTGGCATCAGCATGGGATTTGGGAATTCTATCATTAGATTTTCAATGGTATGGATGGCTGAAGAGTTGGAGGTTGGAGTGGGTTGAAGGCTGTCCATTTAAGTGTAAGGATTTTCTATCTTAATATAAACTGAGCACTGATTATATATATAAATGGGAAATGGTAGTCTGAACCAACTGATGGGAGGGCTGGTTTAGCATGAAATATGTATATTGGTGATTATTTATCTATTCTGTATGTGTGTGGTCATGGGTATCAGTAGTATGAGATAGTGTGAATAGTGAAGGGCTTGAAAGTCTGAGTTCAAATCCCCTATATTTGCAATTAGGCTCAAGATATGAGTGTCTGGTATTTCAAATTTTTCATAAAGTATAAACAAATATTATTTTTAATAAAAGTTTGCCTGGAGTATAGATAGAGATAAAATGGAATATAATTATAAATATTCTATAAACTCAATATGATTCTAATATATTACTTTGTATATTTTCTTTTAATTAATTTCATAATTTTAATATTTTATATAAGTTATATGTCAATACAATTACATTTTTAGTATTAAATGAATTAACATTGACATTCAAACCCAAAATATTGAATGCTAGACAAAAATATAAACTTGAATTAGTACCTGAGCCCAGATATATTTGCAATAATATGAAGCAATAGGAACATGTGGGATTCCCACTGATGCAGCAATCTGTAATATGTGTTTCATCAGTACATATTCCTGAACAGCATCATACTTCTCAGCTCATTCTGAAGTATTGTTATTGTTCTGCTACACCTTTTGTCTTTTCTTCACTATTTTCCATTTATCTATAATGTTCCTCTGCCAGTTCACATTTATTTAGCAATAGAAATTGGAACTAAAATTATTAATTTAGAAAAATGTATGAAGACTTTAGTAAATATTTAAAAATATCATACAAATTTCCAAATTTAAAGAAGCTGAAAAACACCACTGGTTATATTATAATACATGAAAACTAACAATGTCACAGATTGAAAGATTCTTCTTTCTTGGTCAATGAGAATGTGTTCTTTTGTTATTTTGAAAAGAAAAATTACATTTTTCAATAATTTATTGACACATTTATGCTTATTTATGCAACATATTTGTAAAATAGTTATTTTAAACTAAAAGTATATATAATTACAACTAAATTTTATTGGAAAATGTTTTATTTTTTAAAAATAGAAGTCATTAAAAATGTCATTACAGTAAAATAGAAATTGTAATTAACTTGCTAAAAAAAATGTTTTAATAAATGCTAATGTAGAAATTTTTTGTGAAATTTTAATAATAATATATACAATTTTAAAAGTCAAAACATAATTTTATTGATTTACAATGTATCAACTAAAATTGATTTTTTAGTCTGGGAAAGTTGGATGAGTAGGCACTAGATAGGGATTTTATGCTCCAACTTTCCTGCATCAGATTAATTACAAAAGCTTGCACTTGATGGCATTACTATATGGGAAATTTGTTAGTCTTATTAAAATTGATTTTGTTTTTAAAAATGGATTTCAAATAATATTATTTTTTTATATAATTACAAAGAGAGCAATGCATTTCACTTTAGTTTTTTTCTATTTTGCAAAGTTCAAATATTATCTTTTAGAATGTTTTTTGTTTAAAAACTTATGTTTATAATAAATAATGTGAATATTATCAAAATATGATATAAAATAGAAGTTTTCTTGTAAAAAGAAAATGTTTCAAATATAAATGAAACTGGCATTAAGACTTTTAAAGAAGAATGGGACAAGTCAGCCAGTGAAATATATAATAGAAATTTATTTTTTTATAATGAGTATCACATATAAAAAATATTTAACAATGAAGATTTTAGTTGTAAGTATTATATCTAGATGCCAACCAAAATCAGTATATCAAGAGAAAAAAGGATTTTATCTCTAGGAAAAAATAAACATCTCCTTAAAAGAATATATATTTCTGAGCTTGTGCAACTTTCCTCCTGATGTTAACAGAAATTTTCTTTTTTGGTAATAATTTTTAATAAATACATAATATTTATACCAATGTTTTGTTTAAATAAATTTGACATTTAGAAAAAAATTAGTCCATTGAAGATATATATAACATCAAATAAAAAATGGATGAAAAATCACAACCTGTGGAAGATATATACAATATCAAATAGAAAAGTTTTTGTTAATAATTTTTTTTCTATTATTTATTAATTGATAAACTGATTTTTAATAATTCTACAATTTTGTTATTTACACATATGGTTTTAATAACATTTTAAACCAAAATTTATTTAAAAAATCATTAGTAAATTGTTTTTTTCTCTTTATTAAATACATTTTTTAATCTAAAGGCTGAAATAAAATTCTTTATTTTGCTTACTTTATTATTATTTTTTTTTATTTGCAAAGTTGGTATTTTATTTGAAAGTTATTGATTTTTTTAAATTACATATATTTAACAAAATGTATCTCAAAAGTAATGATTTGATGCTGAAAAAGTTTTTTCCTGTTAAAAATACAACTGTCAATAAAATAAACAAAAAATGAACAGAATAGTCCCGTGACTTTATTTCAAAGCAACAAGTTTAAAAAGTTAATGACCTGTTTTTCTGGTCATTATAAAAAATTCTCGTTTATTTCTAAATAGCATTATTGTTCCATAGTTTTAACACACTGCATTAATATTGTCATTACTGATAATAATCTCTGATTTTTTTATAATATAGAAAATCCCATAATGCCTTTTTTTCAGAGCCAGTACCACATTGTTTGATGCAGAAAAAAACATCTTATGGACATTCACTTTCATTTGTCAAGTTTTCATGCAAAAATTTTAGTATAATTGAAAGATGTTTTGCTTATTTATAAAATATTTTTGACTATTTTTACACACTAATTGGTTGGTTTAAAACAATAAGAAATGCACATGTAAACTTTTAATTTATTCATTTATCTTTTATTTTTAGAAATAAAAATTAATGGAATTGATCATAATATAATGAAAGAAAATGATAGCATCTTTAACAGCATTATCTGTCAGAATCAATATAGCTTTAAAATATTTTTAATATTATAATTGTTATAATGAAAATATCACATTTTAAAGCAGGACTGACCTATCATAAATTTGTCTTTGTTCACTTTAAAAAAATTTAAAATAAAAAAGATTTTTTGTGTTTTCTTAAAGAGTGTTTACACTACTTGGTTGATGTCATATATAGTACATTGTTTGACTTGCAAGTCTTTTTAAACATTTAAAGATATCAAATGTAATTTTTTAGAATATTATTTATTTATAAAATTAAATTAAAAATAAGTAAAGTCTAACTTATTGAGTTTTAGTATAAACTTTCACCAGGCAAAACTAAAGAAAATGTCAAATTATTAACCAGTTAAGAAAGAGTAACTACATGTGTAGATATGTCTAAAACTTTATCAAAAGTTAACTAAAAGTGTATGTTTAATTAAGGAAGTATAGTATTTTATATTACAACAAAATATTTAAAGATTTGAATGGTTAATGAGGACCGTACTTATAATATCTTATGCTTTTGCAATGGCCCAAGGTTGAATTCACTCATAAAGAAAAAAGTTATTTAAATATGTGTTACACATATATGATAATATGCAGATATTACATAATTTGTCGTGAAAGTTACTTTACATAAAAAAGAAAGTTTTTCAAGATGTTTAATAAGTTGTACAACATGCAATCTTAAGCAGACAAGATTTACATCAATGTTATTATTACCTTAAAAATGTAGTTTGTAATCCAAAGAATATTATCTTAATGTTAATTTGAGTATAGGAATATAATATTACTTTTTGTGAGTGGTTTTTGAAAAATTATTTAAAATTCATGAACATAGTATTTTCCTTTTGTAAATAATTTAGAAAACAAGATTTCTATATGATGAACAGCAACAGGAATACAATTATTATAGGACTCCCTTCAATTTTAATTAATGTGTCATCATCATCACTGTTATATTTTTGCTATGCTTGTGTAGGATGTAGGTCTTTCTTACCGTAACCTCAGTTAAAAT
This sequence comes from Epiperipatus broadwayi, assembly GCA_028023455.1. Classification (NCBI taxonomy): domain Eukaryota; kingdom Metazoa; phylum Onychophora; class Udeonychophora; order Euonychophora; family Peripatidae; genus Epiperipatus; species Epiperipatus broadwayi. Next base: position 658,522 of record JAQFVV010012448.1, on the reverse strand, counting down.
CTTATCAAACAATATCCAAGGACAGGTTTTCTACTTTTTATTTCTTATAATTTAAGTAGTATTATTAAGGATAAAAATATTTGTCTTTAACTCTTATTATCTTATGTTATTTGAACAAAGATATAAACCCATAGTAGTATAGTCTCTCATGATTCTTGTAAATCAAATATTATATGATTAGAATATTATTGCATGCTCAATCAATTTCAAATTTTAAAAAGGCTTTTTCCATTGAAATTAACTCAGTTATGACTTTATTATTTAAAATGATAATGATACATGGTTTCAATAATATATGAAAAATACTCACAATTTACTAATAAGTTTAAGATAGTTGTGAGTAGAATTTTATTACAATTTCTATTGTGAATAAATTACTAAAATATTTGGTATTCCTATTTGATAGTTGAATTATTTTTGATGGTGTTATTTGTAAAGTGGAAATCAATTCATAAATTAAAAATGAATAACAACAATCCAAAATTTATACCTTTAGTGGAATGTTTGACTAAGGTGGATGTCTTTCTTTTATTTGATGCATATAATTTTCATTAATTATCTCTGATTATAATTTTGGTTAGTAAATATATGATTTTAATTATTAACAATCTTCTTTGAAGATTTTATTTATCCACAGTGAATAATAAAGATCCAATAAATATGAGAAGGTGATGATAGATACTGAAATTGAAGTAATTAGCTGGAAAAGTTACCCATTCCAAACAAGTGTGTTTTAGTATTAATTTCATATTTATTATTTTTATTATGTTAATAAATATGTTAGACAAATAGATGATTATTAACAAATAAATATGGGATATTAAGGTAACTCCATAGTTTGATCTCTTATTTTGACAATGAAAATTCACCAGTGCATCCAAAGTAAAATATTAAATCTTGATTGTTAATTGCTGTAATTACATTTCATACAATTCTCATTTAATAACAAGACACTCCATCACTTGTTTAAATAAATAAAAAGTTTACTATTGGAAGTACTAAATAAATGAAGTAAATATCCATTTCTTCTTAGTGAACTTTCTTCTACCTACTTTTTTTCTCTCCATTATCTTTTCGTTTATGTGTTGTATAAAAAAACTCTAAAGAAAATTATACTAAATAGTTCTAAACGTAAAAAATACATAACATATCAATAGAAAATTTCAGTGCAATTTCAATAAACAGAAGCAGAAAAAGTCCATGTGCACAATAATATAATTCTTAATTATTAAACTTTTTCTTAATTCCATTAACATTCTATTTAGAAATTTTCAAATGAATTGTTTTAAATAAAATATTAATAAGTAACAATTGCATTTATGTAGATGTATATCTTAATCTTCTGTTATACATTTTATAATTGTATTATATTTTTAAATTATTATTTTTGCCATCTTCACTATTGTATAATTACATTTTTGAAATCTATAAATTGCTAAAACACTATGATTAAATTTGGAGATGATAAATTAATAAAAATGTTATCACTTTTGTTTACAAAATTATTAAAAAACAATATTTCAGTAAATGAATTAAAGCGCTTGTAATATAGTTTAGTAAAAGAGGCAATAGAATAGATTTAAAAATGTATAAATTTATTAACTTGCTATCCATTTTTCTTAAAAAAATTTAAAAATTCAATGAGGTTGATTAGAAGTAAAGCTCGATTTCACTTAACCAAGAGAACAAATAGTATTTATAAATGAATTTTGTATATAGATCTCTTTAAGTTCTAAATGAAATATATTTTTTCTGTTTTTAAATAAATACATTATACAAAATAAATACATGCAAAATGTATATAAATAAAGAAAAGCTTAGTTTACTATTTTAACAGCTTTCTTTTTATATACATTTTGTATGTATTTAATTTGAATTACAGTTTTTGAAAAAAGTTTTATACATATAAATATTAGAAGCCAGTCAACACTTAGACAACCCTAATACAAATAACAAAAAAATCTCAAACTGATTTCAAGGCAACCTTCTTTTAACAATAAAGGTGGAATCTCTTTATATATATATTTATAAAAGAATAAAAGATATTTAGATTTAAAAATTTTGATGAGAATATAGGATGATTTTAATGCACTAAAATTTAAAAAAAGATAATCATATAAATATAGCTGAATTTTATCAAGTGTTTTTAGAAGTTCTATATTCAGTAATAAAATTTATATATATATATATATATATATATAAATTTATATATACATGAAAACTTCTATATATATATATATATATATATATATAGCATAGAAGTTTTCATGACACTAGATAGAAATCATTCAACTTTTTTCACCATTGATTGTTTATTATTTTTAATATCTATTATTTTTTCAATTAAAATTAAAAATCACTTTGCATTTTAAAAGCAACACAATGGCTATATTGGGATATTTGTTACTATACAATAAACTATTTATCACAATGTTTTGTGTCAGTAATAGATTTTTATAGAATTATTTGAATATTTCATAATTTTAAAATAATTAAAATATTATTTGATTATGGCAGGTATATAAGACATATGTTAACTTTATTCTGACAAAAGACTTGGTGATTTATAACAAAAAATTAAACAGTAACTTTAAATGTAGCTGAAGTTATCTATATTTTTGAAGCAACTTAATTTTCTAATTTAGGATTCCTTAGATCATGAGAATTTTGATAATGATCTTTATATTTTTTTAGTTTATTTAATATTAACAAATAAGTTTAAAATTATGTTTATATATATAAATGTGTGTACAATTAGTCTATATAAATGAATTTCAGTAAACAGAATAAGAAAGTCAGTTCTTATCTTTTCAAAAGACTTTATCTCATGCTTTGGATTGACAGTATTTCACATGTCCAATAAACTAATGTTGAGTTGCTAATCTAATATATATATATATATGATCAATAGATGGCGTCTTTACCAAAACCGCCGAAACAAGTATAAAATATTTTTACATAAACGCAAAAGGAGTCAGAATTAACTACCTCTTTCATTTTGCTCACCTCCAGATCAGCTGATTTCAAGCTGGTTTGCTTTCGTCAGTGGAAGGATAGAGCTATAGAAACTAGGTCTAAAGACTGACTCTCAAGCGCTTATGCAAAACGTTTATATCAGTTTGGAAGCGTGAATTTTTCAGACCGGTAAAGTCTTCAAACTCAGCCTAGCAAGCTAGATATCTATATGGGTCTGATCTCAGTTCAGTTTCACCACATAGTCAAAGTCTCTGCAATAACACACATCTGTTGATATATATATATATATAATGCTAGCGAGATATATGTTATGAAACAAACATATATACTAGAGTTACAGATTTATAATTTTCAAATAAATGATTAAACTATTAATAGAAACAAAAGTAGAAAAAAAATGTAATATGTTTTTGAGTAGTTTTTTTTTTTTTGGTTTTAAGAAATGTAATTTTGCAAAAGCAAAAGATTGTGTCATATTTTTTCTTTTAAAATAGAAAAGTTTTAGTATTGAGAGTGGGTAGGGGCAAAATCTAAAATAAAAAGATTTAAAACTTATCCTCTCATTTTTATAAATTAAAAAGAAATTAAAATAATAAAACATATAAAAATAAGTAAATATGAAAAATCAGAATAAAAATTAGTTTATAAAAGAAAACTTTCAAAAATGTAATTAGTTTAAAAGATTACTGGTTGATAAAAAAAGGTAGAACTGATAAATGAATTAATTAAAAAACATAAACTATCTCATAAAAGTGATGGTAGATTAATCTAAGAAATATTAGATAATGTACAATGTAAAAGGTAATTAAAAACAGACTTAAGTTATGATCAAAATTAAAAATAATGATAAGGGATTAAAACAATGAAAGAGGAAAAGTATAAAAAGTTGCAGTTGCTATTATTATTCAGTTTTGATTTTTGCTATATAGTCAGATCCATTTGAATCCATTTGGATTCTTTCTAAAGAAATGCAGAAGATACAGAGTTAGCAACATGCATTGTTAGGCAGCCATGGGATGTTTAATTGTCATGCCCTTAGTCCTCAGAAAAAAATCAACTGTCCTCACTTGGAACCAATGCCCAGAACAAATGCCTAAATGGTAAATAGATGCTGCTACATACTCTCTCTCCCCCATTGTTTTACAGAAACTTGGAAGGAATGTCATGAAGCCCTTAATGGAGAACCAAAAAACCAACTTGTTGGAATCAAAACCAATGGAAAATACATACAAATGGAAATCTAAGTAAATATACTTTTAAATAACAGTCTAGATACTTTATTTTAAATGAAATGAACTTTAATGAAGGACTATCATAATTTTAGCCTGAAAGTAATCATTTATATTTTTTATGTAAAATTTATTTTGTGATATTTTGTTAAAAATATATGTGTGTGTAAATAAATAATGTTTGCTTAATTGTTATTTAATATACTTTCTCTGTCATCACTGTGTCATCATTAATTTAAGAGTATAGTTATTTATATGTGTTAAATAAATGTGCTAGACCCCTGATACAGAGTATAAGCTAGCTTGGGATATTTCAAGTGCTAGATTTGTGGCCTGTCATCTGAACATGTTGACTATATATATAACTTATATGGTCAGATGGCACCTGAGTTGTATGCTCAAAGCAAATAAAGTGCTCTGGATGAATGGTGTTGATCTAACAGTCAAGGAATGTTATGGCCTGGAAACATGATTGTAGGGTGTGCTTTTGTCCATAGGTACCATTGATGGTTAATCTATCAATAGTAATCTATTCCTCTGCTTGAAGGGTTGGTTCATCACTGCAGTCACAAAGTTGCCAAAAGTTAGTTACAAAATTTTAAAAGTTGCAATAAACATGCAACATCGACAGACCTGGTTAAATATATAGATATCAAAATTACCCTAAATTCACAATTCAACAAGATTAGCCAAAGAAAATAAACTCTAAAATACAACTAATAGTTTCACTGCTACAAGCAGACATCTCAAGTGTAAAGGACTACAAGATAACAATATATTTATTCTAAACATTACCCACAATTCTACTTGCATTACATATATCCTTAATATTTAAAAAGAATGTTTAAATAAGTTAATTGTTATAGATAATTAATTATATTAATGCAGTAATGATATTGTATTAATATACTTATCTGTAATTGCATTTCTTCACCAGTTTTTAAAATGATACTTATATTTAAAAAAATTGTAAGGAAGATGTTGGAAAGACCTATTAGTTTTCTCCAAGCTCTATATAATATCATTACTAAGACCATTACAAATCTTCATCTACAGAGAACTTTGGACTTATGCTAACCAAAAGAACAAATAGATTAAGAGACATTATTTTAAAAAAACTTTGAGTATAAATTGATTTAATTCAGATTTATGCATTGTATAAAGACCTTTGATTCTGTAAATATCTTTGTGAAGAACAAGTCTTTAGAACATCATGATATAGATACAGGATACTATCAAATTTTGAGAAATAGTTATCCAACTGATGATACTAAGAAATATAATGCCACACCACCACTATTTTCTATGCTTACACAAACTCTATAATGGTAGCAAATCATCTAGTAACCAATGATTACTATGGCTTGCACTAGATGGTGTTATTGTATTAAGAGTTTACTATTGTACTGTTAAAAGTATATAGAAAACAATTTCTTCAAAATTTTTATGGCAGTTTTACAGTAATTATTTTGTGAATTAAAATGGGAAATTGACAAGAAAATAAGTGAAGATTGACTATTTAAATCATCTACATTTTGCAGATGATGAGATTGTTTCAAAAATAATTCTTCAGAATTGCATTAATGTCAATAGAGCTATTACATAAAAGCAAAAGGACTAGAAATAAATGCCAAAAAAGACTAAAATAATGTTTTTCTTAGGTTGAATTGTAATTTGTATGTGTCTGTGTAATTTTGTAGTATTCTTTCCAATACTGGCATTTCTTTACATAATGTTAAAAACACTGTCATGTCATCTATGTATACAATACATGGAATACATTGGGCACTTTATATATCTAGTAATTTATTTTCAATCTGTTTTAAGAATGTATTTATATATAGAATAAACAGCAGTGCACTGAGTGGGGATCTTTGTGAAATTGATTGTGTGGGAATAACTGCTGTTGTGTTTCTGCTACTAAGTGTAAGATGTATCTCTTGGTTGATCAAAAAATTTGTGATGATAGGGTGGGTCGAATTTCTGTATTTGTAAGCATTTCCATTAAGATATCTATTGCAACAGAATCAAACACTGCCTGTATATCCAGTTGAATTGCAATTGGGGAATACTTTTTATCTTGCTGCACTGCACTTTCTGTCATTTTAAATACAAGTGCAGCCTATGTGGTAAAGGATCCCTTCTTTGCATACTGCATGTTTGATATCAGAGGAAGTATTGTTTCTTCTTTATCTTTGATTACCTTTTCCAATAATTTAATTCCCAATGGACCCATGGAGATGGGTCAACGGTTGTTGAGATTTGAAATGACTGTTGTTGTTTTTTGTTAAATGGCACTATTACTGTTGGATATAGCCCTCTAGTAATATATATTTTTTGTGAAAGGTAGTTAGCAAGATTGCAAAGCTGCTGTGTGGTGAATTGACTCAAATTTAAAAAGATAAATATCGGTATGCCATTGGTTCCAGAATGGCAACTATTGGAAATTTTTTTAAGCTTTTCAGAAAATTGTTGGATTTAAAAGGGAATATCTCTTTCAGAATAGTCCAAACACATCATTGGTTGGTGTGTATTGTTTTTAGGTTTGGTGCTTTTGCTTGAAATGTTGGTATATGGAGTCCAGCATGTTGAGTCCTGCATAGATGTTGCCATTTATCTCAATTGCCATGGGCATTTTTCTGTTTTATGGATGACCATGTGTGTTATTGAGTGAAGCATATTTTTTTTTTGTGGCAAGGTATTCTTTTAATTGGTTACATGTATTGTAGTATAACTTTGTTAGTTTTTGTATGTATTGGTGGGTGTTGTGCATGGATCTAGAGAGAGTGTTTCTCTTATGGAAATCATCTGCTAGTGCCATTAATTGGGAGGATGATGGTGAGTATTTTGTCATGTGATTATGTTGAAGGCTAGTATGTTGATGAATGATTGGTATTTTTGAATTAGACCTTGTGACATATCATTAATATTATTTAGCATGATGTAAGTCTCTGAAAATAGGAATTCAGTAGTGGTTGTTTGGGAATAGGAGTCTGATTGTTTTTTCTGGATGAACAAATTGTTTGGAGCATTGAAAAGTTTATTGTAATGGTTTGTGCAACATGATCAGAAAATGGGCATGGATTGAATTGGAAGTTGATTAGATCAATAAGTGTGGCCTGCTGTTGATTATAGAATGTCACTGAATCTGTGATAACAAAACCATGAGCACTCATGAATGGCAGATTTAATTGATGTAACCATTTTGCATTGAATTTTTCATATGTTAAGTTGAAATCACCCATTAATATTGTTGGTTTATGGCTGGTAGTGAGCTGGAAGTTTATTGTGAGAATTATATGTGCTACTATGCTGGGACCTGTGGATACATACACAAAAATAATGTTGATTGTGATAATTTGATGCTGGAATGTAGTGATTAGGAGATGTGAGTTAATGTAAATAATTTTAAACATTGAAAAATTGCATTTTGAGGCTATAAATATGCCTGTGCCTGCTGAATGTGATGATGTGTCCCTGGAGTTTGTGAAAAAACCTTGGTTGTCTAAGTATGTGGCTGGATTAATTTGTGATCTGTTATAGGAGTCCTAGTATTTGTGGTTGTATGATGCTAATCCATTTGTTGAGCTGGTATATTTTTGCTATTGAATTAATGCCTCTGACATTCAGTGCTGCTATTTTAATTTTCATTAACTGTGTACCTGAGATTGTTTTGTATTTTTTGTTATGGTTGTTTTGGAGCTTCTTCAGTTGTGATTCTGTGGTTATTAACTGATTTTTGAATAAATTTGTGATTATTTCTATTGGACTTGAGACCTCATTTATATAATCAGTGATTAGTGAATCAGAGTTATCATCAACTTTCTTCACTTTTTTGCTAACTTTTTTCTGGAAGATTTCCCAGGCATTCTCTTACTTCCTTGTTGGATTGGGTTTGTTAATTGCATTGTCATGCTAGGGTTGTTTGGAAGTAGGAGTGTCTCCATCATTTCTATGGTTGTCTTATTGGTAATAGTATTTTGTGTGATTTTATTTATTGCACAGTCAAATTCTGGGACATATATATTTGCTTTAGTTGTTGTGATATTTTTTGCTTGGCTTCCACTTTCTCTTTAGTCATGTTCCCTAGTTTTGAGTTCTGTTGTTTTTCCTGTGAATAAATCTATAAGGTCTACACTTAGTATCTCTGCTTTTTTGTTATTATTTTTTGTGTAGTTTGTTCACTGCTATCCCTGGAAATGTCCATCTTTTCTTCTGTTTGCATACTAGTGTTGATATTTTGTTTTTGTGAGTGTGTGTTTTGATTTCTGGTTAAGTTTTTGCAATTTGGACATTGTGCAGTAACATGTCCTTTTTGTTTACATGAGTAACTCTGTGGTTTCAGACCTCTAATATATAGAGTGAGCAATGCTTTCTGATCCAGGATTTGTGCTGGTATATCATCTGGATCAGTATCTGAATGCAGTTTGATTCTTAACTCATGTTACTCATGAATGGTATTCTTGTGTCTTCCCAGTATACTGTTTTGAACATAATGACATTGCCAAATGGTTCCATCATCCTTTGGAAGTCTTGTTCTTTGTATCCCAGGTATTTGTTTTTAATTATTCCTGAAGAAGTATTGTGATTGTATTGGTCTATAGTGATCAGTGCAAAGTTATCCAATGATTTGACTTATCTTGAAATCTTCCCCCTTTGTATGATTTCATAAAATTCCAGTATTAGGTACCAGTCATTGGGTTGTTCTTCAATCTTTTGTATTGTGTCCCACAATCAATTTAATGTTATTGCCTCATACAGTAATTCTTTTGGAAATTTATATAATGAAATGTTGTTGTCTGTTGCTGACAACACCATTGACTTTACAAAGAGATGCCTTTGGTATGGAATTATTGAATAATTCAGTTGTGAGGTTCAATTTTTCTTCATTCCAGACAATTTCTGCTGGATTTTGATTTTCCTGTCTTTCAATTTCTAAATTATGTATGTCACTATCGGTTGGTTTTCTATATCTGAGATTAATCTTTTGAGAAGTGGTTACATTGCTTTTTTTATATCTTTGCTGATATATGAATTAAATTGACTTTCAGTTTTTTTGTTAGGACAAATGAATTTATTTTTTATTTTCCTTTGACCATGTCTGCAAATGTTGGCTTGTTTTTTTTTTTATGATTTTTATTGACCTCTCCCTGCCATTAATTAGGTCATGTGATCTTTGAGCTTCCATGCTTGCGTTGTTAATTTGTTGAAGTTGATTTTCAATTCAAAAATTATTAATTAAATTCTGCTTATTTTTTCTGTTAGTTGATATGAATTAATTTAATATTAGAATTTTTTAATATTATATTTTTTACTTTGTTCTGGTGGTTTTTATTATCTTTGTAATGGTTTGAATGTGGAAAGGTTTTACCTGATCTGTGCTATCCATCCAAGTAGTAGTAGTAGTAGTAGTAGTAATAATAATAATAATAATAATAATAATAATAATAATAATAATAATAATAATAATAATTATTATTATTATTATTATTATTATTATTATTATTATTATTATTATTATTATTATTATTATTATTATTATTATGATGATGATGTTTCTATAATATACTTTATTGTCAAGAAAGGTTACATGATATTTACATACTTATGCCTTAGTTACAATGGCTTGATGATTTTTGCAGGTTTGGTTTGATTGAGATTTCCATTGCTAATTACATAGGGATGTGTTGAATAGGAGTTTACATCAATTATTATTATTATTATTATTATTACTATTATTCTTATTATTATTATTATTATTATTATTACTATTATTATTATTATTATTATTATTATTATTATTATTATTATTATTATTATTATTATTATTATTATTATTATTATTATTATTATTATTATTATGTTATTTATTTAGTTACTTCTCCAACATTTGTGGCTCCCCATTCAGTTAGATAATGAAATAAACAAATAAAAAAACATTAATTGGTTTAATTAAACATTATATATTTATTTAAATATTATAAACACTTTCTTTTTAGTTTTAAACCTTTTTTTCCTCGCTAACTATCTTTATTTACTTTGATTTATACATATATTTTATTTTTCATTGAAGGATAACTCATATCTCACGATTTGAAACCAATAAAATATTAAATGTTTCTATCACATGAATCTCATGATTTGCTAAAATTTTGGTTATAATTAAGTGTGAGATCGTTTGAATTTTTAAACTGGATATAAAAAAATTACATTGAGAGAAAATAGTAATTGCTATAATGAATGTTAAAGAATTCCATAAGATAAAGTCTAACTATGTATGCAATTTGACTATCATGCAGCTACACACACTTTAGATATCAATTATCATCTCTGGCTTTAGAAGCATATACTTTCAGACTACAAAGACATATTTAAACAACAAACAATAAGACTTTCAGTAATTTCCTTTCAAGATTAGACAATAAATAATGGTAACCTTTTTTTTTTATTAACGAATTATAATTTATAAATATTGTATATGTATTTTATTTGCTAATGTTTACTTTACAAAATTAATACAAATAATCTCCTGCGTAGTGATAAAATAACAGATTCGTGAGCTAAATGCCCAAGGATAACTCCACTCGATCATATACAGCACTCAACGTTATATCATTTCGCAAACAAAAAATCATTCGATTGCATTATTTTTATTGTAAGCAATCATTAATAAATTATGCTTTTGACTAAAGGGAAACTTTTTTAAGAAAAAACTTAATCACAATTAATAATTCAAATAAAACTATGGAAAAAATAGTTTAGCAGCAATTAATAATTTAAATAAAACTCTATAGCAAATAGTTTAGGAACAAAGAAAGTACATGAAATAAAACATGAAAAAATAAAAATACGTAAAAAAATTTTAATGTGGATTCAAACTGAGAGTTTTATTTATAAATGTAAACATTTCTTTTTTTAATAAATAAATCTCGTCTTTTAAGTGAGTTGCTTTTAATATATATATAAGTAATTAAAAAAAAACGGTTTAACCTTGGAAAAAAGTAGATTTCATTTAAATGATATATAATTTCATAATATCAAAAATATGAAAAAATATTTGTGAATTCAATATTTAAGATGAAAAGATTATTTTCTCTTAATGTTTCGAATTCTATTTCAACTTTTACAAGTCAAGATTTAGAAACACTATCTTGTAGATTTCAAATATCCTGGGAAAAATCTTCAACGGTAGCAACTCGCATGAGGTTTATGTATAGGATACAAATAATTTTTAAATAACAAGAAAACTAGCTGATAAATTAATATAAAACCGAAATCATTACTTTATTTAGATCTTTTAAAGGTTAGAAAATTCTGAATTTATATAAAAGCTAAAATTGCTATATCTAAAATTTAAAACTGTATTATAGCTTTATTTTTATATTGGACTATTTCCATCATCTAATTTGTGTGTTGAATGTCTTTAGAAAAGTTTAATTTTAGTTAAATATTCCAAATGCATTCAACTGTTAGTAATATCACAGCAAACAAATGTTAGTAATATCACAGCAAACAGGTTAGTATATGCACAACGTTTCGAGAGGTATTTTTCTCCCCTCTTCTTCAGGTGTTGCTGGCCTGACCAGTGACATTACTAGCATGGAATTCGAACCTGGGTCCTTAGAATCTTGATAATTGAATTTTAAGGTAACGCTCTTGATTTTCAGAAAAATACTCAAATTTGAGTTGATTGATAATTTATACATGTTCAGATGTCTGATTAGTACAGGTTCAATATCAAAATAATAAACTTCTATGGCCAAGAAAGTATTAGATTTTTTACTGCTGATTTCATGATTTAATGCTATGGTAGAGTGACAGACTCTCGAGTTTAGGGTTCATGAATTATCACCCATCCCTATTGCTTTCAAAGCTTGAACTTTTTTTTTCTCATGCGTCATAGCATCATCCAGGAAGCGAACCTGCTAACCCAGGAAAACTGCTTGTAAAGCAGCTGTCACTGATCTCTCGACCACCAATGCTTGACAGCTTGAACTTCTTTTTCATGAATACCTTAGCAGCAAACCATTCAATTACTTTTTTTATATTCAAGATAACTTGTTATTGCTTGCTATTTTTTAATCACAGTTTAGATTAGCATTTTATACTACAGGTATATCTGAAAATTATAACTAGATTTTACAGATTCATTCTTTAGTTTTGTTATATCATTCAGAAACCTACTTTAAAAGTATATGATGAAATATTCTATAATTAATTCAAAAAATTATTAGATGAAATATATAGACTAAATTTCAAATTTTGATGCAGCTATAAATATTGGGATGATAAAAAAATGGCAAACTACCATTAATGAAATATTTTCAAATAATCAGTTGCATGGGAGATCAAGTAGCATTATAAATACCTATGCAACAGACTATGTACAATAAGTGTATTACATTGGCCTAGATATAGTTTTATTATTATTGGTCTCATTTGGAAATTGAATCAAAAGTTTTTTCTTATCGATTTTGCCACTCTTATTACTAAATCAAAGTGGCCAGAGCATTAAAATTAGATTTAAAGTACAAGCATGTTAAAAGTATCACCTTATCTGTAACAGAGACAGACAATTAGGAAAATCCTAAAAGCATATAGAGCCTTTAGTGATATGGTTTTGTACTTTATAATAGTTCATATAATAAATCAAGATTTATAAAGATGAAGTTTGCATGTGATTTATTTTGTATTGATATGGTTTACAGAATATGGAGATATGTTGGAAGGGTAAGTGAAAAAGATTATTGAAAACTCACAGAAAAAAAAACCTTGGATTGAGCAGATGAGAAGAAATTGTAGAGGATATGAAAATAAAAAGCAGGGGAAAAAAAGATATATAATTTTTAAAAGAGTATCAAGAAATACAAAGACTTGACAAAAGTAGTCTGAGATAATGAGTGACACATGCTTTTGGCAGGAAACTTATGTTATAAAAGTGGTTTGAATATTTATTATTTAATATGTATAAAAGACTCCCCCTCAACCCAGAAAAAAAAGAAAAATTGCGAAACTAATCGTTTAGTACTCTTATTTGATTATAGAATCTTATTACCCAATTGTAAACATTGATTAATAATTTATCTGACATCTTAAATGATGCAAATGTAATTTTAGTAAATTCACAAGTGTATTCGCAAGTGATGCAAACTAAATGAAATAAATGAATAGTGAATAAATTGTCAAAATATATGATTAAAAATACATTTTTATTTTAAAAAATTGAATAATTATTTACATAATTATATTTTGTAGGCTATGATTTTTTATTTTATAGTCTCGAATATTTTAATTTTTGATAAAAATTATTTGATCAGAATATCATATAGGAGACAACAATATTGATAGAATAAAATGCAAAAATAAATTCTGATCTCAAGTTATTGAAACCAGTTTTAAATAAAAGTTTTGTTTGTTGGTTTGTTTTTTCAAATATAATCAAATTATTTCAATTGGGTACATTTTATTGGCTTACAGTAAATGCAAAACATTATAATTTCACAGCAGAATATGATAACTTTTTACATATCTTCTAAAAATAACAAAAATACGATTTTAGTTTTAATTTTTTTATTTTTTTATCTTAAATCTGTTATTTTCAAATTAGTACTAAATATCACATAAATGTTGTGAAATCTTATTTTAAAATGTCAAGCAAACAAAAAAAGATTATTCTGACAATTTATTTTATTTTTTTTACATGAAGATCAAAATAATTATTCAAAATTTATGGACATGTACCTATAGTATCCATAAAATAGAAATAAAAAAGTATTAATAAGGTGATATATTAGTGCTATGATTAATAATAAAAACAACCCTGAGAATACTAATGATAATCCATATGACTTTTATTGTAGTCATAGAGATAAAACTTTTTTTTTTATTGTAAAACTAGAAAACAAAAATTCCCAGGAATTTTGCTTTTTTTCCACTCATGTCTCGAATTTCAGAAAAATTTTTTCAAGACCCAATACATTTTTAAGTAAATATAAGTCCATATTAAAATATTTCTATTCCAAATAGGATAAACATTCATTTCACATTCCTTTAACTTCCTTAATGATGTTAAGATATATCATCATCAACCATTATCAATCCACTGCAGGATGAAGGTCTCTTCAAGTTCAATCCATCTTCTCTGATCTTTAGCTTTTTTTCTCCACATCATCCCTGCACACTTTCTTATTTCATTCATCCATCTCACATGCAGTCTCTTTCTGGGTCTTTTACAATCTCTTGGAATCCGGTTTAAGATTTCAATTGTCCATCTATTATCATTTCTTCTAGAAATATGTCCAGCCCAACTCCACTTCAGTCTTTTAATTTTTTCAATGAGAATGAATTTTAAGATATATAGTTTATGCTAAATAAGAATAGTACAAATAGCTTTCTGCCAAGATTAAAGAAGAAGCCATTACATCAATCAGATAATTATTATCATTATTATTATTTGTTTTATACAATCATTCCTGGCATATTATTTATTGGTATTGGACACCTTAGAAAAATTATTCAGTAATATATTTTTTAAAAATCTGCAATAAAGTAAGACCAATGTAATTACTACTTTATTCATTATCAGTTAAAACTTTTAATACTTTCCAGTAAAAAATAATTATATTAAACTGTAAAGGGATTGAAAAATATTTTTCCAATAAAAATACTTTTAAAAACTTTAAATTAAAATTGTAATTCAAATCTAAATAAAAAAAACTGTGTGTGTGTAAATATATTTGTAAAATATTATAGGCGCTATTGGCACCTGACTGCAAAGCTACTTTTTACTTAAAACAAAATAAAAATATATTACTCTGCAAGTGCTTTCAAGAGTCATGCTCTCATCTTCATAGCTCTGAGTGAAGTAATTATATGCAAATTATGCAAAGTTCAAAGGTTAATCATTGCATTTCTTTGAGATCGCAAAGCATGTCAGATCCATCACACTATTCCATTTTTGCACCTCATCAGAAACTAACAGGACATCAGTGTAAACCACAAGACATCAACCTAGTCTGTGAAGAAAGGTATGATGTAAAAAGAAAAGTTAAGGAGGCCTGCTTCATTGCGTTGGATTACAATGCCATCAACCTCAAAGATATATGCTTCGCGCGATCTCAAAGAAATGGAGTAATTAACTTTTGAACTTTATATAATTTGCATATAATTACTTCACTCAGAGCTATGAAGATGAGAGCATGTCTCTTGAAAGCACTTGCAGAGTAATATATTTTTATTTTGTTTTAAGTAAAAAGTAGCTTTATAGTCAGGTACCAATAGCGCCTATGTTATTTTACAAACTTTAAATTAGTTTGTGGGTGCCTGTATTTTATGATTAGGAATGATTGCTAATTTTTAACAGAGTTAAAATTTTATTATACACATCGAATACTATATGTATTAATAGAATCAAATTTATCTTTAAAGTTAAAAACAATATTATCGTAAAAAATTGATGATCAATGATATGAGTTGAAAGATATGAAGTTTTAACTTAATGAATTTATGTAAAAACTGTGATTTTGTGGAGTATTTTTTTTTTTATTGGCAAGCATAATCGACTACTTATTCTCTCAATTTTTATGTTTGTATTCTTTGAATTGAACTTTATTATTACCTTGTAGAAATATTATAATATGAAAATACTTTCGGTATACAATTTGTAAATAACTTTTTTAAAAATAACTAAAAATATAGCTATTAATCACAATCCAATTAGAGGAAATTTAATATCTCTGAATAGTTCTAAATAAGATGTTTACCTTATAGTTTAACGATTGAAATATGTCAATATCGACATTCTATGGGAATAATATTTAAATAAAATAAATAATACTAATAAAAATTTAATAATTAATAATTAATTAAACGTCTTTTTTCTTTTAATGAAATTTGTTTACTAAAAAAACTCAAAATAGAATTGTGTCACATAATTTCTTTTTTTTTCCTCATGTGTCATCGCATCAGCCGGGAAGCGAACCCGCTAACCCGGGAAAACTGCTGAAAAGCAGCCGTCGCTGACCTCTCGACCACCAATGCTTGACACATAATTTCATATTTAAGCTTTTATTTCTACACAATAAAATAAGTTAGCCAATAGAATTATTTTAATTACATAATATATTTCTTATTCTTTTTTTTTAAAGTATAGTTGTATACTTACATAATAACATGAAGAATACAACAAATATATTATATTTAAATCCAAGCAAGTCAATAATTAAATACAAATAATATTTAAAATAAAATAATATTCAAATTACAATAAATTCCTACCTTATTACTTTTTATCCATTAAGTTTATTTATTGTTAACTACAAGTACTGCTTATTTTAACTAACATTTAAGTAATGATAAATTCAAAATAAAATTCCAGTAGTCTTTTAGTGTTAGAAAAAATCTAATGGTAAAAACAATTTAATGCAACAGAAACTAAGTTTATTTTTTTTGTTCAATTCTTATCATATATATATATATTGTTATTGTTTTGGCATGCAAACAGCAAATTAATTAGACCACAGGGCATTATGACATTATTTTATTAAATATTCCAATTTTTGAAGTGAACCATTTTTTTTATCTTTTATCACACAAATTTAATTGAAAAATCTAGAATTTCCAGCTGAAAATGATATTCAGCATTTTATTTATTCATGAAGGTTAAAATAAAATAGGCAAAATGATAAGTCATATCCTATAAAAGTTTTGATTAAATAGCATATAGCATTAAAAATACTAATAATACAGTTCAAGCTGTCTTAACCTGATGAAATATAACTAAAGAACACAAAAATCATCAATAATGGCTAAAAGTTCAGTTTCAGTGTTATTGTAGACAATAATAAATGTACTTTGAAATTGTATTTTAAGATTTCATTCTGTTTTTACCAAAATTATTTATAAGCATAACTTTAATGTATATGAGCACAGACTTTCAGATAACCCATCACTCTCCACTCTATCTAATAACACTGATACACTCAAGCACATAACCAGCAATCATCAGTTGGTCCAGATTATCATCTCCCACACATATATACTATAAGTTCTCAGATATATATTAAGATAGACAATCCTCATACTTTAATGAACAGGCTCCAATCTACTACAAACACCAACTCTTCAACCGTCCATCCAATTGAAAATCTGAATATGGAATTCTCGAAGGCCACCCTGAGGCCGAGATTTTTGTCACACCCATGTTGATCTAAGATCAATCTGAACCCTTATATGTGCTTGAGTGTATCAGTGTTATTAGATAAAGTGGAGAGTGATAGGTTATCTGAAAGTCTATGCTCATATACCCTATATTACATATATAGACACAGGTATATATTAAGCCTGTGTTTCAGTTAAGCATAACTTTAAGCAAAATCAAAGATAAAATAATAATAATAATAATAATAATAATAATAATAATAATAATAATAATAATAATAATAATAATAATAATAATAATAATAATAATAATAATAATAATAATAATAATAATAAAATTTGTAATCAACTTGTAGCAGTTAATTTACTATGTAACCACTAATGTTGTATTCTTCTGAGACAATAAAAGCCTTTTGAAACATCATCATCATCATTGTCATCATCATCATCATCATCATCATCATCATCATCATCATCATAATAATAATAATAATAATAATAATAATAAAGTCAATATTTACATTAAAAATAATCTTTATGTTTGCTTTTCCTCCCCTTCCAAATAAAGTAAATAAAAAATCTATATTAAAAGTAGTTTTTTTTTGTAATATAAATGAAGCACAGCTGTGTTTATACAATTTTTAAGAATATTTAACAGCTACAGTGTTTTCATTACAAAATTTGCTCTCTTAATAACACAACTATTCTAATATTACTATTTAGATAATATATAATTCATATTACATTTCTATAAATGTTCTTTAATCTATAACTTCATTTATATACCAATGTAAAAAAGTTTTATAATGAAATTTTACAGCATAAAATATATTTGAATAAATCCTGAATTGATATGTTATTTTAGATAAAATGGTTAGACAATTTCAATCCTATAGAATATTACACATTATAAGTTTAACACCAGTAAGATAATAATTATTTTTGCTTTGAGTATTCAATATCTACTAATTAACTTTTTTTATTTTCATATAGATATACTTAAAACTTTATTTCATGAACATTCATGAAACAAATGCAAAAGATAACTGATTTCAATAAATATTAAGGTATTTATTTAAAGTGGATGATGTCAAAAAGTTGAGGAGAAGGAATTTGACACTTAGTTTAAATTGTGGTAAAAAGGGAAAAGGTAATGATAACAAATGAATGTTATTATTATGTGTACCAAGTAGTGGAAATAAAATTTGAGTGATATGCATAAATTAATTCAAATATAGTCTCTATGACACTACAAATTTGAATAGGTTAATACAAAATATAAAATAGATAAAATGACCATATATATATATATATTGTGGTGTATATCCACTTCAATTGTCCCTATGTATACTATGAAAAAAATTAAAGCAAATATGAAGATAAGAATGATTCAGAATTCACTTATATGCAAAAAAAGTTAAAATTAAATTTATAAATGCCTCTGTGTTTTATAATCATGAAATGGAATATGGGCATAGTTTTAATGCAGGAACTTTTGATATGATTTGTGAAAAAAGAAATGACAGGAATAGAAAGATCAAAGAATTTTGATCTATTGCCAAAAAAAAAACACATAATGGAATGAATCAGTGGAGTCAACAGCACTCCAATTAGTAAAATATGGATTTTAATTTTTTTAAAACTGAAATATTCTTTTTTTTTTTTTTGGGGGGGGGAGAATCATAATTATGAAGCTTATGCATTGAAAGTATACTTTTTTAAAAACTTAATTCAATATTTTATTCTGTTATAATAATATCTTTATAGTATACACATTCTCACATACATTCATATATAAGAACTCAATGATATTTCTTTATTTTGATTCAAAATTTGTTATATCTCTGAACAATAGCTATCTATAATTGGTTTATTTTTAATATCAGAGATGACTATAGGATTTTTCCATATAAAGTTTTTATTTTCACATTTCTAAATAGTTTTTCTTTTTTTATATAATATTATTTTAGCTGCATTTGGGTTGTTCTTTTGTTTTTTGAAATAGAATATTATTTGAATATATTTGTCCCCTGTTTTTTTTTCTTTACCCTTCAAGCAGATATCAAACTCAAATAACAAAACATTATTAGCTAATTTTCATTAAAAATGCTTTACTATCTCAATTTTTTTTATAAAATTATTTTTAACATATTTTTTGTTTCCAATATTAAATATTAAAATTCATTGATATTTGTAATTATAAACATTTTCTTAAGAATATCTTAATCATGTTTGGATTTTTAAAAAAAAGAATTTTTAAAACAAATCTAATTATTATTATTATTATCATCATTATCATCATAAAAATTCAGTTATTTATTTGAAGAATTAAAAAAGTTTAGCCAAACTATAATACATAATTATGAAAAAAAACTTATTTTAATGGCTGAGACAAAATAATACTAAAAAGATAAAATGATTTTTTAATTCATGGCAAGTCTCTCCACTTGATCCATCAACAGTAAAAAAAAGACATTATTCATTACACTTTCCAACTAGTGGTTGATGCATATTTCAGGACTTTCTTATTTGTATTTTACTCTCTAGTTAAGAATATCTACAAAACCATTTATTGACATTATTATATAGCTATTTAATTTGGTTATATGTATATGCTGAATTAAATATTTTCAATAATAAAGAATAAAAATAACAAGATTATATCCATGTAGACAGATGTAACTTTTGCCTTTGATGTTGCCAAGAAACAATCAATTACTACTAACTGGAAATTTCTCTGAGGCCAAGCAAATTTCTCCATTAACCTATAACAGCTTCTTTGTTGGCTTTTTTTTTGTTGAAGTATATATATCATCAAAAATGTAAAATAATGAAATATTATGCTGTTCTGTCATATAAATAATAAAAATCATATACAATAACTAATAAAAAGTCTTTTTCAGCACATGGTTTTGTGCCCTTTTCAAATATTGATCATTTATTTTAATTGGTTTATGTTAAAATAGATGATTAACATTTGAAAAGGGCATGAAAGAGGTGCTAAAAAGTTTTTGTATATAATTATTATTAGTGTGTATATATATAATTTTCTTATACTGAATATATATTTATATAACTGTTGCATATGGTTTTTATTATTTATTATAATATATATGATTTATGAAAGAATACAGATACATTCTTTATTTTTCATTGTGTTATTATATATATTGAGAAAAAACTTTTCATATTTTAAAACTAAAAATATTTTGTAAACAATAAACTGATGTATTTAAATGATGATGTGTTATATTTAAATAAAGTTAATTAATAATAAAAAAAATTAAAACATTTAAAAAAAGTAAAAATTATTTTTGAAAGTAAAAATAAAATGTTCAAATACATTGTTTAATTAATTCATATTTCTATCAAGCTTCTGTTTTTTGATTGTAAAATACACATTTGTGGATATTCTGTATATTTTAATCTTTGGAAATCTCCTAATATTTTTTGTACTTATTCAATTTTAGTAGACAGATTTTGTTTCTATTGTATTTTAATCATTTTCTGGTTTGTCTCTCCATTTTTTTTTTTAAGTTGTTAACTCATAAAAACGTTAAAAATGTTTTTCAGGGGTTTTTTTTGTCAGTATCAATTAATTTTATTGATAAACAATAAAGTCTAGTTATATTTACAAACCATACAGTTTTATTTACATTTAATAATTAACAATTTTTAAATAGCCTACTGCAAAACATATCTCTGATAGTTTTTTCTCTTAGAATACGGCGAAGAAAACATCATTACTTGCCAAACTTTCCAATTAACCTAGCTGTAAACATGTTGATATTTTTCATTTTTGATTTATTCTTTTTTAAATATAACTAGACATCAATATTCTAATTAATAGTTTATGGCTTGCAGAGTCAACTATGGTGCAGCTACTTAAAAGAAAAATCTGAAAAATTTCCAAGTATTATCTAGCTAAATTCAAATCCCAAGTTTGGACATAGCAAGCCATGTATTTAAATACTATTCTATACAGCTTTATATGCTAAAGTATGTATATATTGCTACCATTCAACCTGGTTTAAGTTTGAAATTCAATCTTATTTCTGCACTTGTTAGACAGATCAAATCTTATTTAAATTTCAGGCTTATTTTAATTCTCGGTTTTTCTGACAATAAAATGCGGATATACAATTTTTTATATTGTCACAGCCAATGTAGCTGGTCAGAATTCTTTCATTTACATATACACATTTGTATGTATATATAAATAAATATGTCATAAAACATATGTTTATTTATGTGTTCATATATATATATATGAAAATTACATACTTTCATGCATGTAGATTTTTATATTTCATCTTCATTATTTAAAATTTATGTTAATTTGCTTCTAATAAATACATTTAGAGTGACTGTTTATATTTTATGTTTATTATAAATTTTTAAGAGGCAAATTCCGTCTAATTACATCTAGCTTAAAAGTATATATAATATACTTGTATTTAAATATAACTATTAAAAGTGTTATTGCTATTTATTTAATGTTATTTCTTATTCATTATTAATTAAGAAGATCTACTGCAGAGATATAATTAATGACGTTAACGCATTTACAAAAATATTTTGTCTTTAATTAAATTAAATGTAAAAAGGAGCAATATATCAGTATTAAAATAGTGAATTAATTATATTTTTTATAATTCGCATTTATTATTATTATTATTATTATTATTTTGCACAAATAAACAAGAATTGATATGGTTAATATATTATGTAAAACTTAATTTAATTGCTGATTTATTATTTTTTTATTATATAGCTTATTATTTAATCTTGTTTGTTTTTTTAAAAATTTCTACAAGGGGGTGTGGAGGCATGGGTAAATACTTGAGAAAAGATTTATTATTACTTACATCATGTTCGAGTAATTCAGTTCATTATTACTACTACTTATTCTAATTTAATTACGGATAATACTTTGCACACTTACTAAAAGAACAATATAAAGACTTAAGACCAATCAACAAAATATGGAGAGATGCATGTTAGAAATATCAAGAAGAGATCAAAAACACAGTACATAGATAAGAGAACAAACAGGTGTTACTGACATCGTTGAAATAATTAAAAGACTGAAGTGTAGTTGGTCCGGACATATTGCTAAAAGAGATATGATAATAGATGGACAACTGAAATCTTAAACTGTATTTCAAAAGATTTAAAAGTCCTAGAAAGAGACCATATGTAAGGTGGATGGGTGAATTAAGAAAGTGTGCAGGGGTGACATGGAGAAAAGAGGCTAGAGATCAAAAAAGATGGATTGAACTTGGAGAAACCATCACCCTGCAGTGGACTGATAATGTTTGATGGTGATGATGAATAGATAAGCCAAAAAATGTACTTGCATTTTTCTGTATTAATAAGATTATTACTACAAGTAGAATATCTTAATCTAGCATATTCTAACTTGAACATTTTAAATATCTAATAGTTATAAGGGACTGATATTAAAAGTTTTCAAATATTTTGAATTATGATTAATTCGGAAGTACATATACATAAATAGAATGTAATTTCAATATAGTGGAATTTCTTTTTATTAACATTATAAAAAATGCATATTATAATGAGGCACACATGAAAAAAATAGAAGTGTTTAAAAATATATTCAGGGTAATTTATCTGTAATCTGTGTAAATTGCATGCTATTGGTTCATCAACTGCACACACAAAATTTATATAAATAAAAGAGAACTTTATTATTGACAAATTAATTGAGTTGTTGGATGGCTTAATAAATATGCTACAGAAATGTGTATTTATTATTGAACAGAAGCGAATAAACTATGATTTTAATGCAAAGTAAAGAACAAAACTCTTGAAGAAACTTAATCTTGACAATCGTTATAAACAAATAAAAAAAGAAACTTTTCAAATAATAATGCTTTTTAAGTAATATCCATCGATAAATTAGTCTTTAATTTAGTTTAATTAACCTTATCTAAGTTTATTTTGGTTCTTATAAAGAATGATGCTGCCTATATATATTTTATTTACAATTATTCTATCTGATTGATGAAATTTGTAATAGTTATCATTTGATCTGACAGTGTCCCATTTTACAGGTTTATTTTAATAATAATAATACATCTAATAAATTACTTTTCATTTTGTATCTAGATGACAGATCTATTACTCAGAAGATAAGAACAATTTTATAAATGTTTATCTTGGAGGTCATAGTTCTTTTTCACATGTCTTTGGTCATATATGATTACATCCCTCCACAAGGTATTAAAAGCAGGTAGAAACATGTACCTACCTTGCATGAGATTGATGTAAAATTATGCTATAGAAATATTATTCATTATTGGATAATCTCTAGCCTAATAAATGACTTATAAAAATTATTAAGAACAATTCTGGTTTCAGTCATTAATTGTATAAAGAAGTGAGATGTTTTTACATTTTAAATGTCAATGCAAAAGACAGGTTTTATTTGTTTTGAAAGTTTATTTTTTTTATTTCATATATAGCTGCATTTATTTTGATGATATTTTTATTTAATAAATATAAAATCAATTTTATTTTTATAATTACTAATGATTTTTAATAAGATAAAAACTCATTTAATCAGGCAAAAAATATTTGATACAACATTCTCGAAGGCATAGACATAAGTATTTTTTTATTTATTTATCAAATATAATATTAATATCATGTACATATAGAGCTTTCAAAATAAGCTCTTAACAAGTTTTGAGAATATCTCCAACCCCAGATCGGTTTCTGCTACTAGCATCATCAGTGAGGTGCTAGGATATTCAAGCATTAGATTAAAAATACCAGAACAAGCCCAGCACTTTATCTAATGTATAACTATTAAGTAGATAATCTTAAATTTTCAGACATCCATATGTCTTCCAATCTAGCTATCTAACTTAAATAGCCACATCAGATAAATAGCATTTCAGATTTTCTACTTAATAGTTATATATTAGATAAAGTGCTGGGCTTGTCCTGGTATTTTTAATCCAATTCTTGAATATTCTAGCACTTCACTGATGATACCAGTAGCAGAAACCAGTCTGGGGTTGGGGATATTCTCAAAGCTTATTAAGAGCTTATTTTGTGAGCTCTATATATAACATTTGTAAATACAAGCTTATTAAATTAGGTCATGTGACATCTGACTTGATATTTTTTGTAATATTAATATCATATGGTTTTAAAAACTTTGAATACTTTTTATAATTTAAAAAAAAAAATAACCATTATAAAAAACAAATTTTGCAATCAACTCTACTCAAAATTAAAGGCTATATATGTGATAAAAGTAAGCCTATGTTTTTAGCTTGATTTATATTTATTAACTAAAAAGCTTATCAGTTTTTGAAAAAAATCTCCTAATAGTAATTTAATTAAATTTCCAATCTTTTACTTGACAAATTTCTCTTTATTCCTTACTCCATTTTTTTATAATTTTTAATTATTCATTAGATATATATGTTTACAAATGAAAATTATTCTTAAAAATATTATGTCAATTTTGAAAATATAGAAAAAATATTAAATTGATATTCACAATAATGGTAACTTCGTTTTCATTAGACAATAATCCCATATTGCTGATAAAAACATTAAATTAAGAAAATCAGACTTATTTTAATACAGTTTCTAAATCCTAATGAAGTATTGTTCAGACTCTATTCAAAATTTAAAATTCTATATATATATATTTTTTAAAATTACAAAAATTTGTATTATTTTTCAATCAATAACAAGTTGTGACAGTACATTATTGATTTCTTCTATGTTGTTTTTTTTTAAAAACAAATATAATCTGAATTTATTCATATTATTATTCTAAAATAATAAATATTTTATGAGGAAAATCATAAATATGTAAACAAGCTATGGAAAATATACATCTTCATTTTCAAAATCAAAACAAAGAAATAGTACTTTTAAAAATAATCACAAGCACTCTTGCATAGAGAGAACAAGAAACTATCAATCAATGACACTATAGATGTCATTTGGGTTCTTTTGTATAACCATTTAATATCCCAACTCTGCATTTTTGGAATTAATAAATCAATATTATTTTAGTTTAAGTTTTTCCCATCAAATAAATATAAAACCAGAAAAATGGTGCTACAGCTGAAGGAGAGTGGGTTAAAGTTGAACTGATCACTAGGTATCTCATTTTAAGAAAATGCCATCTGAGAAAATCACTTAAGATATTAATCAATCCATTCTTTCAGGTGGGGATCGGATGCCTGAGAAATCAAGTAATTTAATTTGAATCATTAGTCCTCTATTGAGAGATTTTGTTAATATTTTTACAGCTTTAAAATTCATGCACATTTTTTCTAATATTTTAATTTTAAAAAATTCTAAAGACATCAGAATAATCAAATAAGTAAGAATTTCAAAGTATGATAAGCTTCACAATGATGAGTGCTCATTGTTTTCTTGTCAGTCTCAAACTTTGCAATATTAATTTGAAAAAATATTATAAATGACTAAAAACTTGAATTTTTGGAAAGTTTATGATTATTTTTGCAAAATAATTGTGTGATAATTATTAGAAATAAAAAAAATATTATTACATATTTATTTTCTACAGAAATGTTTTATTTTTAAATATAAAAGATTATATTTTTCTAAGAACATTATCATGGAGTTTACAGTCACAGGAAAAACAATTTGTCTAGAAAATATTGTCACTAAGAATCTATTAGAAAATATAGCAATATCATAAAATTTACTAAAAAAAATTTAAACTTTTAAAGCATAAGTTAATAGATTTGCTAGCTATTAATAATTATTTGTTCAGATTTATAAAATAAACATCAAACAAAGAAGTTTCATTCATTTTGCAAATTCACTTGCTCTGCCCATCAGTTGAATGACAAAAATAGTATTCTGTTTTGATTAAAATTCAATTTTAAAAATAATTCCAAAAATCAAATGTGATTTTTAAAAATTTATTTAATTTCTAAGCAAAAATATTTATCAAATGAGGTGAAACTTATTATTTTATTCTTTCAGATTAATAGTTCATGTTCAGGTTCAGTCTCTAGATAGTGATGGATTTGATTCTTAAAATCATAGATATGGTGAATGAAGGTTTACATCACTATTTCACACTCATTTTGTATGTGTAGATATTAATTAGGTCTTGGTTTGGTGGCTGGTCTTTCATGCAGCACTGGACATCAGACTTTTACTCTTCTAAGGTGGATATATAATGGACATACATTTGTATGGTTCTTCATATGCAGACAGCTACTATTTTGAGACTCAGTGAAGGATTTTTTACTTTCCCTCTGCCAGCTTGACAGAGAATCACAGATAACTGCTTCTCTACTCTCACATGATAGACTTTCTGGAACTATCAAATAAAAATTTAACTAAAGCAGAATAAAGAGAGGATAATAATAATGAATGCAGAATCAAGATAGAATACTAGAAAGATAATCATGAACATTGAAGTTATTTTATCTGTAATATTTGGATTGATCTCTTGTCATTTAAATCCTTTGACCTATTGGCTATAGATAACTCCATTACTTTTGCTGAGGTCTGAGTTTGTTTATCCAATATCCTATTTGCAAGATCTTAATTTTTGAGCAGGAATAATAGTCTTTTTAATTAAATTATTTTTATCATTTATCTCCTAAATTTTAACCTAGTAATCTGTTTACAAGTATTTTAATTACTTTTCCTAGAGTATCATTTTCATGTTTAGTTAAATTTAGAATCAATTATCTTTTTAAATTTTAGAAAATATTTAGCATTTAATACAATATAACTTTATAATTAATTATACTGTACACACTATCTGTGCATTTATAATATATATATATTTAAGTTTTATTTATTAAACTTTTAAACTTAAATTTTGTTCATAATTTTTTTAGATGTGACTATGAAGTGTATATATATGCACACATATATAGTTTCAATGTATTAATTTAAATCACTAAAAAATTTTTTAGTTATATGCTTTCAACATTTACATTTTTAATTATTTTAGCAAATTTTTTAAGCAATTATATTAACTAAATCAAAAGTAATTTAAAAGAATGAAAATTTTAATAATAAAAAAACATATTGTTTGGATTCCAAATACATTAATAAAAATTGATATATATATATATTTAATTTTAGCTATTAAATACTCAAACTGCCAACTTGGATTTTCATGAATATTGTTTTGATGAGGAGTAATATTTTAAGTAGTATTTAGTGTATTCTCATAACAAATGTGAAGTATCTTTATTGTTTGGGCGTGCAGAAGAAATTAATAGAGAAAACTTGCTAAAAATATTTTATAATGGATTTAAATATCATTTTTATATGAGAGACATGGTATACTTAAAACTAAAAAAAAAAACCACTATAAAAAACGCATTATTGATTGCTTTCGTTGAGGATGTGGATGAGAAATAATGCAATGGAGATATGAAATTAGGCAAGGACTTGAAGATTTAAAAAAAAATTGCTACAGAATATATTAATAATGTAAGATAAATAGACTAAAGAATTAGAGTATGATATATATGAAAGTATTTTTGATTACCAAAATACTTTGAGTCCTTATATAAATTTTGTTTTTTGTTTTTTCCTAAATTTTTTTTTATTCGGAGGGGGCAGAGTCTTTTATATATTTCCAAGTGGATGGTAATAATAATATTGGTAATTAAATAGTTTTTTTGTTAAATTTTAAAAGCATTTATTGGAGGGATTTTTATCTACGATATATTTATAAAGACAGATGGGACAAGAAATGCAATTAGAGATATGAAAACTATTTTTAAAAAATATACGGAAACATGAAAAATCTAATATTTATTATTTTTTAAAAAAGCAATTGACTAGATATTTTAATTCATATTTAAAAACGTGATGATTATTTATATTGCGTATTAAAAAAATAATAATATAGGAGATAAAAAGTTACTTTTAAGATTAATCAGCCAACAAAAATAATAGATATAGATAAGATCAAGTATTTATTTCAGTTCAGTTAAGTGTTTATTTAGACTAAGTAAATAAAGATTGTTTTGATTAGGATAAACTTTCCTTTCATTACCCGATTTGCAGATAATGAAACGAAAGTTAATGATAAACTTAATGATAAGCAATGTAATTGAAAAAATAAATATAATGAAATTAAAACCAGTAGAATAGATAATGGTTTAAAATAACTGAAAAACATCCTATTTATTTAGAATTTCTTTTTTATACTAAAAAGTATTTCCATGTATATTTTTATCAGTATATATATATCAAAACAACGAATGTAGAATTAGTGTGCATATTTATATTTTTACTTACAGCAAAATATTTGATTAATTAAAGAAGGAATCCCAGTAATTCTAACGAGAGAGAAAAAATAATGTATCTTCAAAATGGTCAACTGGAATAACATCGTAACAGACAAAGTATTCGTTGGGGCCAAAGTCACGTGGAAAAAACCGTTTTTGGAACTTCTAAATGCGAAGTTCAGCTTCTACAAAATTAAGTGACTAAATTTTACTGATGGTTGGAAATTGCAGAAAAAAAGTTAAGAAATTTGAACATTTGCATCTTATAATCAGATTTGAATTTTAAGTCGTACATATGGAGAATGTGTTTAACACTATACATCAAAATTCTTTATATGTATATGAAAGGATTCAAATCTGAGTGAAATTTGAAAAAAAAGTTCAGGCACTAAATGAGCTTTTTTCCCAGATACCCAACCTATTTCTAACGCAGGTATTCATTTATCATTGATTGGTAAATGAATATCAAAGCATTATGACAAGACAAAAAAAAAAAACAAATTACTAAAATCCTCAGCGCCACAGTTGTATTTAACTAGTCTGTCACTGTAGATGAGTATAGTATTTTTTGTTTTTTCTCTATAAAGGATTGCTGGAAGCATCATGTCCTGCAATAGTTATTTTAAGACTTCTCTAACTAGAAGAAAAATTGTATTTTATTATTAATAATTACAAGAATGATAAACATTACTGAAAGAGCAAAGGAAATATTATCTTAGTAAAGATTTATTTTCGAAGCTTGGTATTTACATTCACTTAATTAAACTAAAGCTGTTGAATAAACATTTACTTGATCACGTAAAAAAATTTTAATAAGTAAATAAAAACTCAGAAAATTTAAAAAAAAAAAAAAATTAAAGTTATGACAGTGAATAAACTAAAGAAAATGAGGAAAGTTTACAATGAAAAATAAAAGATAAAAAAAAATCAAATACCTCAAATAACAAAAGTGTAATATATATATATATATATAGTAATATTTTTTATTACTCATTCATTAGACTAGAGATTATTCAATAATGAATAATATTTCTGTAGTGTAATTTTCACTACACCATTCTCACACAAGGTAGGACTGGGTCCGTTTAAGCCAAGATATGAATACAGCTTGGGCAATTTAGCAATCTTGACCGAATATGAAGATTATTAATTTAAAAAAAAATATTGATGAGATCACAAAGTAAATTGTGCTAAGTTAATATCATTATCCATTTGTTGAACCTCATATTTCTTTTGTAATTATTGACAGTTTGCTATCCGTTCTGTCTAACATGCCTAACAGTTAGAAAGCTTATCAAAAACTCAGTGGTGAATTTGTACTGCTTTATTAGATACATTTATTTATATCTGAAAAGATTGCAAAGAGAACATCAAATCTTATTAAATAATACACAGAACTGAAACAAACTTTCAGGAAATATCTTTTTTGGTAATTTTCTGATCCTGTACCATATATTGGTGCAAAAACAAGACTTTGGAGAATTATTCTTCTACTGTTTAATAACTGAAAATTTCTTGGAATTTTGTTTTCCAATTATAAAAAATATCTCGAACATTTATTTGTTACTCATATTACAGTTACAATAGAGAATGTTTATTTTCAAAAGTAAAAGGTTTAAAAAATGAACTAAAAAGCATAAAGAAACAAAATATATTGAGCTATATTACTCCATTTTGTGTATTTATATTACTATTCACAAATTCAAATCTAAAAACTACTTTTTAAATTATAAACTTTGTATTTTTGAGTTTTTAAAATTGATACTTAGGTGTAAATTGTAGAAGGATTATTTATTAATTTTGGTTCAAATTTTTTGAAATGGATCCCAACTTAAACTATTCAAAGTAAAGTTGAAATATTTTTTTCTGAGTTGGTATTTTGTCCTGACAAATTTTTCATTCCAAACTAAAGATTTTTAAAAATTACATATGGGTTCTATTTCTGGTTCAATAAAATTTAATAAAAGATTAACAGGCATATACTCAAAATTTCATCTTTTAGAGAAAAAAGCTTCATTAGAATATACTATAGATAAAAAGAAATGATTTGCATATTATTTTTTTCAAAAGGAAAATGCTGAATTAATAAACAAACTAACTTTTATTCAATTAGATGAAGGATAAAGAACCTTTTTTCTGCCAAAAGCCATTTGGATATTTGTAATATCATTCACAGGCCATACAAATTTATTGACTTAAAAATTAACCTGCTATATGTCATCAAACATTTAAATAATTTACACCTAATTATTAAGGGTGGGCAATATTTTTAGATGGCAATCCAATCTCAACTTACCCTTTTTTAAATGAGGTCCATAATTTATTTGTGAATTATATAAAATAATGTCATTATTATTAATGACTGTGCCACATTTAATGACAATTTTTCCAAATTGCCTTGTAACTATTCTTCATAACATATTTACATTCTTGAATTTCTCTTTATGTTCTGGATTAATTCTACAACAGCTAGAATGTGGTTATGTATAAACTCCCCTTCAGAAAATGTTTATGAAGTTTCGGCATTTTTGGCATTTTAAAAAAAATGTAACTTGCTTCCATAAACTTTTCGGACTTGTTTGGAATTTTTATGAACCATGGCAGCTTTTTGATGAAACTCCTTGAATTTCTGGTTTTCTATTTTAATATTTTTTTTCTTCTCCAACAATTTTGTTATAATCAGAATGTTTTGATAAATAGTTTTCTTTATTACAGAAATATTTTCCAGACATATCAGGCACATTGATTTACTTTTTTTAAACTATTTATCAAAACATTCTGATTATGTCAATTTTTTTTTATCTTACTCAGTATAGCCAGCACAATGAAAAACTAAATGCAAATGAATAATAATAAAACAAAATAAAATTCTAATTTTATTTTTGTGAATATACTGTAATACTGTGAGTCACTATAAAACAAACAAAATGTTCTCAGCATCATAAATTATTTCTGTAAGATAGACTACACAATGTAGAAAATTTGTTGAATATTGTACTTCTAATAAAATAAACTAGAACTATTACAAAGACTGGATCTAGTTGAAAAAATAAATATTTTATTTCACTTAACTCTTAATCCAATATTTGAACTATGCATGTTTAAATAGAAGTTTTATACAGGAATATTTTATGATGGATGCTAAACTCTCTACACAGTAGCACCATTCAGTGCAAGCCAGAGTAATTGCAAGAAGGTTTTTACATAAAATCTCCATCTAATGCAAACTCATCCAATATCTGCCGACTAGTTTCTAACTTGTGGCTTTCATCATTGAGAAGCCTTGGATCTGAGAGCACTGCACTTAGATCTTAGGATCTAATGCAATCCTTCAACAACCAGCTTTTACTTTATTAGTTAAAGCTTTGAATCCAAAATGAAAACACAAAAATGTTTTCAATTCAAGCTCATTATATTATATAGTTGTATAGATCTGAACTCAGTTCAGCATCCATACTTTTTCAAGTCTTTGGTTCTTTAATAACCAGAGTCACCATAAACCTATTGGGCAGGATTGGCATTAAACCACTAAAATTGTATAATCACTATTTATGCTTACACAAGCTGTTTACACAGAGGCTAAACTCTCCACATGTAGTGCCACTCAGTACAAGCAGAGTAATCAATGACTGCAAGATGAGTAGGCACTAGATGGGGATTTTGTGCAAAAATATTCTTGTAATCACTGATTATTCTGGCTTGCACTGAGTGGTGCTACTGTGTAAAGAGTTTAGCCTCTGTGTGACATTTTATATAAATTTTGGAAATGTTCAGGGGTAATATTTAGAGTGTTTGGCAATTTTTCACTCAGAACAATTTAACTCATAAATTATTTTTTTTTAATGTACTTGATAGTCTCATACTTAATTACTTTATTAGTTGCAATTTGCTTAATGTTATTTACAAGAGAATTCATGAGATTCATAAAAGTTTTAAATGTATTTTATAATACCCAATATAGACATAAATGTTGATTTTTTCAAATATTTTCCAAAATTCTCAATTATTTTAAAAGATATTTAATTTTATATTATCACCAAATTAAATTAGTTTGCTGTGCAAATATGTAACCTGTGTTTTAATTTTATGTATTTTTTTTTAAAAAAAAAATGTAAGGCCACTTTGTAATTAATAAGACATGTCCTGTACCTGCTCTATCTTAATTTGTCTCTAATTTATATGGTTTTTGCATTTCTATCATCTAGATAGAATTGTAAAAAAGGCCCTTCATATGTTTACAACTGCTAGATTTAAATTATTTTAGCAAATATTGCAACTTATTTAAATAATATTTTTATTTAATCATGAATAGATACAACAAAAATAACAAACATAATACAGTAAATAATTTAATTTATAGTTCCATTTTAAAATAAAACTAAATACAAAGCATATTTAAGTAAATATATAAAAGTTTTGTGTTTAGATCATTCTGAAAACTGAATACATTGTAGAAATTAACCTATTATTTGCTGATTATTTTATTGGCCGAGTGAGGTAAAAGTCTAAACTTTTAATTTGTCAATTCAAACTCAACTGTCAAAATATATTCATCTTTTAATATTATATTGACTTTAGTTTCATTTGTAAAAAGTATATTAATAATTTGTCAGGTTATGAAGGTGAACGAAAGTTTTTTCAAAAATAATTTTTTATTTATAATTATAAAAATATTCGATAGCGGCAAATCAAAAACGAATGTTAGTAACCAACTAAGAGGTGTTGTTGACGTCAGTGATTTCTTTTTCAGTTTTATGTTCCTGAAAAGTAAATAATTTTTATTAAAGACATATATTTTTCTATAATAATTTTATTTTTAGCATATTGTATCAAAATAATTTATAATATGTCAAAAAATACTTTTAAAATGGTCTAAATCATTCGTTTATCACTTTCAAAATGAAAGAAATGAAATTGTAACAGTGGAAGTTATTGACAAGCAAATTTCTTTGTCCTCAATAGTTGAGAGCCAATCAATGCTTAGAATGGACTGCCTCCTTCCTTTATTAGACCTTCAATGTCAGTTTTATTGATTTTTTACTTGTAAAATAATTCAAGAGAGGGCAGAATCTTACAGAACTTTTTATAACCTTTCAAATGATGATAAAATCTTTACCATAGCATTAAAAATGACAGAATACGAGTGACGGGAAGCCCATCATGTTTTTAGTCATAACTGACAAAAAAGAGGTTTTAATGCATTTTGTTGTTAATACAAGATAAAAATTAGGCTTAACAGGCATTTAATTAAACTTTCATGTGTTTTTTTTTTACTAAACATATAAATTTAAGTAAACACTTATAGATAAGTAAACCTAATTTCTCTTTTTTTTCTTTTGACAAAAAAAAAAAAAAATTCATTTCTGTAACATATAAAAATTTAAACTTTTAAAAACAAAATGAATAAGAGAGGAAAAACTTCTCTATAAATTATCTAATATGAAATAATTTAAAAAAAGATTTGCCTATAAAAAAAAATAGAATATTTGTGTATACAATATAAATTAATTATCAGAAATTTTATATAAGTTTTTAGATGTAAATATTAATAATTTTTAACAGGAATTAAAGAATTCTTTAAATAGTTCATAGATAAATTTTATTTGTGATGTAATTGAAAAACTACCAAGTACAAACTGTATTATTAACTGAAATCAGCCATCTAGTAATAGTTTTATCAAACCCTCTTTAAAGCAAAAGTAAATCTGCTTTTAATTTATTAACTTTAAAATGAAAGTCATGGATTTGACATTAATATTTTTATATGTGAAAATTAGAAATACAATAATGTAAATATTTTTCCAATAAATAAAACGTTCTCTTAAACAAATATATTATATAATAATTAGATTTTCACAGGTTTTTAAATGTAAATATAAACCTTTCCATGTTTCCAAGTGCAGTACTTTGTTTTTACAACAATTCACCCCTAGTGAGAATTTATGCAAACTTTATATTGTAATATGCATGTATTCCTATATAGATTACAATATAAAATTTTAGTTTAAAAAAAAATCCATAGACACAAGGAAATTAAAAAATTCCTCAAGATAATGGGATTTAGCTCTGCCTTGACAAGTGCTTTTTTTGAATTCTGACAGTTTTTTGACATCACCATTTTTACACTGTTTAAAGAAAATTGTTTGAATAACCAAAAACATATTTATTTGCAAAATTATTACAAATCTAGATACTTTTTATACCACAATTTATACACTATTTATTATAAATCAAAAAAAATATTAATTTATTTTGAATGGAAATATTTTATTTTCAAAAATAGAATGTTATATTAGGGGACAATGCAAATATACTCTAAAGCCATTTAGAAGCTTAACTTTCTATATAAGCAATCTAATTATAATAATGAGTATGAAAATATCATAATTTTGCAATAAATATTAAAAAAAATTAAACTTTTAATGCATAATTCATTAGATATAAAAGAACTAAGTTAATATTCATTCTTTTTTAGAAAAAAAACAAATAATGAAGATTTCATTGATTTAGTAAAATGAAAATAATCTTTTTAGAAATAACGACCTATAAAGCTTTTTGTTTTTATTATGATGTCATTTTTTTAATATTTACAGAAAGAAAATATGAATATTTAAAATGTATTTCACTAGTAAACAAAACTATCTATCAAATGATGGCAAATTTATTATTTTTTGATAAGTAATAATGGTTTAATCATAAATTCTATATTGAATGTGAATATAAATAAAATGATGAAATGCTGAAGGGTATAAATAAAGTTCATAGAAATACTCCATAGGCTTTATGGATAATATAATTTCAATTCAAAATATCAGTTTGTAATTAGATATCTGTCACAAACTGAAAAAAGTTTAATGTAATCCAGTCATTATTTAATATATTTTAATTTATACATTCATTTTCTTACTTATATTTAATATCATCTAAAATTCTAGTGGGAAAGAATAAAATGTTCTTTAGATAAAGTATTGTGTAAATTTTTATTATATGCTTTTGGTTACCATGATCATTATAGTAAAACTCATAAAATGAATAGAAAATTTTTCTAATATTTTCATTTTTATTTTTCTTAAATATTAACATAAATGCTGCACTCTTTAAATTATCTGGTGCATTTATATTATTTACACATTTTTTATATAATTTTTTCAATATTTTTTTTTACTTGTTTCTTTTTAAATGACTATAATAGTTTTATCATTTTCCAGAGTTTTCTTTATTTGGCATGAATTTAATCACAAATTTCACCTCATTATTTAATATCTTTAGAATCTTAATCATAATGACTTTTTTAGTAATAATATTTTTTTTCTTTTTAATGAAATATAATATATTAATTACTTTACTTACATTCTTTATAATGAAAAAATCAATTAATTTCTTGAAGGACATGTTTCTGTCAATCAAACCTGATATCATCAGCTGCTTGGTGAACCATCACACCAGGTATAGCAATTCAATTTTTATAAATTTCTATAGGTGCAAATACATTAATATATTCAAATGGTGTTTAATTGATTAATGTTTACATATATGGTATTTAAAAATGATTTGGATTATAAGCACTGTCTTATCAATTAACATCAAACTAACACAAAGTAGACTTTAGTTAAATTACTATTAACATTCATATACAGATTTTAATATTAAGTTGAGCACAAGAAGTCAAACTTAATATTAAATTTTTGTGCAAGTTTATGTAAATGGAAATCGAATTGTAATTTTGATGAGATGTTAAACAAAACTCCCAAGTAGCTAATGATGTCAGTTTGGGTGATACAAATGCATGTCTTGTAAGTGGGGTTTTTGCTTTTTCATCAACATTTCTATATATAAAATTGATTTTTTTATATATATAAATATAGAGTGAATAAATAAAATAACATCATTAATGTATTATATATAATGCAAATTTTCATTTTGCTGATAAAAACTTCTTTTACAAATATAACATTATAAAATATGGTATTCTCATTTCTTTTTATTCCAGAAAATTTTAATATTATTACTTTGCCTTATTAATACAACATTATTTGATTCCTTCAGACTACTGTAGTTTAAACAAGAGCAACAAAATCCTTTCTCTACTTTTCTAGTCATACACATTATAAGTTTGAATACTCGGTTGTTTGCCAGATAGTAGTGAAATTAAATCTCTATTTCTAGATCAGTTTCTGGCTTTCTATTTTATCGTCAAGCACTTGGGATTCAATGTTATCAATTTTTATAATAAGAGAGGAAACTATTTTTGATTATATGGACATTTTGGACAAATCTACTTGGCCATCATCAAAAATAACTATAATTTAAATAATTAAATCATTATACTAATAACAAAACTGGAATTAAAAACTTTGATAATGTTAGTATAAAAAGTACTGTTATTTTTTTATATCAACATTATTAAACTTTTTTTAAGCTATGACATTTTTATAATAGCTGAATTACTTAGTACTAATTATTTCTTAAAATGGCCAATTAAATTTGACTAAAATATCAATATAATAATAAAAAAAAGTTTTTCAATTAAAAGGGAAAAAATGTCAATAAAATATTTTTATAGGTTTATATATATACACTTACATGTAGCATTTAATCAAAAATCAATACTTAATAATAAATACAAAAATATAAAATATAATAAGATACATTAATCACAAAAACTTTATTGAATAGATCTAAATCTAAAGAATATGAAGACAAATTTTAGAAAAGTTAGTGAAAACATAAAAATGTAATTAGAATTGAAAGTATTAAAAAACAAATAGGTATATAGTAAAGAATAGCAATAAATAATGTAGAAAGAAAATAAACTAGTGTGATCATGTATAAGTGTAACTAATAATATTCTATCAAAGAATAAAAAGGAAAAGACTCAAGAAATAATAAAAAACGCTATAAATTCAAAAAAATTTCTAGTAAGTTATAATGAAAGAGAATGTAGTTTAGACACAATGATTTTGTAAGCTGCATATGAGCGTACTAATATAGCATGTCACTGGCTATGTATATGTTTATATGTATACCAAAAAAAAAATTCATAACTCTCTATGATAGATATGTGGAATTTTTTTATGCCAAAATTAACAGCATAGGTATAGGGAAAAAGCAATCTAGTAAAAGAATACTTCGAATATATTGGCAAGAAATAATATTTGATAATAGTCATAAATTTCGTATTGCTGGCTATTTTCTTAAAATATATATCTCATTTATATTTATATGCAAACATAAACAATATCTTTAATTTTTTTATTTTCATATGTCATAGCATCGGCCGGAACACGAACCCACAACCGTCTGCAACCAACTACTTACTTGCAAGGCGACTGCGATGACCTCTCGGCTAACAACGCTTGACAATATCTTTAATTTTAAAAATAAATTAAATAAACATTTAGCATTTAAAGTTTTATTTAAAGAAAAGTATTCATAATTACTTAATTTCCAAATTGTCATAATCGGGTGCTTTTTTTTTTTGCAATTATTAGTCCAAGATTTATTTGCTTTTATTTTCACCCTTTAATTAGAGAATATAGAAAGTTGTTTGTTACTAAATTATTTTCAAAATAGGATAAAAAATACCACAAATTGTTTTAATAATTGAATCCTATTACTAAGAAGCACGATATAAATTTAATTTAAAACAGATGGCACTAGTAATAATAAATCCCTTATTAAAAATAATGTATGGCCATCAATATTTGCCGAAGTAAGTGTTGAAAACTATTTACTTGATTTTAATTAAGAACAACATTTAATTCATTAATTAATGACGTATAAAAATAAATCAAAAATGATTTAAGTTTTATTTGTACATTTTTTACAAATATCAATTTATCAAGTTTCGACTTAATAAAAATAAAAAATTAAAATATGTAAATTCATAATCTAATATTTCACGCTTTTATTTATTATTAGAAAATTTCAAATGCCTTTTAAAAATATGCTGTATATAAATTGGCTGATATAGTTATATAAATATTACTCTACAACAATTTTTATTTGATTACTGCGTTACAATAGAATGTCTTAGTATTATTTTGATTATACTCGTTCTTTTATTGAATTCTCTTTTACTAATATGAATCTTAACTAAGCCTTTTAGCAAAGTAGCTTTCTATTATTTTTCAAAAAAATTTAAAGGCGTTTTTCTTCCTCTCTTTTATGACATATATGTTTTGCCATCATCCAAAAATAAAGATTTAGTTTTTAATTTTGCAGAATTAATATTACATGAAGGGGGATATTGAATTTCTTTGTTCATAATATTGCTTAGTTGCTGTTTTTTTTTTATAGTTATCTTGATAATCTGTGGAAAACAAGCCACGGTTGATATTATTTCTATAATCTACCTAGGTTCTATGATGATTTGTCAGATTTTAAAATAATGAATTTATTTTTATTAGTTCTGTAAAATATTCAAATAGCATGAAGAAAGCTCATGGAACATTGGTATATTGGTCATCTTTTATGTCTGTGAATTAAGTTTGAATCTGCGTCATGTAAAATATATAAACTTTTTTAATCCTTAAGTAAAGGTTAAGATATTTTTTCAATATAGACAATCCAAATAATCATACATATTAGTCAGTAAATGAAAATATAGTTATTCTTACTTACAATGTAAATCAAGGATAAAAAACTATACAAATCTTCATCAACCAAAAAGACGAATCTCATGAGTAATGCCCTTTTCATCCCTCAATATAGAGGTATATGTATTGTGACTTTCAATAACATTTAACAGATTAATCTCAAGCAGAAAGTATTTTTTATGGCAAATTTTCAAGCTTACTATAAACTGGACCAAATGAATGCATTAAATATTCTTATTGATATAATTAAGAAAATATATAAAACACAAAAAATATTTTTTAATGTTTATGATAACTATAAATATAATAATCTAACTGAAATAAAGCAAAATGTTTAACATTTTAAGTTTTTTTTTAAATGGTTAAACATTTATTTAAGGTTTTCTTTAGATATAATGATAATAAAACTATTCTCAAAAAATAGCTATATTATTAAATAAATTACAAATTATCATTCTAGTTCTAATCAAATAAAGATGAATTTAGAACAATTTTTTAATAACCTCCTGAACAACAAAAACCTCTCAACTCTCAAAAATGGTAAAGGTGACATTACTCACTAAGCTAATTAATTGTAAGTGATAGGGACATTTTTTTTTCTTCCTTATTTTATTTTTTTAATTAATATTATCTAGATATTCATTTATTGTCTATTGGTTATGTACAAGCAACTTTTGTAACTTGAATTCTATTTTAAATCATGAGCAGAGATGTAGATGCTAATCATTGTAACGGAATGCCTTTTCTGATATCTTTTACGTAAATGCTTTTTATTATCCCAGTAAGTGCTAAAAGTATAAAGCAAATAACACTCGTTACATTTGCTGTTATGACAGTAATTTACTGTGCACAACTCTATTCTAATTTGATTAATTTATAACTTAGACTATTAATTTATAAAGTTATTGATCTAATCTGATAAGTGGGCTAAGTAATTATACTTTATGAAATTAGCATTGTAAAAGTAGATATGCTGCAGGGGATCCATATTGTCAAAAAATCAATAAAATAAGCTATCAATAAGACTTTTTTGGCATTATCATTTGATATCTATAGGTTTCTGAATGCTTACATATTACTTGGTTCTATAATAAAGTGATATGGACCTGAGTTATTGCTAATAATATAGATATTAAATGTAAATTAATAAAGATAAGTCATGCTTCATTTTTGATATTTATTGCTATTATTGGTACTGTTGGTATTAAGTTCCATCAACATGAAGCTATCAAAACAATTTAAAATATCATAATTACAATTTGTTGTCAAAATTCAATAACAATAAATTAGACTTAGATATTGGAAACATAACTATTTAATGTCCATTAATTGATTACTCATGCTTACATTCTAATAAAGTAATGTAGCGCAAGAGTAGATTACTACTGTTAATGCAGATATTTAATACATTGTTATGTCAAAACATCATCATTATTATTATTATTACTATTGCTACTAATACTATTACTACTAATATCAAATCACTCAATTTTGCTGCTCACACACTATGATAAAAAAAAGCAACTCCAATCTAGTGCCATCTACTGTAAGTTTGATTAATCAGAAATTACCCAAACCATTTAAATTCTCATATCCAGATTGGTTTTTGGGTTTTGCTTCTATCAATGAAGTTTGGAATTCAAAGCTTGAAGTTATGCAGATAAAATGGAATTAATGATTGCTGCTGGATGCAGTAATTTATTACTACCAGCTTCGAATTCCTAGTCTAGTGGATAAAGACAAAAGTTAGAAGTCAGGTTGAGGATTAAAACGCATATTGATTAATCAAGCTTCTGATAAATGGCATTAGAATAGAGAGCTTCTTTTGATTTAATATTATTTATTATTATCTGCAACACAATTCCTTGCATTTATACTAAAGTCATTTCTCCGGAATAATGTATCATCTGTTTGATTTTTTAAACAATAGTACATTAATTATTGGATGATATGGCTTATCTCTTTGCTCCTCATTTTTAATTTCTTCTTCTTCAAACTTTTTTTAGAATTATATTTTATAAACAGTAATATTAAATTTATTGAAAAATATATAGTGCTGATTAATAAAAAAATTTAAGTTATACCTTAAATACAATTTGTTAAAAACAAGTTTACAATACAAAAAAAAAAAAAATAGATAAAGCACTCTTTAAATAGTACTCTGAAAAACAATGGTATTTTAAATAAATCTTCTTCCTCTTTATAGATAAATAGCGGGAAAGAAGCCATTACTGAAAAGATTTACCAATTTCTGAATAGCAAAGATTTAAAAGTTTTTCATCATAGCTAAGAAAAGATACTTCCCTACCAATGTTGTATGGTGATCTTGTCAATGGTAAAGTTGATAAATAGCATTTACTGCATATATTACATATAAATACATGGATGGCATAGTGGTTAGGTATGCAGTTTCCCAAGTTTAAATCCAGATAAAGGAAACTTTTGGAATTATTTTCAGTTTCTGAAGTAGCTAAGATTTTTTTTGGTCAACCATCTAGACATCATGCAGTGTTTAGCAACAGACATGAAAAAAATCTAATGAATACAGAGTGCTATCTTTTGCTTTACTGTTCTTCTCAGATATGGTGGAGTGGGGAGGGGGAAGCTTTGTCCTTTAATGTAAATTTATATATTTATATATGTATGCAAAATATATTCTGTATTAATAATCCAATTTATAATCCATTTGCTATAAGTTTATGTTGACCTAATAATACACCTCTCTATGATAATTATTCGATATAAATTATTAATTGTGCATATAAACAAACTTATTATTTTTAAATATATATATACTTAGCTCTCAATTCAAAGATTAAATATCTAAAGAAAAAATATTATAATTTAATAATATTTTTTTATAGAAGTTTAATACATCAGATTTTATTTCTTAGTAAATTTATTATTATCAATCTCAGTTTAAAAACCCTAATGAAAGCTAATAGCTTTCTATATATATTATTGCTAATATTGTGGACAAAAAATCCCACTCAAAATAGACATTTTTATATTTAAGCAATAATTAATGGTGTTTTATATGAAATGAAATCCAGAATATATAATTTCAATTAAAATGCTATTAATTAGGTTACTGATAAAACAGATGTGAGTAAATATACAAAATCTGTGTCATAAGTTTGAAAGATTAAATTGTTGTCTTTAATTTAAATACTATGTGTTTTTATAATATACATAAAGTTTAAATGTGTAGAATAATATACATATTGGTTATATGGTATTAATGCTAAAACTGTCCAACTAAGCACAGCTTTGGAGATGGTAGTTTTATACTCTTAGACTCTGAAGCTATATTTCCACAACAATAAACCACTTTATCTATTTAACAGAGATATTAAGCAATATTATACTCAACCAAGAATTTTTAATCTAAAAAGCATCTATTTTCCTATGTATCTATATATTTCTATTTTGAGTTTTAATAAATTTTTATATTTTGTCAATAGCAAATAGTTTTTTAAACATATCAAGTAAAAAATAACTTCATTTAAACTAATACTTTCAATAAATATAACTGACAAAAAATTCAAGAAAGCCTGAGATAAACATAAAATAGAAAATTTCTATCCTTATTAAAGATGTGTCACACTTCAATTATTTGTTATATTTTGATTTCAACTTATAATCTATAGTACTAACTAAACTTATCATAAATTTATTGTGGAATGTTCCAAAATTGATATTTTAGCTTAAAGCTTAGCTAATTCAATAAGCTTTGCAATATAAATTCATTAACAATCAATTGACCCATTTAATGCTAACAGTAGAATTCACATTAATTTTTATATAAGAAACCCATTTTGATAATATTTATATCCATACACAAATATTGAGTACCATTAAGGAGATTAATATTTTTTGCAAAATTATTTCTGTCTATTAATTAATAGACTCATTGCTTATATTGGAAATACTTAATTTATGCTTTTCAATAAGAAAAAGCTTAAAATGTGATAAGGTTTTATGCATGATAATATCAATCTAATACACTGCACTATATTCATCTATGAATACAATATTGCTGCATATGACAAAGTAATAATGACCCATGACAAAAGGTATTGCCGCAAATAAAATAGATATGAAGAACTCAATCAATCCTGTTTTGAATAGTTAAGTGTAAAAATAGAATGGTAGACTCGGAAGTTCAAAGTTCATGAATTATCATTCCAAGAGTCATTTTCAATGATTGAACTTCTTATGTACTTCTCTTCAAATCCCTCAATTATTTTCTGTTTAATAACACTGAATATCAAACTTTTATGTTTTTAGGATGACATTTAATGTATTTTTAATACTTGATCAACAGGTGTAATTGTCATTTATTGATATTTTTCTATAACAATTTACTGCAGTTTTTAATTTTAACTTATATCATAAACTTTAAAAAGGCTATAAGAATTTATAATTAACTTTCATCTTTGAAACTTATAAATATCAACATTTTATAATTTTTATTATTATTACCATACTGTACATTTAAATAATTCACCACATGATCACTAATTCTTATGCTTATACAAGCTGATAAAACAGAGATAGTGATTATATGCACAAACCTTCTTGCATTCATTGATTACTCTGGCTTGCACTAGGTGGCCATATTGTATGAAGAGTTTTTCCTTTGTTTAAATTAATTCATCTGTGGAAATATACAACTTAGTGCATATGCAAAGTCCAAATAATATTTTTAAACAAATCTCTCCAGTAATATATGATGAAGTAAACATAATATCTTTATAATATTTTCTCATCTTTGATTGTAAAATCTGGACTTAACAGTTTAATATTTTAACTACATTATTAATATCAAAATTTTTAAAGGCTAATATTAGCATTTTTTTAATGTAAAGAAATGACTAAATTTAGTGACAACACTTACATTGATTTAATATATAGTCAAAAAACTTCTATTTTTTTTTAAAAAAAACATAAGATAATATGTAATATAGGGTATATGAGCACAGACTTTCACACCACCCACCTCTCTCCACTCTATCTAATAACACTGATACACCTAAACACATATATGCTGAAAAGATAAATAATCACCAATATACGTATTTCATGCTAAACCAGCAATCATCAGTTGGTCCAGACTATCATCTTTACACACATATACAGTATAAGTGCTCAGATATATATTAAGATAGACTATCCTCATAGTTTAATGGACAGTCTTCAATCCACTCCTCACTCCAACTCTTCAACCATCCATCCAATTGAAAATCTGAT
Organism: Epiperipatus broadwayi; assembly: GCA_028023455.1. Lineage (NCBI taxonomy): Eukaryota > Metazoa > Onychophora > Udeonychophora > Euonychophora > Peripatidae > Epiperipatus > Epiperipatus broadwayi. The sequence continues at coordinate 614,014 of JAQFVV010012448.1, read as the reverse complement.
GATGGAATGCTCAAAGGCCACCCTGAGGAGTGGATTGAAGCCTGTCCATTAAACTATGAGGATAGTCTATCTTAATATATATCTGAGCACTTATACTGTATATGTGTGTAAAGATGATAGTCTGGACCAACTGATGATTGCTGGTTTAGCATGAAATACATATATTGGTGATTATTTATCTTTTCAGCATATATGTGTTTATGTGTATCAGTGTTATTAGATAGAGTGGAGAGAGGTGGGTGGTGTGAAAGTCTGTGCTCATATACCCTATATTACATATATATAGCCACAGGTATATAACAAGCCTGTGTTTCAGTTATAAGATAATATGCTTTTTTGAATGTTCTGATTAATTTTGTTGAGTTACTAACAGATATCAAACATGAGCACAGGCACTTAATTAATATAAGCATTGTACACTCATCAATGCACTACTATTGACTTCAATATTTTTGATACTAAAATCTTTCTGGGAAATCAGTTTATCATCATCAATATTTTTTTTTATATTTGGTCATTCTTCTGTGATGATTTTCTAATTTATAAACAATATAACTATCCTTCTAATTCAAATTTCCATCTTTTTTATCTCTTAATAATTTTATATAAAAAGTGTTATTTTTCTTCTATTAGCTAACATTACAATATATACTTTATTTTATATAAATGTTTGGATTTCTAAAATTAATAAGCTAGTTTTATTCAATACCTCTTATTATATAACATATTTACAAATATCAAAAATAAAATAATGGATAGTTGATTTATGCAATGATTTATTATCAACAAATTTTATAATCAGAAAAATCACCAGAAACAAAAAATTTTAAAGTTTGCTTACATAATTCAGATATTGGTATTAATAGATTGATAAATAGATGGATGAAATAAGAAAGTGTGCAGTGGTGATGTGGAGAAGAGAAGTTAAAGATTGAAGATGGATTGAATTTGGAGAGACCTTCATCCTGCAGTGGATTGATAATGGTCGATGATGATGATGATGATTAATCAATGGAATTTCATATAAATATCTCAAATCATTCTGTACCTTTTGAGAATTTAAACAGAATTTTATTAAGTTTTTATCTATCTTAAACAGAATAACATTTAAATATTTTAAATGTAATAGCATGGAAAATTGTGACTTATCATCTTATACATATCTGTTTACATAGGTGTTCATTTTGTTCACCATGGTTATTGTATTCTCAATATTGTATTAATTAAAAAGATACATTTTTAGATACTAATGATTAGCCTTAAAATATTGTAATTTATTTATTAATATTTGTAAAATAAAATAAAAATATTGGGAAATGAGACATTGGATTTGAATTGATCAAATAATTAAAATTAAAATGAAAACAGAAGCAAATTGAATTTCTTTGTTCACTTTAAAATTGCAATTATTAATCTGAATATTGACATAATAATATCTTCAATTTTTTTAATAATTTTATTTTGCTTTTGTTATGTATAAAATTTTAAAAAAAAAATACCCATAAGTTCAAAAAAATATTTAGAGCCTCTATGATATTTAAATATCTGCACCATTAGCAAAATTAAGACGTAAAATACACAAAATTTAGGTAAAGGTCAGAGTTATCTAAGACAATAAAATATTAAAACAAATTCTAGGAAATCCATCACCTAGATAGATTGATCACATCAGTAAAATAGTTAACAAACTAAATTACAAGGACTTAAAAAATATAAGATTTTATCATTTGAAAAATTCAGATAATATATAGTTCATAAACAGATAAATGAGTTAAATAATAGATAAAAAAGTACTGAATTTACAATGGTTTCTATTTTTTCTCTAAAGGAAATGCATCTTCTTGCATGACTAGAGTTCAAATTCAGGTACAGTAAAAAAAATTCTGTTTCTCATTAAGATTCTTGGGGTTTTTTTTTTTTTCGATAGCCAGACTATAGCCAGTTTAACTAACAATCTAATATTGTTTGATAATATCCAGCTATTTTTAGTTACATGTAAAATAAGGATGAAAAACAACTAAATCCTCACCACCAGTGTTTTCAAACTTGATAAATGTGTCTTCTTTACTGGTTTCTTTTTTTTTTTGGAAAAAGTTGTTGAGTTGTTTGTCTTGCATTCAATTATTTTACTTTAAGCCAATAAATATCACATGATCACCATTTCTTACGCTTGCTTATAACTATTATTAAAACAGGCAAAACTCTCCATACAGACTAAGCAATGGATGCCAGAAGGCTTGTGCATAAAATGCTCATCTAGTGCCTACTCATTGAATATCATGAGACTAGTTTCAGGCTTGTGGCCTTCATCAGTGAGGAGCCTTGGATCTAGGTGCAGTGCTCTCAGATCCAAGGCTCCTCACTAATGAAGGCCACAAACCAGAAACTAGTCTGGGGATATTGGAAGAGTATGTATGAGATGGGGATTTTATGTGCAAGCCTTCTGGCATCCATTCATTACTCTGACTTGCACTGAGTGGCAATTCTATATGGAGAGTTTTGCCTGTTTTATTTTACTTTATCTATATATTTATTTATTTAGCATATAGTATCATCACATTAAAATTCAACAGCAGCATTTCTTAAATAACCAAGAATCAACTCCTCTAAGCTATATAAAGCAAAGAGGCCAATAAGGACCTGGTAAATTGGACATTCCCTGTAAATATGTACCATAATTTGTGATCTTCACACTCACAGCTTGGAGAGTCTATAAACTCCCACTTATGAAACATATAATGACATTTACTTTGGCCTGTTCTGATTCTTAATATATATATATATATATATATATATATATATATATATATATATATATATATATATATATATATATATATATATATATATATATATATATATATATATATATATATATATTAGTAATAACACACAAATAGGCAACACAGGTTAGCAACCAAGAGTGGAGAATACTACTACTTGAAACGTCTTGTCATTACTAACCTGTGTTGCCTATTTGTGTATTATTACTAATATATGGATGTATATGTGTATGTGTGTTATTGATATAATATATGCTTTAATCATTTATTAAAAAAAACTTTATAAACTTTTACGACAAAAAAGTAATAATAGTAAACATTGAGTGAAATTAATTATAAATTCTAAAAATATTGAGATATAAAGTTGGAATTAAAGAAAGCAGAAAATTTTAAGATAGAGATTATTATCATGCTATATTAAAAAAAAGTATACTTTGAATTTTATTGAATTTAAGATCTATATTAAAGAAGACAAGAATTTAATAATTTTTAACCTAATGAAAATGAGCAACTTCAGTGAGACAATATCCACCAAAACTAAGTATTAAAGTTGCTAAGAGCTGAAAAAGCCCCGAAAAATTATTCCTACTGGCAATAAGAAAAGAAAGGTAGGAGAAATAATAGTTACAGCATTTATATTTGCAAAATACTTAAATATATTCATCTTCATACTGATATTTCCAGCAATACTGTCAATTATGAACTCATTTATGAATGACATATTTAAATTTATTGCCATAAAAGGTTATCATCTTTCTCATTACAACAAATATTACAGAAATTCAAACTGTTGAATGCCTTCTGCCCAAGCATGCTATCAGTGAAGGCAATAATGCCATCACCAAGTATAATATTAGTTCCAAATAAATGGATTCTCATTCCATTTATATACGCTAAAAATGATTAATTGTTTATAAATTCATTTAAAAGGGGTTATTGTAAAATAGTATTTGTAAGTTATATATAATAACTACAGAAAAATAATATACAATAGAATTTTGATAGTGAAATCTGATTAGTTGAACTACACCACAAAATCCATTTGCACATCCTGCTTCCAAAATTTTCAATATCTCCATGTTTTTTTCTCAATACTGAATGCAAAAAACATGAATATATATATATTCTATGCATGTATATATAATCTATAACCTTTTCATTTAAGCAATCATAACTATAGGCCTAATAATGTAGTAAACTACTACATACAGGTGTATGTATATTTATATAATCTATATTCTTTTAATTCATTCAAAAGAGTTCTAAGTATATAATAATCTATTTTAACACATTCTTCAAGCATAAGAATAATGACATGTGAAAAAGACAAATGGTCATCAAGATATGCATTTAATATTAAACCAGCACTCATCAATTGGTTCGGGTCAAAATCTTATATATATATATATCTTCATTTGCTTAATATTATCAATAACAAATTATTGCACTTTGATTTATAAGCATCAAACTATTCATAATATAAACACCAATGTTTATACATAAATATATTAATGATTAATACTAATCATTTTTTTAACTAAAAATTATTTCTAGCTCAAGATAAACTTTAAAATCCTGTCAACATCAATATAACTGATTTTAATTACACATGAACATATGGAATAACTCACCTTCATTACCAAATGACTTCTGGTTCAGTATTAAATGGACATTATAGAATCATTTGTTTTTTTCAGATGTTGTTATTCATATATTTGATTTTACTGTGGAAAAAATGTGATTTATTCTATATATTTACTTATAATTAAACACAGATATATTTACCTAAGTTTTAAAGTTTATATCTGGACTAGAGATAAGCTCTAGTTTAACCAATGATTAGTACTAATCATTAAAGTATTTATCTGAAGTAGTTAGTCAATGTTGAAGGGCAGAAGTTTTGACATTTATAATCAAAATGCAATAATATAATAATTTACTATAAACATTAGACTATCAAAAACTATACATAAAAGGGTGCCAATACAGTACATGATTTGTGCCATTTTGAATTTTATAACTCACCCAAAATCCCTGCTGACACATTCAAGTCATAAATGACATCAATTATCAACATGTGGTTTCACAAAAAGAGGTTACAAAATTTCAAATTTCATCATTAATTAAAAAATCAAAATGTAAAGTTTGCAATTGTCATGAAATCAAAATTCTAATTTTGATTAATATTTAACATTTAATAAAAAAAATCAAAATCAAATAATGTGAGTAAATACTTTGCACTAACATATGTTACCACAATTTAAATAAATCTTACAAAAATCAAAATGCAATTTATGTTTGTTATCAACCTATAAAAGAAATCAAAAGAAAATTTACATTTACTACTTTAAAAAAAAATAAATAAAAAATCTAATTATATATTCCACAAGATTATAGCTTATAAAATATGAAATACACCATATTATTTTTACAAATAATAGGATTTTAGTTTTTTCTTATCAGAAATTTTCAATATCATGTTATTGTTTTTATATTAAATCTCAAATAAGTAAACAATTACCAAAACTTTTTTTAAAAAAAGATTGTTAATATGTTATATACAAGAGCTGATTCTATTAAATTTTATATATCTTTTGAGTATACAAATTTTGCTAAACTTAAATACATCCATATTCATGTTCACAAATCACTATCACTCTTTCTTTTTTTTTTCTTAACACGTTTTTTTTTTAAAAAAAAATAAATTTTTGAAAGATTTAATTTTTAAAAAACAATATTCCATCTGACTGCAATCGTAAAATAATTTATATATTTAGATTTGCATATTTTTAAAACATTTTTTTTCCTCCAGATTTTTATCTTCATTCTTCATAATGTATTTGATTTGATTTTTTTTATTCACTTAATAAAAGAAGTCATAACTATCATAAAAATGTTCTCAATTGATATTTAAATTTAAACTACTTCACCGTGTTTTCTATTTAAAACTTTATAATAAGCCGAGGAAACAAATTGTAATGATAGCAAACATTATAATAGTAACTGCCCCCCCCCCCATTATCTGTGAATTTTAAAGAAGGTACTTATCTAATGTTTATCTCTATTGTAGCATTATGCGAATAAAAAGTTAGTTAATAGAAAGTTTGAAATAAAAAAGATCTTTAAGATTCAATTACTTATGTTTAATGTTAATTTAAACCTAAAAACAATTATAAATAATATATTACAATATATATTAATTGAATCCATAAAATAATAATAATAATTACAATATAAATATAAGGTAAGATCTTATTTAATTTATTAAAATTAATTACAGGATATAAAGAGAGCATTTTTAAATCTTACTTTGTGTTTCTTAAACGTTTTTGTCTGTAGGCTCATGTTTTATAAATAAATTATCTTTTCTAGGTCTTTAAAATATATGAATTAGTGAGTTACTTTCTACAAATACAAAACCTCAAAAGAACAGCCAAAACCGTGAAGAATCCAGATTTCAATTGGAAATATACAATTTACCTTCACAATCAAATGAAACTACAATCTTATATAAATATTCATATGCTATATGTTTTATTTCATTGTATAAAAGAATTTAAAATATCAACATCACAAATCGAAGTGTATTTGAATCTAGAGTAGCAGTAAATATATAAAAATAATGAAGGACATTAATTTTATTTCATTAGTTAAGAAAAAGTTAAAATAGTCTTTTGAATAGACAATTTTAGGGCAAAAACTTCATCAATTTCCCATACAAGAACAGTAAAGGAGAAGACATTACACTTAAGTATGTCAAATGTTAATGTAAAAATTTGAGCCTATTTTCAAGTTTATCTGTCTTTGACTTGAACTCATGTCTTATGGCATGGAAAGCAGGTGAATTATTAATATTATGAGACCCTTTTATTTTAATAACTTTAACTTAATAAACCGAAGGTATTATATAAATAGATAAGATAACACATTGAATCATGTATACATGCTAATATGAGATAGAAGTTAAACTTGTATTAAAATGCATCTATCAATGTCTCATCAGCTAGCTGCATTCATTAAATAGTAGATGCATGACATATAATTGTATAATAATCATTATCATCATCACTATGAACTCAGTTATAAAGCCAAACCTTTGCATTCCCATTTTTATTTTAAATGGAAAAAGTTTATTCAAAACAATAATTTAATTTCAGTCAAATTCTGTTAGCCTGTCTCAGAATTAATTATATGAAGAAAGCTTTTAAAAATTGAAAATGAGAATGATAAACAATATCTGTATAATATTAGAATACAAGTATAATTTAATATACTTGGAGTTTAGATGTAATTATAGGAGGATTTGAACACAGACTTTCAAGCACCCTTCAGCTGAGTGCTGGTTCAGCACAAAATACATATATTGAAGACCATTGATCTTTTTTACATGTGTGTGGTCATGCATATAAGTTGTATGAGATAGAGAAAATAGCTGAAGGGTTCTGGAAAGTCTGTGTTCAAATACTGTACAATATATATATATAAATAAATCCAAAGCATTACGTTTAACCATTAAAATACTTAATCTCATTTATTGGTCAAAATATATATCTATATGTAAATAATCCAAATATATAAAAGGAGCTTGAGAACACTTTGCTCTCAAAGGTTGAAAAAACAGTAACCTCATTATCTAGAGTCCAGCTTTCTCTCTTGGGGGAAGTCGTGCTTCTAAATGCAATTGTCCTGCCAAAAATAACCTACTTTCTATGCTCCCCAACCAAAATGTTTATCTAAAAGCTAAAAATCCAATGTAGGAGATTGTGCTGGGGAGAGGGGGAAAGTGCCTGTCATCAGCCTCAACCTTCTTCAGAAGCCCAAGTCACAAAATGGACTTGGTTTACACCCAATTTACCTTTTTTAATACAATGGACTCACAATGTCCTAGTGAAGTTGTTTCATGGTAACCCAGAGATGGAATGTCCACTTCCATTTCCAGAGGTCAACCCAACTGATCAAACTCCCCTAAGAAGGGAAAAATTATGATGTCAAGAGCAGATGACTATGGTGATCAAAAATATTGTGGCCTCCAGTTCCCTTTTCAAGAAAAAGTTGCATTATTGGGAAATTTATGAGCTAACACACACACTCCAATGATTTGAAAGTTGAAATCAGTCTTCCCATTGGAATTTTATGGTTCACAAGACTAATGAAAAGGTGGAAGTTGAAACCCATCCTAGTGGACTTTTTAATTAAGATTATCCTTCAGGCCCTTCCCACCATGAAGTGAGGGTAAAGGATTGACCCCATATGTCTGATGTGCAACAAAGAGAAAGAGATGGTTCCTCACATTCTAGAGAATAGTGAAACATGGAACAAACTATGGTTCCAGGCTCTACAAAAAAACCAGACAAGGATATTGCAAATGTGATAGCCAAAGCAATTAACAAAGGACTCTATGGAATGATCAGACTGGCAACACACATTAACTTTGCCATCTGGTTGGTCAGAAACAAACTCAATTTTGAAATAGAAATAGACTACTCCATTGAAGAGCTCTTTTATAACCTAGTTAGTGAGGCCAGAGACCATGACAAAAAACCTGCCAATCCTGACTTGCTGAACAAACATGGGGCAAATTAAATTGGAAAATATCCCAGCTTCTAGTTCATCGCTGCCAAAGACAATTAATAAAAGAAGAGGCAGTGTCAAAATAAATTGAATAACCAAATTAGAACTATTGGAGGTTTGGCCTCACCAATTTAATTTCAATTAATCTTATGGACATGTAATCAAATTAATAACTCTTTGACTCAGTCTTCCTTTAGTTGATCAGGATTGCTTTTAAACTTTGTAATAATGAACATCATCCTTTATTGAAATATCTACAAAAGTTAATTCCAAATCTTATTGGATATACACAAGGTGATCCAGATGGACAGGTTGACAGTTTGTAGTCACTTCAGATATGGACCCCTTAAATTGACATAAATCACTCCCATTGGATTAGTGTTGGTCTGATAAAATCATTAGTTCACCTTGTACGAGGACACTAAGGAAAATGCTTGTTTTAATAACCAGTTGATTTTGTCCATTTTTAATTGATCTTGAGTGCCTGTAAACTTCATAACCATTTATATTACCATATTGTCCTTTGTTATGTCAATTAGAAAACCTAATTCAAATTCCTATCAAATGTATGCACTGTGATCCAGGAGGTCAGGTCAATAATTTGTAGTCACGGTGCATCCAAATGCCTAAAATTAATATAAGCTCACTCAAATTGTCTCATTGTTGGTTTTGTAAACCCATTCACTCAACCTTATTATTGGGGTATGAATAAAATTTAAGGGTTTCAAAACAACAACATCTGTAATCTATGTAACACATTTTAATTAATAAAGTTTATTGTTGAAACATATATGTATATACCTTTATAAATACACACATTTTTTTAAAAAAAAAAAGTTTTAAGTAATATTTTCATCATATGAAATAACTTCTATATAGTAATATATTTATATTAAGATTATCAAAAAGTGGAATTAATTATTCCTGCTTTATTTTGTATTTATTGCATGATTCACTTATGCAAAATAGATAGTATTCTACTTCTTCTTTTCCTATGTACTGATTTCTATTATAACATATAATACCATTTACACCTTTTTAGACACTTTATCACAATATTAAAATAGAATTAACAAGAACTCTGATGATGACTGCAGGACAGCCGAAACTGTTAGTTTAATACAAATAAAAGTATTGATAAAGTGTGTAAAAAGGGGGAAATGGTATGATATGTTAAACTATTTAAAGTAAGAGTCATTAATTGATTGTGAAGCCAAAAGTTGTATCCCTCTAGAACAAAAATATCCAAACCTTTTGAAATCTTTAGGTTTTATTGGAAGAAAAAGAATTATCTTGGACTACACATTAAATACCCAAACATTACTAAAATCTGAGAAATAAAAAAATCCCTGCATAATTTTTATGATATCAGTCATTATAGATAAGCAAAAATGTCCTCACATAATAATTCTAACTATACAGTATCCCATTTGTAGAATATTTTAAAATCATCAAGCAAGTTTCATATTTGTGATCACTAATATAAAAAATATACATATCTAAATAATCAATTATCACTCATGTTTCTTGATATATATTTTAATTATAAAACTAAAACAAAAGAATGCAACATAAAATTAATGGAATGTTTGACACTGTATAATGCATCAATATTTGTTTGAAGGAAGTAGTTGGATTCTCTATGAGATCTCAAAATGCTCATCAGATATTTTGGTTCTAATTTTAATCTTAATGTTTTTCATTTTTGAAAATAGTTGCTTTCAAATATAGATTCTCACTAAAAGTGAATATATGTGATGTCTGATATTGTCAATTCTACTATCTGCACATGGAAAATAACACAATTGGAAGTTACTCATACCATAAAACTGAATCCGCACATGCATACAAATAGAAAAAACATACATACATTTATTTTAGTCACATTATGATACTTAAACATAAAAAATTTCATAATATTTTAAGTAAGTTTATGATTTTGTGTTGGGCTGCAATCACAGCCATCCTGGGCCACAAGTTGGATCCCCCCTGCTCCAAAACATTTGATGAGATTAGAGTTTACCTTTACATCTCAATCATTTTTTATTATTATTTTGTTTAAGTAATTTTTAATATATGTTTCAATTCTGCTATATATTTGTAGTATTATTTATTTTGGGTGTTTTAAGCAAGTTAAACATTTGATGTCTCTCTGTCTTCCTCTCTTACTCTGATCTCAAACAGGCAGTAGGTGACTTAGGATATGGACATAAGAAATGGTTGAATCTTGCATTCTATATTAATAAAATAAATAGAAAATAAATTCAAATGCTTTAAATAAATTCATATTTTCAGAATACAACAAGTCTCCAATACATTGGTATTCTAATAATATGTTTACTTCCCTAACCTACCTTTATAATTTTGTGCACATGGAGTAATATGGAAATGTGTTGTTTAAGTTACATAGTTTGTCCTTGGTATGCATATTTTAACATTATTATAACTACAATAGAATGCAGG